>CM054942.1:18867018-19021007 GCA_029168755.2 Tillandsia fasciculata
GCAGGCGCGTGGTCAGGTGCACGGTGCAGGCTGGTTGTAGTGGCCCTAGTTCCCATGCAGTGTTTTTCCGATGAATCCACTGTTGGAACACCTAGTTTTGGTGTAGCTGGCCCGCAGTGCATCAATAGGATGCTTTTGAGGGACCCTGTGTGATTTTATTTGCTGTTTTGGCCTTCGGCTGGGTTTGCCAAAATTTCTGGAAAGATTTAAGCCAAACAGAGGTCGTAGATGGATTCAGCACGGAAAAACGCTTGAAAACGACTATTTATTTGCTTGTTTTGGAGTCCGGATGCCCAAAAACGGACACCCGGAAGTTTTTAGTGGAAAATGGTGCATGGGAGGGGCCGTAGACCGCCGGGATGCCACGTGGCGGCCTGTCATTGGCCGGTTCAGGATGCGCGGTCCACAGAGCTGCGCGGCGGGGTGCACGGACCCGGCGCATGGACACGTGGCACCGCCTGATTGGCAGGCCCAGGGCGCGCGGTCTACCGGGTGAGCGCGGCGGTGCATGGACCAGGCGGGAGGACGCGTGGCAGCCTCCGGTTGGTTGGTGCACGCGGCGCGGTCCACGGAATTCCTGTTTTTGGCGTGGACCGGGTGCAGGGGACACGTGTCACTTCCTCATTGGAGGGTGCAGCACACGCGGTGCACGGAACGCCCGAGGTCGGTACCTCGGGAAGCGTGCCCACGTGCGACCCACGTCGCGCGACCGGCGCGCACGTCGCGCGGTCGGCGGTCAACAGGGAGGACACGTGGCGCCCGCTCATTGGCGGGCGCCACCGCCTTACTGTGCGGGAGGCTGGACACGTGGCGGGCGGTGAGTGGTCCGTTTCGGTGTCCGCTGTTCGGGCGACACGTGGCAGGCTCTGAAGCGGGTCGGACGGATCTTGGATCCCGTCCGACGGCGTGTATTGGGCCGGGCCGCACTGTGCGCGCCCGAAAACCTTGGGCCGGGCCGCACTGTGCGCGCCCGAAAGTTTTCGGGCGCCCGAAAAGTCGGGCCCGAGCCCAATTAACTTGCTTTTTTTGGGCTTTTTCCTTTGAGGCCTATATAAAGGCCGGCTTGGGGTGGATTTTTCCACCCTTTCTCGTGGGATTCAGCTCTTGTGCTTTATACAAAAATTCTTCCTCTCCCTCTTGCCAATCTTCTGGTAAAGTTTCAGATTTTTGGGAAGCCGCGACGACTGCTTCTTCTGCCTCGTAGTGCGGAGCGACAGTTTACTATTGGAGGCCCATTTCCGTCGCAGTTTAGTCCGGGAGACCTGCAGAGCTACCCCGACCACATTTTTGGACGATTTCTTCGCCAGCGGTTGCACGAGAGGTATATCTACGTTTTCCGTGTTGATCATTTTTCCCAGAAATGAGCTTTTTTGAGGGTTTGGGGTACATTTTTACGCCCCTTTGCTACAGTTTGGGTTCTTGACAGCAGCAACTTCGCGGAATTTTATCTTCACTTCTGGATATCGGATTTCGACGATTCAAGAGCCTATCGACATCTACACTTCGCGAGGATCGTCGTGATATTTTTATTGGAATTTTGGGAAATTTATTTTCAGGTGAAATTCGCGTGTGAACAGTAACCTTGTTTGCAGATTTTGGAATAGTATTTGTGTGTGTGAATTGTGTATAATTGAGATGTGTTATTGTACCCAGGACTGTAAGAGCACTTTTTCTGTGCTCTTTGCACTGTGGATCTGGGCAGTTGTCGATTGCTGGACTGTTTATCTGTACCGTCTCGGACAGTTAGCGTTTTCAGGTGGGTGATCCTGCTTACAATAACTATGGACTGCACTCTAATTCTGCAATTATTTATGCATGCATGATAGTATTTGAGCTAATAAATCTGTGCACACGTTATGTTAGTACCCACAGTTGATAATTGCTAAATTTGTTGATCTTGTTGGAACCCTTGCAACATAGAAACCTTTTTAATTGGAAAACTTGACTTAGTACATCTATTATGCATTGTATGTCATCCTCAGACGGCTACTATTGGATTTATGCCTTTGCTTTAGTTCTCCCACGTCATTGTTACTTTTGTCATTCTGGACATAGTGGTCTTCCCCTGAGTTGTGGGTTGGGAGGTTTAGTAGCTTTGGATGCATTGTACTCGTGTCTGGGGACCGAGTAGAGTTGGTAGCAGTCTGTAGTTTGTTCATCATTGAGATAGTGACATGTGGGACTGGGATCTTTGGGAGATGATCATTGGGACAGTGTGGATTCTTAGTTAGCGAGTGAGACAGTGATTGGATCATAGCCTGCAGGAGCCATACTTGAGATCGACAGAGATGCGCAGATACTTTGCTCGGTGGGGTCGCTACCCACGAGTGCCACTCCGGAGTTGGGCTTGTTACTTCTATTGCGGCTTGTCGATGTTGGTGTCCCTCTGGCTGAGCCAGTTTTGGCAGTCATGGACATCGTCCCTCTGGCTGAGCCAGTTTTGGCAGCTACGGACATACCTACAGCAGTAGGTAGGCGCAGGTTTGACTGGACCGTTTGGGCAGTCAGTTTGGATTGGGTGACTTGAGTCGAGCATCAGTAGAGACATATTAGTCTTCGGTCTTTTTTTTCCTTGAGCATTTAGATAGAGGCATAGTAGCAGTAGATGTCTTACTTTCCAGCTTTTCTATACTGCATTTTTTTTTTTACTTTATGCCTCTTGTAGACTTAGTGGGCAGGCCGTCGGGCTTGTTGGCGGCACCCACTGAGAACTACTGTGGGAGGTAGTTCTCACACCCGTCGTGGTGTCTTTTCCCCAGGGACTCCAGCTCCAGTTCCTGCGGTGCCCGTTGCTGATCCAGCTTCTACAGACCGAGGTAAGGGAATCGCGAGGTAGATCCTTTTTCCCTTTCAGCTTCAGCGAGAGATAGAGGTACCCGATGTACTTTTGGTTGTGTCTAAGTTTGAGAGATCTTGTAGTGAGGGATCGAGTTGTACTCTTTTGTTTTCTTTTGAGAGACTCTTGTATTCAGGAGAGGACTTTATGTATATTTTATGGGAGAGATTGTTTTATTTCTTATAGTTAGCTAGCTTTCCTTATCAGCTCTGATATCTGTTAGCATAGTTGATCTCTATTTTTGCAGGTTAGACGCTACGTCTCTACAGGGCTTCCTGTAGGGGCGGCGGATCTGTTGGCGAGCCCGGGGTACAGTTCTGACCCCGGGGCGTGACAGATTAGAGTGGTATCAGAGCCTAGGATGTAGGTCTTGAGGACTTAGGAACCCTAGGCTTATGGTTTAACCCTAGGATGACCCACGTGAGAGCCGAGACTTTTAGCGAAAGTCTTGATTGGGTATTTAACTCTCCCGAGAGGATAGGGACGAGTGATAGACATGTCTTCCTTTTGTAGCGACTATGTTGGCTGCAGACAACATAGTGCTTCGGGAAGGGGGACATGCCTTTTGACTTTCGCTAGATTGGGTCGAGTGTTGCTTCTGGTTCTGATTGTTTGCTTTGTCCCTCAGGTGGGGATGCCTCCTCGACGTTCGATGGTGACGCGTTCGCAGCCTTCGTCCTCAGAGCCCGAGCAGGAGGACTCGGGGCGAGGACCTCAGGCTGAGATTCAGGAGCTCCGTGCCCAGATGGCACAGATGGCTGAGGCGGCTAGACGCCAGGAGGAGGCAGTGGCGCGGCTGACGCTCTTATTGGAGCAGAGAGCACAGCCGGCAGTGGCACCCCCTGAGGCTTCGCCGGTGCCTTCTTCCCCTGTTGTGGCACCCCCTGTGGTGCAGCCGGCGCCAGCGATTCCTGCTGAGCCGGTTTCGAGTAGGCCACCGGCCGGGGCGACGGGAGCGTTGACTGAGACAGAGCAGCGGGAGGTTGTTGATTTGCTGATGAGATTTCGGCGGTTCGATCCGCCCCGCTTTTCGGGCATGGGTGCTGAGCCTTGGGCAGCCGAGACTTGGATTACCACCATGGAGCGCCACTTTGAGAGCTTATTTGTGGATGAGAGGTATCGGGTTATTCTGGCTACCCATTTTCTGGAGAGCAACGCCGAGGCGTGGTGGCGGCGTGTGCGACCAGCTGGTCCACCTGGGACGCAGCTTCTTCCCTGGGCCGAGTTTCGGAGCATGTTGTTGGGAGCCTTCTTTCCTGAGAGTGTCCGACAGCGACTGGAGGAGCAGTTGAAGAATCTCCGCCAGGGAGATAGGCCAGTGCACATGTACATAGCGGAATTCAACCAGCTGTTGGCATGTGTGCCTCATGTGGCCAGAGACGAGAGCCATCGTGTCTACATGTTTGAGAGAGGACTTCGTCGAGACATCTACCAGTTCGTCCGCTCCCGCAGACTGCAGACCGTGGAGGCCTCGATGGAGCAGGCCTTGTATGTGGAGTGTGGAGAGGCCGTGATGGATGAGGTATCTCCGGCCCCTGTAGCGACTTCTGGGGCGAAGCGCCCGGCTCCTGCGGAGGAGGGGCAGTCTAGCAGGCAGGGACCCCCGAGACCTCCGCGTTTCCACCCTCAGGGCCGGGGGCACCAGGGACGCCAGAGATCTGGGGCGTCTCGACAGTCACAGCAGCAGCAGCAGCAGCAGCGTCGACCCCCGCGACAGCAGCAGTCCTCACAGCAGTCTTCTCGGCAGCAGCGCTCAGATCGGTGTGTTATCTGTCGGGGCCCTCATCCGCCGACTCAGTGCCCGCAGAGACAGGGCCGGTGTTTTCGATGCGGGGAGGCCGGCCATATCGCGAGTGCATGTCCCAGGGCCGGCCAGCATCAGCACCGACCGTTCCTTACCAGCCAGCCGGTCCTTCTGCAGCCTACAGCAGGCCAGATTTTGCCTCCTTCAGCCAGAGCGACGTCCCCCGGCACCGAGCGGTCGTGTATATGCCGCTCAGATTGAGGACGCTTCGCAGCAGAGCAGGTCGTCGCAGGTATTATTCTGATCTCAGCAGTCCGTGCTCGGGCTCTTTTCGATACCGGTGCTTCTCATTCATTCATCAGTAGATCATTCGCATCCTTGCATGGTATAGCGGTAGCTTCTTTATCATGCATTAGAGGTTGAGATACCGGGTCATGTTCATGCCCCTCGGGATCCTGGATTCTGCCGGCCGACTTGCTTGTCTTACGACAGCTCCAGGATTTCGATGTTGTACTGGGTATGGATTGGTTGTCGAGATATTATGCCACCATTGATTGCCGCGAGAGGACTGTTACTCTTCGTGAGCCGGGCAGGAGGTGTTCGTCTTCCGGGCTGTCAGAGTTCGTTGTTCGCCCTGACTATTTCTTCGGCGAGGGCCAGGCGGTTGATGAGTAGAGGATGCACCGCATTTCTGGCGACGATTGTAGAGGTGCCTCGGCGGGGACTCGAGGATATTCCAGTAGTCCGCGAGTTTCCCGATGTGTTTCCCCCAGAGCTGTCGACCTTGCCGCCAGAGAGGGAGATTGAGTTCGTGATTGATGTGGTACCCGGAACCGCACCAATCTCGAAGGCACCTTACAGGATGGCGCCAGCCGAGCTGAGAGAGTTGAAGGCCCAGCTACAGGATCTTCTGGACAGAGGCTTCATTCGGCCCAGTGTTTCGCCATGGGGAGCGCCTGTTTTGTTCGTGAAGAAGAAGGATGGGACACTTCGCTTATGTGTGGATTACCGGGAATTGAACAAAGTGACCATCCGGAATAAGTATCCTCTGCCACGGATTGATGACTTGTTTGATCAGCTACAGGGAGCCTCCGTGTTTTCGAAGATTGATCTCCAGTCCGGTTACCACCAGCTGAGGGTGAGGGCCGAGGATATCCCCAAGACGGCGTTCAGATCCCGGTATGGACATTACGAGTTTACGGTTATGCCGTTTGGTTTGACCAATGCCCCAGCTGCATTCATGGATCTGATGAACCGGGTTTTTCAGCCGTACTTGGATCGATTTGTGGTTGTGTTCATTGATGACATCCTGATTTACTCCCGGAGCGATGCGGAGCACGAGGAGCACTTGAGGATAGTGCTGCAGCTTCTACGTGATAAGAAGTTGTATGCCAAGCTTAAAAAGTGCGAGTTTTGGCTTCGGGAGGTTGCTTTCTTGGGCCACATTGTTTCAGCCGCTGGAGTGGCGGTCGACCCGACGAAGATTGACACAGTTCGGGATTGGCCGAGGCCGACGACGGTTACTGAGGTACGGAGTTTCTTGGGCCTGGCTGGTTATTATCGTCGGTTCGTGGAGGGCTTTGCGAAGCTCTCTACTCCCCTGACCAGTTTGACGAGGAAGGGGACGAGGTTCGTTTGGACCGAGCAGTGTCAGCAGAGTTTCGAGGAACTGAAGAGAAGATTGATCTCCGCACCTGTTCTTGCACTGCCGGTTATGGGAGAGGGTTTCGTGATCTACAGTGACGCCTCGCACAGCGGTCTGGGTTGTGTCTTGATGCAGCATGGTAGGGTAATTGCCTATGCTTCACGGCAATTAAAGGATTACGAGAAGAATTACCCTACACATGACTTAGAGCTTGCAGCTGTTGTTTTTGCACTGAAGCTGTGGCGGCATTACCTCTATGGTGAGCATTGTGAGATTTATACAGATCATAAGAGCTTAAAGTATCTGTTCACCCAAAAGGAGCTGAACCTTAGGCAACGCCGGTGGTTGGAGTTGTTAAAGGATTACGATCTGAGTATCCTTTACCACCCCGGCAAGGCCAATGTGGTGGCAGATGCTTTGAGCAGGAGGTCAGTGCATAGCTTGAGTTTGATGATTACCCAGCAGGCACAGCTGATAGAGCAGATGAGGCGACTTCAGATTGAGGTAGTATCCCCTGGGGTCTCTGCGAGGCTTATGACTATGGTCTTGCAGCCCACTCTGCTGGACAGGATCAGGGAGACGCAGAGTGAGGACCCCCACTTGGAGAGGATCAGGGCACAGATTCAGACAGATCAGAGAGGGGATTTTTCAGTGGACAGCTCGGGAGTACTACGGTACAGGGACCGAGTTTGTGTGCCATCGGACTTGGAGATTAGAGATCAGATATTGAGAGAGGCCCATTATACACCTTATACCATCCATCCTGGAGGTACTAAGATGTATAAGGACCTTAAGGCACACTTTTGGTGGTCGGGGATGAAGCGGGATATTGGAAGGTTTGTTGCTCAGTGCTTAACTTGCCAGCAAGTGAAGGCAGAGCATCGTGTTCCTGCTGGCAAGTTGCAGAGCCTTCCAATTCCCGAATGGAAGTGGGACCGTATCACCATGGATTTTGTGACTGGGCTACCGAGATCGCAGAGTGGAGCCGACGCAGTCTGGGTGATTGTTGATAGACTTACCAAGTCAGCACATTTCCTGCCTGTACAGATGACTTGGTCCTTGGAGCGCCTGGCACAGCTATATTTGGATGAGATCGTGAGGCTGCACGGAGTACCAGCGTCCATTGTTTCAGATCGAGACCCGAGGTTCGTGTCACGGTTTTGGGGGAGCTTACAGTCAGCCATGGGTACTCAGCTTAGTTTCAGCACAGCTTTCCACCCCCAGACAGACGGTCAGTCAGAGCGCACCATTCAGACGCTTGAGGATATGTTGCGTGCGTGCGTCATGGATTTTGGAGGAGGTTGGCACCGACACTTACCCCTGGTTGAGTTCGCGTACAACAACAGCTTTCAAGCGAGCATTCAGATGGCTCCGTTTGAGGCGTTGTACGGACGCAAGTGTCGGTCGCCCCTATACTGGAGCGATGTGGGTGAGAGGAGGACGCTGGGGCCAGATTTACTGCTGGAGGCGGAAGAGAAGGTTCGGTGGTACGTCGGCACTTGGAGACGGCCCAGAGTCGCCAGAAGAGTTATGCGGATGTTCGGCGGCGAGACCTCGAGTTCCAGGTTAGTGATCATGTCTTCTTGAAGGTCTCGCCCTCGAAGGGGGTCCGGAGGTTTGGAGTGCGTGGGAAGCTTAGTCCCCGCTTCATTGGTCCCTTTGAAGTGCTTGAGAGGGTAGGCCCTGTGGCTTATAGAGTTGCTTTACCTCCCCGTTTGGCTGGTGTTCATGATGTCTTCCATGTTTCGGCCTTGAGGAGATATGTGTTCGATCCGTCTCATGTCATTGACTTCGCATCCTTGGATATTGGCGAGGACTTGGTTTACGAGGAGCGCCCGTTGCGGATTCTGGCTCGTGAGGTAAGGGAATTGCGCAACCGGGCAATACCTTATGTGAAGATCCTTTGGAGCAACCATGAGGAGCGAGAGGCTACCTGGGAGCTTGAGACGGCGATGCGAGATGCCTACCCTTTTCTGTTCGAGACTTCTGGCTGAGGTACGTTTGTTTTTACTCTGTTTCGTTTCGAGGACGAAACTTTCTTTTAGTGGGGGAGGATGTAGTGGCCCTAGTTCCCATGCAGTGTTTTTCCGATGAATCCACTGTTAGAACACCTAGTACTGGTGTACCTGGCCCACAGTGCATCAATTGTGTGCTATTGATGGACCCCGTGTGCTTTTATTTACTGTATTGGCCTTCGGCTGGGTTGCCAAAATTTATGGAAAGATTTAGGCCAAACAGAGGTCGTAGATGTATTCGGCACGGAAAAACGCTTGAAAACGACTATTTATTTGCTTAATTTGGAGTCCGGATGCCCAAAAACGGACACCCGGAAGTTTTTAGTGGAAAATGGTGCATGGGAGGGGCCGTAGACCGCCGGGATGCCACGTGGCAGGCTCTGATTGGCCGGTTCAGGATGCGCGGTCCACAGAGCAGCGCGGCGGGGTGCACAGACCCGGCGCATGGACACGTGGCACCGCCTGATTGGCGGGCCCAGGGCGCGCGGTCTACCGGGTGAGCGCGGCGGTGCATGGACCAGGCGGGGGACACGTGGCAGCCTCCGGTTGGTCGGTGCACGCGGCGCGGTCCACGGAATTCCTGTCGAAGGCGTGGACCGGGTGCAGGGGACACGTGTCACTCCCTGATTGGCGGGTGCAGCACACGCGGTGCACGGACGCCCGAGGTCGGTGCCTCGGGAAGCGTGCCCACGTGCGACCCACGTCGCGCGACCGGCGCGCACGTCGCGCGGTCGGCGGTCAACAGGGAGGACACGTGGCGCCCGCTCATTGGCGGGCGCCACCGCCTTACTGTGCGGGAGGCGGACACGTGGCGGGCGGTGAGTGGTCCGCTTCGGTGTTCGCTGTTCGGGCGACACGTGGCAGGCTCTGAGGCGGGTCGGACGGATCGTGGATCCCGTCCGACGGCGTGTATTGGGCCGGGCCGCACTGTGCGCGCCCGAAAACCTTGGGCCGGGCCGCACTGTGCGCGCCCGAAATTTTCGGGCGCCCGAAAGTTGGGCCCGAGCCCAATTGACTTGTTTTTTTTGGGCTTTTTCCTTTGAGGCCTATATATAGGCCGGCTTGGGGTGGATTTTTCACCCTTTCTCGTGGGATTCAGCTCTTGAGCTTTATACAAAATTCTTCCTCTCCCTCTTGCCAATCTTCTGGTAAGTTTCAGATTTTCTGGAAGCCGCGACGACTGCTTTTCTGCCTCGTAGTGCGGAGCGACGTTTACTAGTTGGAGGCCCATTTCCGTCGCATTTTAGTCTGGGAGACCTGCAGAGCTACCCCGACCACATTTTTGGACGATTTCTTCGCCAGCGGTTGCACAAGAGGTATATCTACGTTTTCCGTGTTGATCATTTTTCCCAGAAATGAGCTTTTTTGAGGGTTTGGGGTACATTTTTACGCCCCTTTGCTACAGTTTGGAATCTTGACAGCAGCAACTTCGCGGAATTTTATCTTCACTTCTGGATATCGGATTTCGACGATTCAAGAGCCTATCGACATCTACACTTCGCGAGGATCGTCGTGATATTTTTATTGGAATTTTGGAAAATTTATTTTCAGGTGAAATTCGCGTGTGAACAGTAACTTGTATGCAGATTTTGGAATGTGATTGTGTGTGTGAATTGTGTGTAATTGTGAGTGTTGTTGTACCCAGGACTGTAAGAGCACTTTTTCTGTGCTCTTTGCTCTGTGGATCTGGGAAATTGTCGATTGCTGGACTGTTTATCTGTACCGTCTCGGACAGTTAGCGTGTTCAGGTGGGTGATCCTGCTTTCAATAACTATGGACTGCACTCTAATTCTGCAATTATAAATGCATGCATGATAGTATTTGAGCTAATAAATCTGTGCAAACGTATGTTAGTACCCACAGTTGATAATTGCTAAATTTGATGATCTTATTGGAACTCTTGCAACATATGAACCATTTTAATTGGAAAACTTGACTTAGCACATCTATTATGCATTGTATGTCATCCTCAGACGGCTACTATTGGATTTATGCCTTTGCTTTAGTTCTCCCACGTCATTGTTACTTTTGTCATTCTGGACATAGTGGTCTTCCCCTGAGTTGTGGGTTGGGAGGTTTAGTAGCTTTGGATGCATTGTACTCGTGTCTGGGGACCGAGTAGAGTTGGTAGCAGTCTGTAGTTTGTTCATCATTGAGATAGTGACATGTGGGACTGGGATCTTTGGGAGATGATCATTGGGACAGTGTGGATTCTTAGTTAGCGAGTGAGACAGTGATTGGATCATAGCCTGCAGGAGCCATACTTGAGATCGACAGAGATGCGCAGATACTTTGCTCGGTGGGGTCGCTACCCACGAGTGCCACTCCGGAGTTGGGCTTGCTACTTCTATCGCGGCTTGTCGATGTTGGTGTCCCTCTGGCTGAGCCAGTTTTGGCAGTCATGGACATCGTCCCTCTGGCTGAGCCAGTTTTGGCAGCTACGGACATACCTACAGCAGTAGGTAGGCGCAGGTTTGACTGGACCGTTTGGGCAGTCAGTTTGGATTGGGTGACTTGAGTCGAGTATCAGTAGAGACATATTGGTCTTCGGTCCTTTTTCCTTGAGCATTTAGATAGAGGCATAGTAGCAGTAGATGTTTTACTTTCCAGCTTTTCTATACTGCATTTTTTTTTTTTACTTTATGCCTCTTGTAGACTTAGTGGGCAGGCCGTCGGGCTTGTTGGCGGCACCCACTGAGAACTACTGTGGGAGGTAGTTCTCACACCCGTCGTGGTGTCTTTTCCCCAGGGACTCCAGCTCCAGTTCCTGCGGTGCCCGTTGCTGATCCAGCTCCTACAGACCGAGGTAAGGGAATCGCGAGGTAGATCCTTTTTCCCTTTCAGCTTCAGCGAGAGGTAGAGGTACCCGATGTACTTTTGGTTGTGTCTTAGTTTGAGAGATCTTGTAGTGAGGGATCGAGTTGTACTCTTTTGTTTTCTTTTGAGAGACTCCTGTATTCAGGTGAGGACTTTATGTATATTTTATGGGAGAGATTGTTTTATTTCTTATAGTTAGTTAGTTTTACTTTTACAGCTCTGATATCTGTTAGTTTAGTTGATCTTATTTGCAGGTTAGACGCTACGTCTCTACAGGGCTTCCTGTAGGGGCGGCGGATCTGTTGGCGAGCCCGGGGTACAGTTCTGACCCCGGGGCGTGACAGATTAGAGTGGTATCAGAGCCTAGGATGTAGGTCTTGAGGACTTAGGAACCCTAGGCTTATGGTTAAACCCTAGGATGACCCACGTGAGAGCCGAGACTTTTAGCGAAAGTCTTGATTGGGTATTTAACTCTCCCGAGTGGATAGGGACGAGTGATAGACATGTCTTCCTTTTGTAGCGACTATGTTGGCTGCAGACAACATAGTGCTTCGGAAAGGGGGACATGCCTTTTGACTTTCGCTAGATTGGGTCGAGTGTTGCTTCTGGTTCTGATTGTTTGCTTTGTCCCTCAGGTGGGGATGCCTCCTCGACGTTCGATGGTGACGCGTTCGCAGCCTTCGTCCTCAGAGCCCGAGCAGGAGGACTCGGGGCGAGGACCTCAGGCTGAGATTCAGGAGCTCCGTGCCCAGATGGCACAGATGGCTGAGGCGGCTAGACGCCAGGAGGAGGCAGTGGCGCGGCTGACGCTCTTATTGGAGCAGAGAGCACAGCCGGCAGTGGCACCCCCTGAGGCTTCGCCGGTGCCTTCTTCCCCTGTTGTGGCACCCCCTGTGGTGCAGCCTGCACCAGCGATTCCTGCTGAGCCGGTTTCGAGTAGGCCACCGGCCGGGGCGACGGGAGCGTTGACTGAGACAGAGCAGCGGGAGGTTGTTGATTTGCTGATGAGATTTCGGCGGTTCGATCCGCCCCGCTTTTCGGGCATGGGTGCTGAGCCTTGGGCAGCCGAGACTTGGATTACCACCATGGAGCGCCACTTTGAGAGCTTATTTGTGGATGAGAGGTATCGGGTTATTCTGGCTACCCATTTTCTGGAGAGCAACGCCGAGGCGTGGTGGCGGCGTGTGCGACCAGCTGGTCCACCTGGGACGCAGCTTCTTTCCTGGGCCGAGTTTCGGAGCATGTTGCTGGGAGCCTTCTTTCCTGAGAGTGTCCGACAGCGGCTGGAGGAGCAGTTGAAGAATCTCCGCCAGGGAGATAGGCCGGTGCAAATGTACATAGCGGAATTCAACCAGCTGTTGGCATGTGTGCCTCATGTGGCCAGAGACGAGAGCCATCGTGTTTATATGTTCGAGAGAGGACTTCGTCGAGACATCTACCAGTTCGTCCGCTCCCGCAGACTGCAGACCGTGGAGGCCTCGATGGAGCAGGCCTTGTATGTGGAGTGTGGAGAGGCCGTGATGGATGAGGTATCTCCGGCCCCTGTAGCGACTTCTGGGGCGAAGCGCCCGGCTCCTGCGGAGGAGGGGCAGTCTAGCAGGCAGGGACCCCCGAGACCTCCGCGTTTCCACCCTCAGGGCCGGGGGCACCAGGGACGCCAGAGATCGGGGGCGTCTCGACAGTCACAGCAGCAGCAGCAGCAGCAGCGTCGACCCCCGCGACAGCAGCAGTCCTCACAGCAGTCTTCTCGGCAGCAGCGCTCAGATCGGTGTGTTATCTGTCGGGGCCCTCATCCGCCGACTCAGTGCCCGCAGAGACAGGGCCGGTGTTTTCGATGCGGGGAGGCCGGCCATATTGCGAGTGCATGTCCCAGGGCCGGTCATCCAGCTCCTTCTTCTGCATCAGCACCGACCGTTCCTTACCAGCCAGCCGGTCCTTCTGCAGCCTACAGCAGGCCAGATTTTGCCTCTTCTTCTTCTCGGCAGCCAGAGCGACGTCCCCCGGCACCGAGCGGTCGTGTATATGCCGCTCAGATTGAGGACGCTTTCGCAGCAGAGCAGGTCGTCGCAGGTATTATTCTGATCTCAGCAGTCCGTGCTCGGGCTCTTTTCGATACCGGTGCTTCTCATTCATTCATCAGTAGATCATTCGCATCCTTGCATGGTATAGCGGTAGCTTCTTTATCATGTGCATTAGAGGTTGAGATACCGGGTCATGTTCTGCATGTTGAGGAGTGCTGTAGAGATTGCCCCATACAGTTGGGATCCTGGATTCTGCCGGCCGACTTGCTTGTCTTACGACAGCTCCAGGATTTCGATGTTGTACTGGGTATGGATTGGTTGTCGAGATATTGTGCCACCATTGATTGCCGCGAGAGGACTGTTACTCTTCGTGAGCCGGGGCAGGAGGTGTTTGTCTTCCGGGGCTGTCAGAGTTCGTTGTTCGCCCTGACTATTTCTTCGGCGAGGGCCAGGCGGTTGATGAGTAGAGGATGCACCGCATTTCTGGCGACGATCGTAGAGGTGCCTACGGCGGCACAGGGACTCGAGGATATTCCAGTAGTCCGCGAGTTTCCCGACGTGTTTCCCCCAGAGCTGTCGACCTTGCCGCCAGAGAGGGAGATTGAGTTCGTGATTGATGTGGTACCCGGAACCGCACCAATCTCGAAGGCACCTTACAGGATGGCGCCTGCCGAGCTGAGAGAGTTGAAGGCCCAGCTACAGGATCTTTTGGACAGAGGCTTCATTCGGCCCAGTGTTTCGCCGTGGGGAGCGCCTGTTTTGTTCGTGAAGAAGAAGGATGGGACACTTCGCTTATGTGTGGACTACCGGGAATTGAACAAAGTGACCATCCGGAACAAGTATCCTCTGCCGCGGATTGATGACTTGTTTGATCAGCTACAGGGAGCCTCCGTGTTTTCGAAGATTGATCTCCAGTCCGGTTACCACCAGCTGAGGGTGAGGGCCGAGGATATCCCCAAGACGGCGTTCAGATCCCGGTATGGACATTACGAGTTTACGGTTATGCCGTTTGGTTTGACCAATGCCCCAGCTGCATTCATGGATCTGATGAACCGGGTTTTTCAGCCGTACTTGGATCGATTTGTGGTTGTGTTCATTGATGACATCCTGATTTACTCCCGGAGCGATGCGGAGCACGAGGAGCACTTGAGGATAGTGCTGCAGCTTCTACGTGATAAGAAGTTGTATGCCAAGCTTAAAAAGTGCGAGTTTTGGCTTCGGGAGGTTGCTTTCTTGGGCCACATTGTTTCAGCTGCTGGAGTAGCGGTCGACCCGACGAAGATTGACACAGTTCGGGATTGGCCGAGGCCGACGACGGTTACTGAGGTACGGAGTTTCTTGGGCCTAGCCGGTTATTATCGTCGGTTCGTGGAGGGCTTTGCGAAGCTCTCTACTCCCCTGACCAGTTTGACGAGGAAGGGGACGAGGTTCGTTTGGACCGAGCAGTGTCAGCAGAGTTTCGAGGAACTAAAGAGAAGATTGATCTCCGCACCTGTTCTTGCACTGCCGGTTATGGGAGAGGGTTTCGTGATCTACAGTGACGCCTCACACAGTGGACTGGGTTGTGTTCTTATGCAGCATGGTAGGGTAATTGCCTATGCTTCACGGCAATTAAAGGATTACGAGAAGAATTACCCTACACATGACTTAGAGCTGGCAGCTGTTGTTTTTGCGCTGAAGCTGTGGCGGCATTACCTCTATGGTGAGCATTGTGAGATTTATACTGATCATAAGAGCTTAAAGTATCTGTTCACCCAAAAGGAGCTGAACCTTAGGCAACGCCGGTGGTTGGAGTTGTTAAAGGATTACGATCTGAGTATCCTTTATCACCCCGGCAAGGCCAATGTGGTGGCAGATGCTTTGAGCAGGAGGTCTGTGCATAGCTTGAGTCTGATGATTACCCAGCAGGCGCAGCTGATAGAGCAGATGAGGCGACTCCAGATTGAGGTTGTATCCCCTGGGGTCTCTGCGAGACTTATGACTATGGTCTTGCAGCCCACTCTGCTGGACAGGATCAGGGAGACGCAGAGTGAGGACCCCCACTTGGAGAGGATCAGGGCACAGATTCAATTAGATCAGAGAGGGGATTTTTCAGTGGACAGCTCGGGAGTACTACGGTACAGGGACCGAGTTTGTGTGCCATCGGATTTGGAGATTAGAGATCAGATTTTGAGAGAGGCCCATTATACACCTTATACCATCCATCCTGGAGGTACTAAGATGTATAAGGACCTTAAGGCACACTTTTGGTGGTCGGGGATGAAGCGGGATATTGGAAGGTTTGTTGCTCAGTGCTTAACTTGCCAGCAAGTGAAGGCAGAGCATCGTGTTCCTGCTGGCAAGTTGCAGAGCCTTCCAATTCCCGAATGGAAGTGGGACCGCATCACCATGGATTTTGTGACTGGGCTACCGAGATCACAGAGTGGAGCCGACGCAGTTTGGGTGATTGTTGATAGACTTACCAAGTCAGCACATTTCCTGCCTGTACAGATGACTTGGTCCTTGGAGCGCCTGGCACAGCTATACTTGGATGAGATCGTGAGGCTGCACGGAGTACCAGCGTCCATTGTTTCAGATCGAGACCCGAGATTCGTGTCACGGTTTTGGGGGAGCTTACAGTCAGCCATGGGTACTCGGCTTAGTTTCAGCACGGCATTCCACCCACAGACAGACGGTCAGTCAGAGCGCACCATTCAGACGCTTGAGGATATGTTGCGTGCGTGCGTCATGGATTTTGGAGGAGGTTGGCACCGACACTTACCCCTGGTTGAGTTCGCGTACAACAACAGCTTTCAAGCGAGCATTCAGATGGCTCCGTTTGAGGCGTTGTACGGACGCAAGTGTCGGTCGCCCTTATACTGGAGCGATGTGGGTGAGAGGAGGACGCTGGGGCCAGATTTACTGCTGGAGGCGGAAGAGAAAGTCCGTGTTATTCGTCGGCACTTGGAGACGGCCCAGAGTCGCCAGAAGAGTTACGCAGATGTTCGGCGGCGAGACCTTGAGTTCCAGGTTGGTGATCACGTCTTCTTGAAGGTCTCGCCCTCGAAGGGGGTCCGGAGGTTTGGAGTGCGTGGGAAGCTTAGTCCCCGCTTCATTGGACCCTTTGAGGTGCTTGAGAGGGTAGGCCCTGTGGCTTATAGAGTTGCTTTACCTCCCCGTTTGGCTGGTGTTCATGATGTCTTCCATGTTTCGGCCCTGAGGAGATATGTGTTCGATCCGTCTCATGTCATTGACTTCGCATCCTTGGATATTGGCGAGGACTTGGTTTACGAGGAGCGCCCGTTGCGGATTTTGGCTCGAGAGGTGAGGGAATTGCGCAACCGGGCAATACCTTATGTGAAGATCCTTTGGAGCAACCATGAGGAGCGAGAGGCTACCTGGGAGCTTGAGACGGCGATGCGAGATGCATACCCTTTTCTGTTCGAGACTTCTGGCTGAGGTACGTTTGTTTTTGCTCTGTTTCGTTTCGAGGACGAAACTTTCTTTTAGTGGGGGAGGATGTAGTGGCCCTAGTTCCCATGCAGTGTTTTTCCGATGGATCCACTGTTAGAACACCTAGTATTGGTGTTCCTGGCCCACAATGCATCAATTGGGTGCTATTGATGGACCCTGTGTGCTTTTATTTACTGTATTGGCCTTCGGCTGGGTTTGCCGAAACTTCTAGAAAGATTTAGGCCAAACAGAGGTCGTAGATGGATTCAGCACGGAAAAACGCTTGAAAACGACTATTTATTTGCTTAATTTGGAGTCCGGATGCCCAAAAAGGGACACCCGGAAGTTTTTAGTGGAAAATGGTGCATGGGAGGGGCCGTAGACCGCCGGGATGCCACGTGGCAGGCTCTGATTGGCCGGTCTGTGATGCGCGGTCCACAGAGCAGCGCGGCGGGGTGCACAGACCCGGCGCATGGACACGTGGCACCGCCTGTTTGGCGGGCTCAGGGCGCGCGGTCTACCGGGTGAGCGCGGCGGTGCATGGACCAGGCGGGGGAACACGTGGCAGCCTCCGGTTGGTTGGTGCACGCGGCGCGGTCCACGGAAATCCTGTCGAAGGCGTGGACCGGGTGCAGGGGACACGTGTCACTCCCTCGTTGGCGGGTGCAGCACGCGGGGTGCACGGAGCGCGGGGCTGGTACCTCGGGATGCGTGCGCACGTGCGACCCACGTCGCGCGACAGGCGCGCACGTCGCACAGTCGGGGTCAACGGGGGTGGACACATGGCGCCCGCTCATCTGCGGGCGCCACCGCCTTACTGTGCGGGTGGGCGGACACGTGGCGGGCAGTGAGTGGCCGCTTCGGTGTTCGCTGTTCGGGCGACACGTGGCAGGCTCTGAGGCGGGTCGGACGGATCGTGGATCCCGTCCGACGGCGTGTATTGGGCCGGGCCGCACTGTGCGCGCCGGAAAATCTTGGGCCGGGCCGCACTGTGCGCGCCCGGAAATTTCCGGGCACCCGAAAAGTTGGGCCCGAGCCCAATTGACTTATTTTTTTTGGGCTTTTTCCTTTGAGGCCTATATATAGGCCACCTTGGGCTGGCATTTTCACCTTTATTTCGTGGGAACCAGCTCTTGAGCTCTATATGAAAAATCTTTCTCTCCCTCTTATCTATCTTCTGGAGAAATTTCAGAATATCTGGAAGCCGTGACGACTGTGTTTCCTACCTCGTAGTGCGGAGCGACGTTCTACAGTTTGAGGCCCACTACCGTCGCATTTTCTTCCGGGAGACCTGCAGAGCTACCCCGACCACATTTTTGGACTATTTCTTCGCCAGAGGTTGCACAAGAGGCATATCTACATTTCCCGTGTTGATCATTTTTCCCAGAAATAAGGTTTTATGAGGGTTTGGGGTACATTTTTACGCCCTTTTGCTACAGTCTGGAATCTTGACAGCAGCGACTTCGCGGAATTTTATCTTCGCATTTGGATATCGGATTTCGATGATTCAAGAGCCTATCGATATCTACACTTCTTGAGGATCGTCGTGATATTTTTATTGGAATTTTGAGAAATTTATTTTTAGGTGAAAATCGCGTGTGAACAGTAACTGTGTATGCAGATTTTTGGAATGTGATTGTTATGTGTTAATTGGTTGTAATTGTGAGTTGTTGTTGTACCCAGGACTGTAAGAGCACTTTTTCTGTGCTCCTGGCTCTGTGGATCTGGGAAATTGTCGATTCCTGGACTGTTTATCTGTACCGGCTCGGACAGTTAGCGTGTTCAGGTGGGTGATCCTGCTTACAATAACTATGGACTGCACTCTAATTCTGCAATTATATATGCATGCATGATAGTATTTGAGCTAATAAATCTGTGCACACGTTATGTTAGTACCCACAGTTGATAATTGCTAAATTTGTTGATCTTGTTGGGACCCTTTGTCACGCCCCGGGGGTTTTATTTTAGCGGAAACGGTATACAAAGGTAAGCGTAAGGCGCGTACAAAATTTTTCTTTAAAACCTTCTTCCCCGGCGCGTGCCCAGACCCGCCACATATACAGATTTACTCGAAAATCGGGCAGAGTCTCCTCTGTATATGCACGGCGTCGCGGCTATTACAACCGTCACACACAAGCAATCATTTTAAATTTAATCACAACAGTTCGAAGTAGTATGGTGCATGGAGACTAAACAATACCCGTGGCCAGTCGAGTTGAAAGTATAATCTCACTGTTTTGAAAACAGGTCCACACGGCCTTAGGTTTTGAAAACCGATTGGAAAACGGCATAAATCCACATGGTTTAGAAAACGGGCCCACCCGACCCTAGACTTTTGAAAACAGTTTGCGAAGTCTCTTTTTCTTTCTTTTGCTTTCTAGCTGATTTGTTTAGAAAACGGCCAACCGGGAAAAATAAAGGAAACAGAAATGCGTAAAGGGAAAGAAAGTACTCAACATCCACACGACCCCACAAGGGTATCGAGAACCACACAATAACTTACAGTTCCGAATGAAATGCAATGCAGAGAAAGTAAATAAAAACAGCATACTCGGGCCCCTCAGCCCGACTGCTACCACCTCGGCCTCACCGTCGCCTACCTCTACCCCCTGGAGGTACCTGTCACAGAGTGGGTAGTCAGTGACACTATCATAAAAATAGTACCCAAGCAGTAAAGTAGTACCAAACCATAAAGTAAGACTATCTGGGATAACTGCTCTAGTCGTAACGGTAACTCGCAACCACCTGTGCCACCTGTAACACCTGCAACCCCGGTAACACCTGTAACACCTGACCGCGTCGGGATCCAATCCCGGCGGTCCCACACCTTACCTCATCGGGATCCATCCCTATAGGTCCCACCGCTCGCACCTTCGTGCCTCAAACCCCACAACTACGGGGGCCCCACTACGTCACCTCGTGGGTAAACACGGGTCAAAAGACCGCCTTTCCGGAAAAGAGCACCCTTTGCGGTGGCCAAACCGCGGATGCGCGTGTCGCACTCGAGCATAGTAACAAAACACGGGGTAAAATAGTAAACCATAGAGCCATCAGTGTTAGTACAGGTTAGCACGTAATTAAAATCCTTCCTGGAACACTAACATTACTAAGCCTTGGAAGGAAAACCCACCTTGTTGTCGCGCTCCTGACCGATGTTAGGTTCTCTCGCGTCTCGGGTACCCCGCCCGGGCCTACACTAATCTCGATTTCGTTGGCTAGGGTTGATCTAGGGGATGATCGTCCTGTTCTTGGGTGAAGGGTATGCCGGCGATCTTCCTTCTCCTCACCCGCTCCGCCTTGCTTCTCCTCTCGATCGATTGAGGAAAGGGTACGCTCGGTTCCAAGGCAGAGGACGCGTGGTGTCCTTCCTCCTCCTTGATCGCTCCGCCGGATGTTCTACGCCGTTTGAAGGAAGGATTGGGAAATAGGAAGTTTGGGAAATGAAATGGGTTTTCCCCGTTTCTTTGGGGCTTTGTACGTAGGGGGGTTAAGGGGAGTTGTGGGGAGTTGTGGGGAGTGGCCGGTAGTTGGGGGAAGTAGTGGGAAGTTGGGGCGGTTAGTGGGGAAGTGGTGGGAAGTTGGGGGAAGTAGTGGGAAGTTGGGGCGGTTAGTGGGGAAGTGGTGGGAAGTTGGGGAAGTAGTGGGAAGTTGGGGCGGTTAGTGGGAAGTGGTGGGAAGTTGGGGGAAGTAGTGGGAAGTTGGGGGAAGTAGTGGGAAGTTGGGGCGGTTAGTGGGGAAGTGGTGGGAAGTTGGGGGAAGTAGTGGGAAGTGGTGGGAAGTTGGGGGCGGTTAGGAAGCGGGAGCGGTTAGGAAAGGAATTAACCAAATTTAAATCAAACGCGGGTAATTAACACGGGTACGAATCGGGGTCCGGTCCGCCTCAAAAACCGTGCTGGTTGCCTGAATCGTTAGCCAACTTCCGGAATTTATTCCGGGAGATTCCGGCGTCGGAATTCAAAACCGATTTCGCCGCCGTTCTCCGTTTCGCGAGCCCTATCAACTAAAAATACCCGCGGGCCCTGACGGTCGGTCCGGAAACAATAAATTATTCGATCACCCTCCGAGTCTAAATGAAATAAATAAACCAAAATTGGACCCTAGCAATTATTTTAAACCGGCGGTTACTACATCACTCACCTCTTAAAACGAGTTTCGTCCTCGAAACTCACTCCTGGTTCTCGGTAAAGAGATGGGGGTAACCCTCCCTCATCTTCGCTTCCAGCTCCCACGTCGCCTCCCGCTCCTCGTGGTTGATCCAGAGCACTTTCACGTAGGGGATGACTCGGTTTCGAAGTGTCTTGCTTTCTCTTGCTAGGATCCGCACCGGGGTTTCCTCGAAGCTTAGGTCCTCCTTTAGTTCGAGCGTCGAGACGTCCAGGACATGCGACGGGTCGGGAAGGTACTTCTTAAGCATCGAAACGTGGAACACATCGTGAATCCGATCGAGGTTCGGTGGTAGGGCAAGGCGATAGGCTACCGGGCCAATCCGTTCTAGGATCTCGAATGGCCCCACGAACCGCGGGCTCAGTTTGCCTTTTAACCCGAATCGCTTGATTCCCTTCGACGGCGAGACCCGCAAAAACACGTGTTCCCCCACCTGGAATTCTAAGTCGCGGCGTCTCCGATCTGCATAGCTCTTTTGTCGACTCTGGGCGGTTAGTAAGCGCTGTCTGATGAGGCGCACCTTCCCTTCCATTTCCTCTACCAAATCGGGTCCCAAAATTTTTCGTTCTCCCAAGTCGTCCCAACAGATCGGGGATCGGCAGCATCTCCCGTATAAGGCTTCGTAGGGTGCCATCTGAATGCTGGCCTGGTAACTATTGTTGTACGCAAATTCTACACGTGGCAGGTAACGCTCCCAACCGATTCCCCAATCAAGTACACAGGCCCGAAGCAGGTCCTCTAACGTCTGTATCACTCGCTCTGACTGCCCGTCTGTTTGAGGGTGGAAGGCTGTGCTGAACTGCAACTTAGTCCCTAAGGCTCGTTGCAGACTCTGCCAAAACTTTGATACGAAACGCGTGTCTCTGTCTGATGTGATCGATGCCGGTACTCCATGTAATCTCACAATCTCGCTGAGGTAGACTTGGGCCAACCGCTCTCTGGTCCAAGTTGTGTGAATCGGCAGGAAGTGTGCTGACTTAGTTAGCCGGTCTACCACAACCCATATCGTGTCATGTCCTTGTTGTGAGCGCGGAAATCCGGTGACAAAATCCATGGTGATATGGTCCCATTTCCACTCCGGTATCGGTAAGGGTTGTAACTTTCCAGCCGGTCGTTGATGTTCCGCCTTTATTTGTTGACACTCCAGGCAATGAGTTACAAATTGAGTTACATCCCTCTTCATCTTGGGCCACCAGAAGGTCTGCTTGAGGTCCCTGTACATCTTTGTGCCTCCTGGATGCGCTGCATAAGGGGCGCTGTGTGCCTCGGACAGAATTTCCTTCTTCAATTCCGGGGTATCCGGCACGCAAATCCGCCCGCGGAAACGTAGGGTGTCATCGCCTTCCAATAAAAAGTCCCCTTCCTGATTCAGCGAGATCTTGTCTCTTACGAGCTGTAAGTGCGAGTCTGCCTGCTGTCCCTCTCGAATCTTTTCTAGCAATGTTGGCTTGACCGCCAAAGTTAGAAGTTGCGCGACCGTGCCCGCTGGCACTACTTCCAACCCTAGTCGTGAGAATTCTGCGATTAAGTTGCTCTGCTCAGTTATCGCACCTACCGATCCTCCTAAGTCAGTTCCAACACCTATAGTGTAGCGATCAGAAGTGGTCTAACTAGATATCCCTGAAGTCAAACCTATCTCCTTATGGAAGAAAGAAGGGAAGCGCCATATAGGGGTTCAACATGTGTGTCAAGTAATCATACCAAATCACAATCTAACTGCACGTGTCCATAACCTGCTAATCACCCTCACTTGAATCAACCACCTATGCCTGTCCTAAAATCCTCAAATGATGTTCTCCCACAAGACGTCTCACACAATCGCACTATGACGGTACATCCCCACCCCCTTAAGCAAGGTTAAACGCTAGAACAACGTCCATGAAGCATGTAAGAGTTCCAACATGTCAGATTTCCATCATAATGTTTTCCACATGATAGGCTCACAATGATCTAGTTAAGCATGCATATCCATTAGGTGACCATTCGACATGTCCAACAAAGGGCTCACTCTACTATTCCTAGTGGTTATAACAGAAAAGAGAAGTAAACTACCCATAAAACACTCTAATATTCCTAGTGGTTATAACAGAAAAGAGAAGTAAACTACCCATAAAGCACTCTAATATTCCTAGTGGTTAAACAGGAAAGAGAAGTAAACTACCCATAAAGACCATCCTAACCCAGATCCGACATCCGATCACTGCCTGCTATCCCCTGTTTTGGGATTCCTCATCACTGCTTCCCGGGGCAGCTGGGGAGATCCGTTCACAACCTGTGGGCCAGTCTCGTTCGGCGAGGCGGGATGGGGACTCGGTATCCGAAGAGTCCGTCAGGCGTAGGTCGTCCGGTCTCGGAGCCGGGGGTCTGGTGACGGCCGCCTTCCGGGGCAATCGTAACGCGTGTGGCCCGGCCTGCCACACCGGAAGCAATGTCCGTTCCGCCAAGGGCAATTCATCATTGGACGCGCACCACCGCAAATGACGCAGGGCTTTGGTGGTTCCGGTCCCTCCCCCGTCGCCTGCCCGAATTTCGGCCCTTTCTTCTGACGTTTGGTTGCTCTGTCGCTCGGGTACGGGCCTCCTGTTGGGCCGGGGTAGGGGTGTGCCCGTCGTGTACGCTCTAGTTCCGCGCGCACGGCCAAGTTGACCGCTCCCTGAAAGGTGGGAACGCCAGTTGGTGGTATCCCACGAGGGTTACCACCACCGGTGCCGTGCTGCGCGTGATCGACACTCTCAAGCTCCTGGGTCAGTATACCCACGTGCTCCGCAAGGTCTAGTAGATGCCTAGCCACGTCGCGCAGCTGGTTGCGTAGTAAGCGGTTCGCCTCTGCCGATGCTCTGGTTCGGACCATTGTCTGTACGGACACACCACCCAGACTTAGCACTCAACTCTACTAGAAAGAACCACCGTAATATCGAGAAGGAAAGGAAAACGTTATCTACAAATCCCCTCCCCGATCTCTCACGTCCTAATTCTTAAACCCTGCATATTTCATTTATTTGTAGTTAAGTGTGATGTCTCGGTGGATGTTGGGCCGCCACTGTTGTGATTAAAGTGAAGTCTCTGATACCATCTTAATCTGTCACGCCCCGGGGGTTTTATTTTAGCGGAAACGGTATACAAAGGTAAGCGTAAGGCGCGTACAAAATTTTTCTTTAAAACCTTCTTCCCCGGCGCGTGCCCAGACCCGCCACATATACAGATTTACTCGAAAATCGGGCAGAGTCTCCTCTGTATATGCACGGCGTCGCGGCTATTACAACCGTCACACACAAGCAATCATTTTAAATTTAATCACAACAGTTCGAAGTAGTATGGTGCATGGAGACTAAACAATACCCGTGGCCAGTCGAGTTGAAAGTATAATCTCACTGTTTTGAAAACAGGTCCACACGGCCTTAGGTTTTGAAAACCGATTGGAAAACGGCATAAATCCACATGGTTTAGAAAACGGGCCCACCCGACCCTAGACTTTTGAAAACAGTTTGCGAAGTCTCTTTTTCTTTCTTTTGCTTTCTAGCTGATTTGTTTAGAAAACGGCCAACCGGGAAAAATAAGGAAACAGAAATGCGTAAAGGGAAAGAAAGTACTCAACATCCACACGACCCCACAAGGGTATCGAGAACCACACAATAACTTACAGTTCCGAATGAAATGCAATGCAGAGAAAGTAAATAAAAACAGCATACTCGGGCCCCTCAGCCCGACTGCTACCACCTCGGCCTCACCGTCGCCTACCTCTACCCCCTGGAGGTACCTGTCACAGAGTGGGTAGTCAGTGACACTATCATAAAAATAGTACCCAAGCAGTAAAGTAGTACCAAACCATAAAGTAAGACTATCTGGGATAACTGCTCTAGTCGTAACGGTAACTCGCAACCACCTGTGCCACCTGTAACACCTGCAACCCCGGTAACACCTGTAACACCTGACCGCGTCGGGATCCAATCCCGGCGGTCCCACACCTGACCTCATCGGGATCCAATCCCTATAGGTCCCACCGCTCGCACCTTCGTGCCTCAAACCCCACAACTACGGGGGCCCCACTACGTCACCTCGTGGGTAAACACGGGTCAAAAGACCGCCTTTCCGGAAAAGAGCACCCTTTGCGGTGGCCAAACCGCGGATGCGCGTGTCGCACTCGAGCATAGTAACAAAACACGGGGTAAAATAGTAAACCATAGAGCCATCAGTGTTAGTACAGGTTAGCACGTAATTAAAATCCTTCCTGGAACACTAACATTACTAAGCCTTGGAAGGAAAACCCACCTTGTTGTCGCGCTCCTGACCGATGTTAGGTTCTCTCGCGTCTCGGGTACCCCGCCCGGGCCTACACTAATCTCGATTTCGTTGGCTAGGGTTGATCTAGGGGATGATCGTCCTGTTCTTGGGTGAAGGGTATGCCGGCGATCTTCCTTCTCCTCACCCGCTCCGCCTTGCTTCTCCTCTCGATCGATTGAGGAAAGGGTACGCTCGGTTCCAAGGCAGAGGACGCGTGGTGTCCTTCCTCCTCCTTGATCGCTCCGCCGGATGTTCTACGCCGTTTGAAGGAAGGATTGGGAAATAGGAAGTTTGGGAAATGAAAATGGGTTTTCCCCGTTTCTTTGGGGCTTTGTACGTAGGGGGGTTAAGGGGAGTTGTGGGGAGTTGTGGGGAGTGGCCGGTAGTTGGGGGAAGTAGTGGGAAGTTGGGGCGGTTAGTGGGGAAGTGGTGGGAAGTTGGGGAAGTAGTGGGAAGTTGGGGCGGTTAGTGGGGAAGTGGTGGGAAGTTGGGGGAAGTAGTGGGAAGTTGGGGAAAGTAGTGGGAAGTTGGGGCGGTTAGTGGGGAAGTGGTGGGAAGTTGGGGGAAGTAGTGGGAAGTGGTGGGAAGTTGGGGGCGGTTAGGAAGCGGGAGCGGTTAGGAAAGGGAATTAACCAAATTTAAATCAAACGCGGGTAATTAACACGGGTACGAATCGGGGTCCGGTCCGCCTCAAAAACCGTGCTGGTTGCCTGAATCGTTAGCCAACTTCCGGAATTTATTCCGGGAGATTCCGGCGTCGGAATTCAAAACCGATTTCGCCGCCGTTCTCCGTTTCGCGAGCCCTATCAACTAAAAATACCCGCGGGCCCTGACGGTCGGTCCGGAAACAATAAATTATTCGATCACCCTCCGAGTCTAAATGAAATAAATAAACCAAAATTGGACCCTAGCAATTATTTTAAACCGGCGGTTACTACACCCTTGCAACATAGAAACCATTTTAATTGGAAAACTTGACTTAGCACATCTATTATGCATTGTATGTCATCCTCAGACGGCTACTATTGGATTTATGCCTTTGCTTTAGTTCTCCCACGTCATTGTTACTTTTGTCATTCTGGACATAGTGGTCTTCCCCTGAGTTGTGGGTTGGGAGGTTTAGTAGCTTTGGATGCATTGTACTCGTGTCTGGGGACCGAGTAGAGTTGGTAGCAGTCTGTAGTTTGTTCATCATTGAGATAGTGACATGTGGGACTGGGATCTTTGGGAGATGATCATTGGGACAGTGTGGATTCTTAGTTAGCGAGTGAGACAGTGATTGGATCATAGCCTGCAGGAGCCATACTTGAGATCGACAGAGATGCGCAGATACTTTGCTCGGTGGGGTCGCTACCCACGAGTGCCACTCCGGAGTTGGGCTTGCTACTTCTATCGCGGCTTGTCGATGTTGGTGTCCCTCTGGCTGAGCCAGTTTTGGCAGTCATGGACATCGTCCCTCTGGCTGAGCCAGTTTTGGCAGCTACGGACATACCTACAGCAGTAGGTAGGCGCAGGTTTGCCTGGACCGTTGAGGCAGTCAGTCTGGATTGGGTATTTTGAGTAGAGTAGCAGTAGAGACATATTGATCTTCGGTCCTTTTTCTTTGAGCATTTGGTTAGAGGCATAGTAGCAGTAGATGTTCTACTTTCCAGCTTTTCTATACTGCATTTTCTCCCTTTTGTTACTTTATGCCTCCTGTAGACTTAGTGGGCAGGCCGTCGGGCTTGTTGGCGGCACCCACTGAGAACTACTGTGGGAGGTAGTTCTCACACCCGTCGTGGTGTCTTTTCCCCAGGAACTCCAGCTCCAGTTCCTGCGGTGCCCGTTGCTGATCCAACCCCTTCTGACCGAGGTAAGGGAATCGCGAGGTAGATTCTTTTCCCCTTTCAGCAGCAGCGAGAGGTAGAGGTACCCGATGTACTTTTTGGTTGTGTCTTTTGGTTTGAGAGATTATGTAGTGAGGTATCGAGTTGTACTCTGCTGTTTTCTTTTGAGAGACTCCTGTATTTGAGTGAGGACTTTATGTATATTATTGTGTGAGACAGTTTTACTTCTTGTTACTGTTAGTTTTACTTTTACAGCTCTGATACCTGTTAGTTTAGATACTTACTTGCAGGTTAGTCGCTACGTCTCTACAGGGCCTCCTGTAGGGGCGGCGGATCTGTTGGCGAGCCCGGGGTACAGTTCCGACCCCGGGGCGTGACACCAGACCTTCCCCAACCAACATATAAAGAAACGGAGATAACGGATCGCCTTGGCGGAGACCTCTTTTAAGTTTAATCCATTTAGTAGGGGCCCCGTTAATCAAAATTACGACTTTGGCATTAGAGATACACTGATCAATCCAACCAATCCACCTCTGATTGGCTCCGAGCCAATTTAAGATGCTCCTAAGAAACTCCCAGTTAACTCTGTCAAAGGCCTTTTCAAAGTCAGCTTTAATACCAACAAACTCAGTATGTGTTTTTGAACACCAGCTAACAACCTCATTAGCGGTTACAAAAGAATCCAAGATAAGCCTTCCTTTTAAGAAGGCCGTCTACGACGCAGAGACGATCTTAGGCATCGCTTGTTTTAATCTGTTGGTAAGGACTTTCGAGATGATCTTCTGTACGCTATTAATAAGGCAGATAGGTCTGAAGTCGTTAGCGTTCTTAGCACATTCTTTCTTAGGTATAAGGCAGATGTGCGAGTAATCTATGGGACCGCTATTCACGGACCCCTCAAACAGGTCTCCAAATATATTAACAAGGACGGCTTTAATCACCTCCCAGAATCTCTGAAAGAACACCAAGCTATAGCCATCAGGACCTGGGGCTTTATCGGCACCTAATTGGAAGGTGGCCCTTTTGATCTCTTCTTCCGAGAAAGGCGCCGTAAAATAACTCTCGGCGAGTAAGGTTTTGTCTCTAAAGATATCACTCCAGTCGCTGAAGGTCGATGTTAAAGGGCTCTCTAGTGCATATCTTTCCTTGAATTTGTGATAAAAGTACTCACACTTATCCACCTCCCTCGTAAACCTTCTTCCGTCTTCTTCGATCGATGCTATATGATTCACTCGCTTCATCGCATTTGCCGATGCATGGAAGAATTTAGAATTGCCATCACCCTCTTTTAACCAGTGTTGCTTAGCTCTGTTCATCCACATAATCTCCTCATCTCTAATGATGCTCTTCAGTTGAGCCTTAATTTGCGTCCTCGACTCAATCTGGGTGTTGGTCAAGGACTGCAGTTCTTCCAGAGTGTCCAGATGTTGTAGGCCCTCAGATAAAGATCGCTTGGTGTTCAAAATGTTATAAAAGTTAGAGGCACACCACTCTTTAATCCTCTTTCGATAGTGTCGAAGTTTAGCTGCGAAAACGAGAGTGCTAGAGCCGCTACAGTCCAACTCATTCCACCACTTTGGGACGAGCTTGATGAAATCTTCCCTGGTAAGCCAAACCTTCTCAAATCTGAACGTACGAGGAGAAGGTTTTAAGTACGTCTTTAATAACAGAGGAGAGTGGTCCGAAGTGATTCTCGGCAGGGCAGTGACATTGGAGGTTGGAAAAAGAAAGTCCCACTCGGTGGAAATCAGAAAACGATCCAGCTTTGCAAGAGTTGGCGAACTTTGCAAATTCGACCACGTGTACTGTTGATTACCAATGGGGAGGTCCACCAACTCGAGCTCATTAATCATATTAGAAAACATGAGCATTAGTTTTCTACTCCAACACCGCCAAGTCCTCTCATTTTGATTCCGAGTAAAGTTGAAGTCACCGCATAAAATCCAAGGTCCTCTGCAATCCCCTTTAGAGCCACCAGTTCCCTGCAGAATTCCTCTTTGCCTTCCCTTCCAGCAGGACCATACACATTCGTGAGGTAGAAGGAAGAACCGCTAGAGTGATGCTTTAACCGAAGCGTGAAAGAGAAGTTCCGAACTAACACCTCTAAGCAAGAGAAAAAGCGGGAGTTCCATCCAGTGAAGATGCCGCCAGAAGCTCCAACCGCGCTAATAAAGTGGCTTTTATCGAAATAACTGCCGGCGAAAGAGTTAATGAAAGAGCGAGAGAACTCACTAACTTTCGTTTCTTGAAGACATAAAACCGACGCCTTAAGTCTAGATACAACAGACTTAACCAGGTATCTTTTACTCGGATCGTTGAGACCTCTAACATTCCAGCAACAAACTTGCAACATGGAAACATAAAAAAACAACCAAAGCAGCAACACCCCTAGAGCACTAAACCTCCGGCGCGGAGAACCGGAGGAAGTCCTGGAAACTGTGCACGTCAGCATCAGATATCTTGATGCCACATTTAGCGCTTTTGTTCTTGATCTTCTGAGAAGTCGAGGAGACGACGCCGAGCACGAGGCCGGTACCAATCCTCACACCGTCAGCACTACAATCAGAAGTCAAGGGAGCCGGAGCCGAGTCTTCCCTAAGGGCGGCCTTACGAGCCATAGCAACAGTTAGCACGTTCACCCCCGACCTCCTCGCAAGGCGCGAACTCTTACGAGGGGCCAACAGCACCTCCGGTTGAACAGAAGCACATCCCGACTCCGTCTAATAAGGAACACCACCGGAGTCAATTACAGGAGTGGTGGTCTGCAAGAAACAACTCGGCGACGTCAGGCCGGGCAAATGACACCTGTCCTCTCCGGACGAGCCACGCGTAGCGGGAGTTGGTGCCATCTGGAGTGCAGGCGGTGCCCCCATACAGTAAAACCCTCCCATTAGAGGGGGAGGAAGGAAGAAGCGACCAACAATCCGCAATAAGGTGGGCTCCGCACCAACTGTAGAGTGAAGTCCAAACAGAACCAGATTTGCTAACCCTGTTGAAGGGCCGGCCCAACCAAACAAAAAGGGATCCGTTACGTCCATAAGAAAAGAGGCCTGGGGAGTAGGGCCGTGTAGGCGGGCCTGAGGAACCAGTGAAGTGCCCGCCTCGACAAGGGACCACGAAGAGGCCCAACCCATCCCGCCCGAAGAGTCCACTTGAACCGAAGAAACGGGGGGCCCACGCAAAAAATTCTGCAATCGCCCACCCATAGCAGAGCACGGATGACGAAGCGGCACCAACGATTGGACGTCACTTGCGTCAGCGTGGACCAGCAAAACCGTTGGGAAGCGAACCACCTTCATCGACGACTTTAACTTCTGTTCTGATATAGGGCTTTCCACAATGGTCTTCCTCACCGCTCCAAGGTAAGCCCCCTCCACAGGAAATGAACTTAAAACCAGCTCCATACAATCCCCAAGGCCACACGACCCCCGTGGAGCAGCAACCTCCTCCGGACAGGGCGTACGGAGATCATGCCGCAGATTTGATTCGCTGCAGACCTTCACCGGTACATCCAACAGACCAAGAGCTAAATCCTTATGACCATTGGACAAAGAAGAGCTCGACGGAGCGACGCCGGAGTCCGGGACCTCGCGACTACACCCGAGAGCACTCGGCACCAACACTCGCCGCCTGTCTCTGATCTCGGAGGAGTTCCATGAATAGGTATGCCCCGATCGGTTGCCCACCCTCGAGTTGCTGTCACCGCCGTCGGCACCGGAATTGAAGACCCGCCTTGCGAGTTGTCTACCATGGGGATCCGTCTGGTCTTCTCCTTCACTCGGGTCGCCCCCCGCCAACGGGATGCCATGGTCCTCACCTCCGAAGGGCGCCGTGTTCTCGATCCGGACCGGCACCGAAATAATGTAATCCCCCATCGAGATGGAAAGGAGCTCCGGTATATCAGCAAGATCATCCACTGCAACTAAACACTTGAACCCGATCAGTTCTAGCATGTTGATGGATTTGTCGTCGGCCTTTAGGAAACGGCCGAAGACGCTAACGATGGCACTCACCCTGTTGGCCGACCAGCATTCAAACGGAAGGTTGCCCAGCCTTATCCAGGCCTTGTAAGAAAGCTGCGAGTGCTCAGCATTCCTAAGAGGATCCCACGAGAAGCATCTCAGTCGGCAGTGTGGTAGTCTCGTAAGCGCGTTGTTGATGAGGACCTCCGGAGGAACCCACTCAGGAAGAAGAATAACAAAATCTCGCTCCCGATAACGAGCTACCAGGAAATCTGTGGAGAACCCACCGAAGCGCGTCACTAAATCGGTAGCGATAGTTTCCTGAGGAAGGTGACCCAGATTGGACCTACCAATAATGTCAGCCAAGACAGCCTGACGCCTTTGTACTTGCCTAGAGTGAAAGTCTTCCGACAACGGTATGAAAACTTTCACCGAATGAGGTCTAAAACCTCTGTTCCCCTGCATTGTAGTCGACCTGGAGATGCGAGTGAGGGGACAGAGCCGCGCACGATGACCAGTCGGAAGATACCTAGCACAGCGAAAGGGATCCCGACAGTTGCGAACCAGATGATCTCTCCCCAAACATCTGAAGCACCGGGATGAAAAGTCAAAAGAAGAGTAGGATCGGTGTTCTCGACCCACAGACACTCTCTTAGAAGATGGCGGGGGCACCACACAGGAGACCTGTGGAGGAGGCTTGAGGAGAGCCTCTTTATAGGACAGAGACCGGGAGGAGGTGGCAAGCCGACAGGTTCAAACACCCCTGGTTAACCCTATGTTCCCCCTGCTGAGCCTCCAACTGCGGGGAGGGGGTACCCAAGAAATTGGAGGACACCTGGGCAACACCCTGAAGATCCGGAAACTCCTCAAAGTTAAACCAGGTGCAAAAAGGGAGCCCGCAACGATCTGCCCAGGTAATCTTAGCTTTTCCTTTCAATCGTTTAGTAGCAGACGTTACATAAGTGTACCTTGATTCTCTGCTGCAAGAAAGATCATACGAGGTAGGCTTGTCGTGGGGAATCTGGGGTGGAAGAAGAGATCTTTTGTCCGATCCTTGCACCAAGGCCTTAGAAGAACACCGTCTTGTCTTCTCAGCTGAGCGAGACAACATGGAATGTCCTCCCAGGTGTCCAGTCAACAATCCTCTCGCTGAGCTAGACAAGTGGGAATAAACCTTCTCATTTATTAATATTATTATTATTAAATAATTTTCACTCTTTTAAATAATAAAATATTAATTTTATTATTTTTTTTTTCTAATCATTCAAATAAGAAATTAGAAATATTTTTAAAATAAAGACTAAAATATTTTTTTTCTATTAATACGTATTTTTTATAAAAACGGTGAATCATTCATCGCTTTTACTTAAAAAGCGGTGAATTATCCACCGCATTTAGCCCTTTATATCCCTAAAGACCTTATTTTACAAATAAATTTTTTACGGATCTATTTTTATAAAAAAAAAAAAAAAATTAAGGATGATTAGTTTTGTAAATAAACCTCCAACATCTCTGCAACTGTAATTATTTCATTTTCTTTATCCATTAGCCTTCTAAAAATAATTATAAGTCCTGCAGCCTACTTCACTATTTTTATGAGGTGCTATAATTTTCTCAAAAAAAAAAAAAAAAAAAAAAAAAAAAAGGCCTGCAATATTGGCCGAAACCCAAAATTGTCCTTCTTCTTTGCAGTTATTTTTTTTTTTTATTTTCTGTTACCTTTTTTTATCGTTCTTCATCCAAATCTACACAAAAGACGAGAAAGCAAAACTGAGCGAATAAGAAATTATAGAATATGAGAAATTTAATTTAAATTTAATTAAATTTAAATTATAAATTTTTTAAGTTTTCGACGCTTTGATCATTTTTTAAATAGTGTTACATAACGAAGACGAAATCTAATGAAATAAAAATATTATTTAAATAATTTGATATTATCGAATTTAGTGGTGGATTTAGTTTTCGGGTTTGGGGATCACAAATTTACAATCAAAGTATTTTTCGATGGATATCGCTAATGTAAAATTTGAAGCTAAAACTGAAAATTATAACTAGCTGAAGCTAAAAATTATTGTAAGTTAAAGCTAAAAATTAACATCTAGTAAATGCTAAAAATTATAACAAGCTAAAACTAAAAATTAAAATTAAATTGATGCTGAAAATTAAAATCAAGTTGATGCTGAAAATTATAGCAAGCTAAAGCTGAATATTATAATCAAGTCGATGCTGAAAATGTACAGCAAGCTGTAGATTTGAAAGAAATTATCATACCCCAATTTGTGGAAAAAACTATGGTGTACTAAATGGTCCAAGGGTTTGTTTGGTTCCACGTAAAATAATGAAAATAGCTTTTAGTGGAAAAAAAAATTTCAGAGGAAATTTGTTTTACGCCCTTTAATATTTGGTTCGTAGGAAGAAAAAATATATTTTCCATCACGATTGTTTAATTGAAAAGAAATAAATAAATAAATAAATAAATAAATATTATATATATAGTTTTATTCTATCTATTAGAGAGTTAATTGTATACAACTTTCTGTAAACATATCGAATAGCAGATATATTCCTATAAAGTTCAACTTTTCATATTTATCCTTTCAAAAGTCCAACGTTATTCATATATACCCCTACCGAAAAATCTAATTAATCTTGGTTAGTTAGTGAGGTAAATTTAACTTTTTACCTTTTCAGATATTTCTGTATTATTTTTTAAAGAAATATTTTGAAAAGGCAAAACTGTTATTTTACATATAATCTATTAAAAAATAAATAGTGAACTGACGATAATAAACTGGAAGGATATATATATATATATATATATATATATATATATATATATATATATATATATATCCTTTCAGATATTTCTGTATTATTTTTTAAAGAAATATTTTGAAAAGACAAAACTGTTATTTTACATATAATCTATTAAAAAATAAATAGTGAACTGACGATAATAAACTGGAAGGATATATATATATATATATATATATATATATATATATATATATATATATATATATATATATATATATATATATATATATAACGTTGGACTTTTGAAAGGATAAATATGAAAAGTTAAACTTTGTAGAAAAGTATCTGCTATTAGATAGGTTTACAGGAACCGTATGTAATTAATCCTATATATTATATATACATACTACATGTATTATTATTATAGTTTATATTTATAAATAAAATATATTTTAAATATTTTATATGATATATATATATATATATATATATAATAGCATATTTATATATAAAATAAAATATTATCATTATATATATAGAGAGAGAAAAAAAGAGAGTCCGTCTATTATGTTTGTAAAAATACCAATCACTTGTGTTTGTAAGTTTTTTACCATTAAATCTAATCCTTTGATTAATTCCACCTCTTAGCTAGATCATACTATTTTACCAACCATCCACTAAACACAAAAGGCCTACTATTATCCTAACCACACATAGGCCTACTATCATCCTAACCACACATCCTTTCATCTAAGAGCTAAAAATCTACAAACACTAATAACTTGATATTTTAAAAAAAAAAAAAAAAATAACATAAAACTCAATTATATATATATATATAGAGAGAGAGAGAGAGAGAGAGAGAGAGAGAGAGAGAGAGTGGTTCACGGTGGGACCTCCCACGCGGTCCACAGGAATCCAACATTCTCGTGGACAACGATACCTCCCACTTCATTTTTCTTGTAAAAGAAGGAGAAAACGAACAGTTTAGATAAATTTTACAGGAAACCAAACAAGCCCCAAGCTTCAAAGCAAATAGAAGTTGAAAAAAATTAAATTTTGATATTATTTTCAAGTCCATTACCAATTAAACAAAAGTGTCTAATTCTAAAACTGAGAATAAATAGGAAGCACTTCTTATATTAATTAAGAGAAAAGGAGCTACTTTTACATAAAATTACTTCAAAAGAGCATTAGAATACATTATTTTTGTCACGCCTCGGGATCGAAACTGCGACCCGAACTCGCCAACAGATCGGCCGCCTATACAAAACCCTGCATAGGCGAAGCGTCCAACCTGCAAAAAAATATACTACAGCTAAACAGATATCAGAGCTATAAAGAAAACTACTGTAAAACTAAAACCATCTGCTGACTGTACTAATAGATCTCCAAATGAAGGGGTACCGCTACTGCTAGTCTCCAAAGACAGGTAGGGATCTAGCTCGCGACTCCCTCGCCTCGATCAGTAACAAAAGGAACAGCAACAGAAAAGTAGGTCCCTGGAGAAAATACACCACGACGGGTGTGAGAACTACATCCCGCAGTAGTTCTCAGTGGGTACCGCAAACAAGCCCGACGGTCTGCCCACTAAGTCTACTAGAGGCATGAAGTAACAAATGCAATACTGAAAGGAAAAGAGCTGGAAAAATAACTCTACAACTACTATGCCTCTATCTAAATGCTCAAGAAGTGGAATAGATGGAACATGACGCATCTACTAACTCTCAAATACAGTCATCCAATCCACACTGACTGCCACATAGGGTCCAGTCAAACCTGCGCCCCCCCTACTGCCGCACATCCACAAGAGGACGGGTCTACCGTAGGATGTCCGTGACTGCCAAAACTGGCCCAGCCAGAGGGACTGCGTCGACAAGTCGCAATAGCAAAGTAACAGGCCCAACTCCGGAGTGGCACTCGAGGGGCGCGACCCCACCGAGGAAAGTATCTGCGCATCTCTGTCGAGCTCAATGTGGCTCATGCAGGCTATAGTCCAAATCCACGATCCACGAGATCGACAGTAACTAACATCACCTCTCAACTTACTGGCTGGAAATACTCACAGCCAACCCGACGGCTCACGCAACAGAACACCAAACTCACAGATAACACAGAAGGACCGACACCATAAGGGTTCAGAGACCCCGATAGGTCGGCACCAAGAACCCCAATCAAACAAGAACAGACTCCAGGCTCCGCCTATCGAAGTTCCCGACCCCCTTACAGTTCGGGAACACGACAACCTCGATACAACATGCGGAAGACACCAATCAGGGTCCGAAAGTTCCGGGAGACCAACACCTACAACCCTATCAAACAAGAACAGGTTCCAGGCACAGCCCCCGTAGCTTTCGTCCCGAGAAGGAACGGCCCCTAGAACCCAGATCACCCAAACTCTCTCGGGTGAGGAAGTTGTAATAAAAAGATGACAGTTATTACTGAAAACTATTTTAATCTGAGAAACCCAATTTAATATATTTTAGTTCTTTTAAAAAAATCCGTTTAAATAAGTTTTATTTTTCAAACCCCAAATGGCTATTGCCTTCACCCAAATCAAACAAGAACAGGCTCCGGCCACAGGGCCAACAAGGAGAACAGTCACGGCCAACCAAACCACAAACACTCTCGACCCAATCAAGCGAAAGTCTATAACATGTTAACCGTTCTAAAGTATTATGTTGTCTGCAGCCAACACAATCACTTTAGAGAATAAACATGTAAAATCACTCGCCCCAATCCCTCGGGGGAGGTATAACTCAATCAGGACTCTCGCTAAAATCACGTCTCTCATGACAGTCATCCTACTGTCCAACCAATAGCCTAGGGTCACTAAGTCCTCAACGACCTATAACCTAGGCTCTGATACCACCCTAATCTGTCACATCCCGGGGTCAAAATTGCGACCCGGGCTCGCCAACAGATCCGCCATCTGTACGGAAACTGCCGTACAGACGAAGCGTCTACCCTGCAAGAGATCTATAGCTACACATGCATCAGAGCTGAAAAAGAACTAAAAGCTACAGAAATCCACTGAACATCTGATATAAAGTAATCTCCACTAATACATAAATCCTCAATATACACAGTCTCACAATCACTCAGACTGTCCAGTACAAAAGTGGAAATATAAAATACAGGGTACATCTACCTCTGACTCTCAAAACTGATAAGGAACTACTCAGCCACGTCCTCACCTCGATCAGCTGCCTCCGCGCGAACCAAGCCGGAACAGCTACCACAGGAACCTGTCACCGCAGCGGGTGTGAGAACTACTGCAAAGGTAGTTCCCAGTGGGTACCGTCTCAATATCCACGGTATGCCCACTAAGTCTACTGGAGGCACAACAGATAGGTATGCAGATAGATAGATAGATAAAAGCTGAAAGGAACTAGCTATCATGTCTCAGTCATCATGCTCAAGAAACTCTACAAATGATGAAGATATGCATACACCCACTACTGCTAACATGCCTCAAGTATCATGCTCAAAGGAAAAACTCATCTATGAACATGCTATGAAACTCACTCACACATATCCCCCAATCTCAATGACTGTCCCTCTTTGGACCAGTCAATCAAGCCTGCGCTCATCTACTGCCGCACATCCCGTAGGAACGGACTTACGTAGGCATCCACTGCCGCACATCCCGAAGGAACGGACTTACGTAGGGTGTCCCTCTAGGACCATCTCAGTAATCACATCGCAGCCTCGTCAGGCTCGGTATCATCATCGCACCCGGGGCGTAGCTCGAGGGGAGCGACCCCACCGAACTCAAGCATCTCAAGTATCTCATAACTGGCAAAGAATGCCAGGCTCAGCAGGCTATAATCCACGATCAAACAGATCGGATCTCAATGCTCAACTAGCATACTCAGTCAGAGAAAGACTCCACGACTCGAATAGGAAAGGCCCAAACACTCTCACAGCTATGTCGGAGAACCCTCAACGACTCAATCTGATAATGCACGATCCGTGGCTGAGTCGGGAACCCTCCACGACTCGATCTGCCAGAGCCCCCAAAACTCTCAAGGCTAAGTGGGAGAACCATCTCCACCACTAAATCAGAACACGACCCAAGATCTAGAATGAACTCATCAATCTCAACAAGGAATCTCAACCCCAAATGACACTAGAACTCATCTCACAGAGCTCTAAAAATCCACTCGGCCCTCTGGCACGAGAACACATGCATCCTGAACCTACTCAACCCCTCGGGAAGATCTCAATGTTTTTAAAACTATTTTCAAAACCCAGTTTTTCTTAAAACAGGTCCGACGATTTTTAAAACGGTTCAGATGCCAATATAAAGCCAACTAAACATGCAGTCTAGTGTCAAATCACTTCTAGATCATGCTAAAAATATCTGGGGCTTGCAATTGTATTCCTACAATTTTCTAGGCAACTATCAGATTTACCAACTATGCAAATAATTAAGCTAAACATGATCAACATGCATTCAATAGCTTTAAAGGGCATTCCATACATCTTGAAGAAATTCCAACCCACCTCAAAAGCTTTCCGAAGGCCGCGCCGAAGTCGGTGAAGAAACGGGCGAAAAACTGATGAAACAGCACTGAACTGCGCCTCTCGCGCGCGCGCGCCGTCGCGCGCCTCGGAAAAATCCACGAAGCTCCGATCAATCCTCTATCACACTCCCCAAGGTCTCAGCATGCCTCTGCTCAGCTCAAGAGGGTCCCTCACACGTGCGCACGAAGCGGGCAAATCCTCGGATTTGCGCAGTAACTCCCTCAATTTCTCCCCGCGCGCGCACGTTGACTCGGTCAACCTCCACAATGTGAAGCTCACAGACACCCTCTCTTCTCCTTCTACTTCTTCCTCTTCTTCTTCTTCTCTGGCAGCAAGGGAAGGTGGAGGGGATAAGAAATGATGGGTGGAGAGGGAGCATGTGTCGGGGTATAAAAATCAACGTTGGAGTGGTTGGAACAGAAGAAGCCCATACCTCAAGCCACAGTGCACCAAACCGAGCTAACTGGGCACTTTCTGTGCTTACGTACCGGTACCAACCCTGTGGTACCGGTACACGGGCCCTGGTTCCGGAACCAAATGGCTGGTTCCGGAACCAAGCCACCCAAAAGCCCCGAACTAGCCAGAAAATCTCCGAAATGCCCCGTCAACTCACTTTCTCGCCTCGGGACCTCCGCATCACCCCAAAACCAACCGAACACCTCTGTAAACTCATAATACACATGTCCCAAGGGATCAACTCACATCAAACCCATCCATGAAACCAATGCTCGACCCGCAAGCTCTCAATCCGACGCCAACTCACTTTTCTACAAGAATACTTCCGCGTCGCTCCGGGACCACCCGAACCTCTCTGTAAATAAAATCAAAACCTGCTGAAGGTATTTCCACAATACCAGGCTGCCACGTGGAGTCGGCACACTGCCCGAAGCTCCGGTACTCTACACTCTCCCCTCCTTTTAACGGTTTCGTCCTCGAAACCCCAAAACTCCAAAACTCAGGAGGGTGACTCAAATAAGTGGGGATATGAACTCTCAGCTCATCCTCAGGCTCTCAAGCAGCCTTTGTCTCATCATAACAGCTCATCCGGACCTTTGCCAAAGGTAAGATCCGGTTGCGCAATTCTCTCGTCTCTCGAGCAAGAATTCGCACCGGTCGCTCCTGATAGCCCAAGTCCTCGTCTGACTCCAAAGAAACGAAGTCCAAATCATGCAAGGAATCCAAATTCATACTTCCCTCAGAACGGATACACCAACGTCCTCGTGGGTACTTGCCAATTATGGCGGTAGCGCAACTCGGTGAGCAACTGATCCAATGCGCTCTAACTTCTCGAATATGCCAACAATTCGCGGACTCAACTTCCCGCGAAATCTCAAATCTACACATCTCTGTGGATAGTGATTTCCATAAGTCACCAAAACTCTCTGCCTCCAATTGGCATAACTTTTCCGTTGCTCCTTAGCAACCACAATGCTGAGAGCTTCACAAAAGCATTCTTACATCCATCCACAGGGTAAGAAGTTCAACATGGGGAACAACACTCAACCCCTAACTCTCAAAATCAGCTCTCGGATCTCGGAATCCACGGCACACAGATGCGGTCCTTGTACTTCAGTACTCCCGCTGCATTCACTGAGAAGTTCCCCCTCTAATCCTGTCCAACGGAGTGGGTTACGAGTCCAAAACACAAGTTTTGCTACATTCCCGGGGAACACCACCTCAATCTCAAATCGTCTCAATTACTCTTTCAGCGGCATCTGCTGAGTAACCATCATACTCCAAAACTGCACCGCTCGCCTATTCAAGGCAGCTGCGACCACATTGGCTTTATCGGGATGTTACCGTAAGCTCAAACATACATCCCTAATAACTCTATCTACCGGCATTGCCTCAAATCAAATTCCTTCTGAGTAACCCAGTACCTCAGGTTCTAAGATCGATAGATATCTCAAATTTCTCTCTATCTCAAGCAATTATTCACAATGATGCTAATACCATCCACAGCTTGAACTCCTCAAAGTCATGCTGGCACTGCTTAATCCACAACTCTGGACCTCTGTCACTATCATGGGTCTAAGCCGAACCCCAACGACAACACTCTTCGTCGGGTCCACTGTCCCTCCTGCAGCTGAAATCACATGGCCTAACCACAGAACCTTTCAAGGTCAAGCACAAACTCGCTCAACTTGGCAACCAACTTTTCTCTTATGAGTTGCAGCACTATCCTCAAGTGCTCCTCGTGCTTTAACTCATCACGGAAACCAACCCGATATAATCAAATCAACCGGCCATGTACAAATCTAACTCCACTACTGGCACGGCAACTCACGGTAGAACTCAAACTCACACTGGTTCTACAGCCCGGTCCAAGTACCGCCGGAACACACAAGTCCTCAAATCCAAAAGGCCGCAGGGCCTTAGTCAATCCGCTTGACCTCACTGTAAGCTCAAAATGTCTCTATCGGGTTCAGACTCTATCTGGCACAGCCCTCAGCTGTAGGGTTCCACAAAGCCTTCAATGTCCCGCAAGGCATCAACCCAACACGATCCAACTCTAACTGTGCTCGAATCATCACAGCACTCTCACCGTTGTGCACTCACAACGTGGCATCACTGCCGTATACCAACGGCATGGCATCACCACCGTGTATCAACGGTGTGGTAACACATCCAAAATATCAATCTCTCGGATCCTCACTGTCGTATCCTCACGACGTGGCATGGGGTCACCCAGACCTCTCGATCCCTCGGATCCGCAGCTGCGCTAACAGCTCTCTCACTGACTCACGAGTGATACTCCAAGAGATGCTGCCGAAGTCGGCGCGGTTTCCAAACCACGTCGATCACTATCTCGATCTCAGTCTCACTAAACGGCGGCATCAACATCAGATCAGGTAAACTCCTGTCCGGGATCACACGGGCAATAAAGATATTCCTTTAGTCCCGGTGCCGCCGTAGGCACCTCCTCTACAATCGCTAACCAAGCGATACAACCACGACTCAACCTCTGTCGTGCTCTAACATCCTCTATAACCACACTCCTCCTGGCCAGGTCCACGGAGGGTCATTGTCCTCTCTTGACAATCCCTGATAACATAACATTGGGATATCCAATCCCTATCCAACCTCATTTCCACATTTTGGAGCCGATGTAGGACTAACAATTCTAGGATCAAATCCAAGGTCCTACAAAACTGGGCGGAACTGGCAACACTCATACCTGTGCTATACGTGATCTGAAACCTGATTCTCACGTGCACAAGCCAACAGTCCCATCTCTGGCCCACGCGAAGCTACCCCTGCTCTAGTAAAGCACACACCAGCGGTGTCGGCATCAACATGCTCCAACTCTAATGTCCATAAGCAACCACACCTGATAAGACGCAATCCATTATCCCAGCGTCCTCTAATCGGCTGCACAATTCATCCACAAGATGATGGTGGCCATCGCTCAATCTGCCTCGGCATCTCGGCTCAATCAGCCTACCGGTAAATCGGATGAACCGCTGCATCCTGAAGGGGTAGTGGGGTGCCGTCGCAGGCGGCCAATCCCAGAACACCACTCTGGGACCCTCTGCCTGAAGATGTCCTGACTAAACACATGAAAGCATTGCCCTTTCCTGAAGTCACTCTATGGTGATGAATGCAGCTCCCCGCAAAGACATAATCATCCTAGCACTGCTGCTGGTGCCTCGACTGTCGAGAACCTTCTAGTCTCTGTCTCCTCTGAGACTCATGATCCTGTGACTGGAATCAAGGCAACCTCGATCCACTCGACTATCCCAAAATCAGGCGACACTGGACATCTCTCTCTGGAGCTAGTCCCTCGCTCTCCGTCCCTCTCGGACGTGATCACAGACCTCAGTCAATCTATCGGGCATGCACAACCGCTGCATCTGAAGTCGCTCGTCGAGAATATCCAAAATGATAACATCTCGAAGCAGTCCCCTCTCGACATGATCAATCTCCTGGGCCTCATCCTGGCAACAGGGGGCACACTGTTCAACCGTCGAAGAAACTCGCTCCAAAACCTCAACCACTCTCCTGGTGGTCCAACGAGACAGACTCGACGCCACCAACACTCGGCGTCCTTATCCAAAGTGCATAACCAAGTGCACCCGATGCTTGTCCTGGATAACAAGTCCTCAAACACTTTCCAAAGCGGCAATCCAGTTCTCGGCCTTTCGAGGCTCCAACTCTGCCCTGAAATCTGTAGGGGATGGAACTGGCGGATGCTCAACAACCAATCAGCAACTCTCGCTGCTCCTGCACTACTCACAGTGCAACCTGGGTCGAAAACGACAATGTTGTGGCCGAAAGTACTACGGCGATACCTCAAACGATACTCTCTGCTCAAACATGCGCATCACGTGCTCCGTGTTCTCTTCCTGGCGCCGCGTCGCCTAAACAACTGAGCTACCTAGGCCCGCAACTCGCAGACCTCGCTCTGCTCTGTCCATTCAGCCTCCCGCTGATCGGGCTCCTCATCCAAGGTCAACACGCCCTCGCCGCTGCATGGCATCACAGGGCCAACAAGGAGAACAGTCACGGCCAACCAAACCACAAACACTCTCGACCCAATCAAGCGAAAGTCTATAACATGTTAACCGTTCTAAAGTATTATGTTGTCTGCAGCCAACACAATCACTTTAGAGAATAAACATGTAAAATCACTCGCCCCAATCCCTCGGGGGAGGTATAACTCAATCAGGACTCTCGCTAAAATCACGTCTCTCATGACAGTCATCCTACTGTCCAACCAATAGCCTAGGGTCACTAAGTCCTCAACGACCTATAACCTAGGCTCTGATACCACCCTAATCTGTCACATCCCGGGGTCAAAATTGCGACCCGGGCTCGCCAACAGATCCGCCATCTGTACGGAAACTGCCGTACAGACGAAGCGTCTACCCTGCAAGAGATCTATAGCTACACATGCATCAGAGCTGAAAAAGAACTAAAAGCTACAGAAAACCACTGAACATCTGATATAAAGTAATCTCCACTAATACATAAATCCTCAATATACACAGTCTCACAATCACTCAGACTGTCCAGTACAAAAGTGGAAATATAAAATACAGGGTACATCTACCTCTGACTCTTAAAACTGGTAAGGAACTACTCAGCCACGTCCTCACCTCGATCAGCTGCCTCCGCGCGAACCAAGCCGGAACAGCTACCACAGGAACCTGTCACCGCAGCGGGTGTGAGAACTACTGCAAAGGTAGTTCCCAGTGGGTACCGTCTCAATATCCACGGTATGCCCACTAAGTCTACTGGAGGCACAACAGATAGGTATGCAGATAGATAGATAGATAAAAGCTGAAAGGAACTAGCTATCATGTCTCAGTCATCATGCTCAAGAAACTCTACAAATGATGAAGATATGCATACACCCACTACTGCTAACATGCCTCAAGTATCATGCTCAAAGGAAAAACTCATCTATGAACATGCTATGAAACTCACTCACACATATCCCCCAATCTCAATGACTGTCCCTCTTTGGACCAGTCAATCAAGCCTGCGCTCATCTACTGCCGCACATCCCGTAGGAACGGACTTACGTAGGCATCCACTGCCGCACATCCCGAAGGAACGGACTTACGTAGGGTGTCCCTCTAGGACCATCTCAGTAATCACATCGCAGCCTCGTCAGGCTCGGTATCATCATCGCACCCGGGGCGTAGCTCGAGGGGAGCGACCCCACCGAACTCAAGTATCTCAAGTATCTCATAACTGGCAAAGAATGCCAGGCTCAGCAGGCTATAATCCACGATCAAACAGATCGGATCTCAATGCTCAACTAGCATACTCAGTCAGAGAAAGACTCCACGACTCGAATAGGAAAGGCCCAAACACTCTCACAGCTATGTCGGAGAACCCTCAACGACTCAATCTGATAATGCACGATCCGTGGCTGAGTCGGGAACCCTCCACGACTCGATCTGCCAGAGCCCCCAAAACTCTCAAGGCTAAGTGGGAGAACCATCTCCACCACTAAATCAGAACACGACCCAAGATCTAGAATGAACTCATCAATCTCAACAAGGAATCTCAACCCAAATGACACTAGAACTCATCTCACAGAGCTCTAAAAATCCACTCGGCCCTCTGGCACGAGAACACATGCATCCTGAACCTACTCAACCCCTCGGGAAGATCTCAATGTTTTTAAAACTATTTTCAAAACCCAGTTTTTCTTAAAACAGGTCCGACGATTTTTAAAACGGTTCAGATGCCAATATAAAGCCAACTAAACATGCAGTCTAGTGTCAAATCACTTCTAGATCATGCTAAAAATATCTGGGGCTTGCAATTGTATTCCTACAATTTTCTAGGCAACTATCAGATTTACCAACTATGCAAATAATTAAGCTAAACATGATCAACATGCATTCAATAGCTTTAAAGGGCATTCCATACATCTTGAAGAAATTCCAACCCACCTCAAAAGCTTTCCGAAGGCCGCGCCGAAGTCGGTGAAGAAACGGGCGAAAAACTGATGAAACAGCACTGAACTGCGCCTCTCGCGCGCGCGCGCCGTCGCGCGCCTCGGAAAAATCCACGAAGCTCCGATCAATCCTCTATCACACTCCCCAAGGTCTCAGCATGCCTCTGCTCAGCTCAAGAGGGTCCCTCACACGTGCGCACGAAGCGGGCAAATCCTCGGATTTGCGCAGTAACTCCCTCAATTTCTCCCCGCGCGCGCACGTTGACTCGGTCAACCTCCACAATGTGAAGCTCACAGACACCCTCTCTTCTCCTTCTACTTCTTCCTCTTCTTCTTCTTCTCTGGCAGCAAGGGAAGGTGGAGGGGATAAGAAATGATGGGTGGAGAGGGAGCATGTGTCGGGGTATAAAAATCAACGTTGGAGTGGTTGGAACAGAAGAAGCCCATACCTCAAGCCACAGTGCACCAAACCGAGCTAACTGGGCACTTTCTGTGCTTACGTACCGGTACCAACCCTGTGGTACCGGTACACGGGCCCTGGTTCCGGAACCAAATGGCTGGTTCCGGAACCAAGCCACCCAAAAGCCCCGAACTAGCCAGAAAATCTCCGAAATGCCCCGTCAACTCACTTTCTCGCCTCGGGACCTCCGCATCACCCCAAAACCAACCGAACACCTCTGTAAACTCATAATACACATGTCCCAAGGGATCAACTCACATCAAACCCATCCATGAAACCAATGCTCGACCCGCAAGCTCTCAATCCGACGCCAACTCACTTTTCTACAAGAATACTTCCGCGTCGCTCCGGGACCACCCGAACCTCTCTGTAAATAAAATCAAAACCTGCTGAAGGTATTTCCACAATACCAGGCTGCCACGTGGAGTCGGCACACTGCCCGAAGCTCCGGTACTCTACACTCCGCCGCTGTGCCGCCGCGCTCCGCCGTGCGCCGCCGCCTTCCGATCGCCGCCGGCCGCCGGAACAGTAACTCCGGCCGGTGAACAGTAAAAATATTTTTCGAGGTCCAAAAAATACAAGTAAATAGTCCATTTTCATCATTTTCGCGCGTTGAGTCCAAATCCGCCGTCCGTTTCTTCAAATTCTCATCCGAAATTTTGCCGGAAGCCCCTGGAAAAGCAAACTTGATCCGATTTTTGCGCCGGTTCCAAATCTAGGATCCGATTTGAACACAGACAACTCGATTACTCATCTTAGGCCTCAAGAAGCCAATACTCACCTTGTAAATCCATATCGGAGGTCCGGATCATCACATCCTCCCCCACTAAAAGAAAGTTTCATCCTCGAAACTAACATCCCTCAACGGGAGTCTCAAACCGAAGGGTGGGCATCTATCACCACCGTCGCTAGCTCTCAAATTGCCACTCACTCCCCGCAATTACTCCTCAACTCAACAAGTACGGCATAACCCTGTTGCGCAATCCTCTCATCTCACGAGCTAGGATTCACAACGGGCGTCCCTCGTACTGCAAACACTCATGGGTCTCAAATGGAGTGAGTCAATCACGGGCGAGGGATCCAAAACATAACACTATCGAGCTGGGATAAGAAAACAACAGGGAATCTAGCCAAACGTGGGGGAAAAAAACAGTCAATGCAACACGCACTACAACCACACTCAGGTGCTAATGCAACCAGGGTGACTCGAAAACACCCTCACGAACAACCAAAAAAATGAAAGGAGGCCAACATCAGGAACGTCATCAACCACAACTCTCAATTTAGAAAACAACCAAAGAAGCAAAAAGTTTGAAAATTCCGAAAAGCCAGTGCCTTAACCCTAATCAAACAAGAACAGGTTCCGGCACTGTCTCTATTTCTGGAGTAGCCTTTCGTAGTTTTTGTCACGCCCCGGGTGTAAACCAGAACCCGGGCCCGTCTACAGATCCGCCGTGCACACGGAATTTTTCGCGTACACGAAGCGCTGGTAACCTGCTCAGATATAATATAAACAATAAAAGAGCATAATACAGAGCTGAAATAGAAGAACCACATAGTATCTCAGACTGGAACTAAGAGTAAAGCTGTAATAAATACAATAATCTCCCAGCTCACCAAAATAGTACAACCAGCTGGCTAAAGCCAGACCCAATATAAAAAAAATACCACAGTCTAAGTGAAGGGTACAACATCTGTCTAATAACAACTCTCAGTCTCACAGGAGATCTATCTACTCAGCGATCCCCTTACCTCGATCAGCTGCCGATGGCCTAGCAGCTCCCGCAGACGACTCTGCAAAACAATGGGAAAGAGACAGAAAATAACAACGGGGGTGAGAACTACTAGATAAACCAGTAGCCTCCCCTAGTGGGTAAAATCTCAACTCTGACGCACCCACTAGGACTACTAGAGGCGAAGGAAAAAGGTGAAGTGGTAAGGTAAATAAGATACTGAAATAGGAAAGCTACAACTACTATGCCTCTCAATGCTGTGCCAAAGGTAACAGTATGAATGCAACTATGAACCCAATCAATGGACCAGTAATCACTGGCACTGCCTGCTCATCTGTCTCAAGTATCTGCTGACTAATCGGTACTCACTGACCGATGCTCACTGTCTGGCACTCACTGGCCAATATGTCAACCGCCTACTCCGGAGTGGCACTCGAGGGGAGCGACCCACACGAGAAAAGTATCTCAGTACCCAGTAATATAAGTATCATAAAACAGCAGGACTGAATCATGACTATGATCAAAGTGGAAAAATCCATCCACTAAAGAAATCCGATCCCCAATCTGATGCATAAGTAAACATCCGGTCAACCGCCTAATGTCCGCGGTCGCCGCAACACCCCATAAGTCCAAAGCCTGATAAAGTAATTAACATCCGGTCAACCGCCTAATATCCGCGGTTACCATAATGCCCCATAATCCACAATCAAGTACCACCTGTCCCGGACTCCAAGGTCCCGACTACACTATTCCAAACCCCTGCTCGAACCCAAGCAACATGACTCAAAAGTCTAAATGAGAAGGAGAAGGGAAACAATCATGGTTTCTCCTAATTCAGGTCCCAACATGATAGTGTAGCAATAAATAGTGGCCTATCTAGATGTCCATACAAGCATGCAATTGTTCTCTTTTAAAACTGTAGAAAAGTGTCAGATATTTATTTTGAAAAGATTGATCTTAATATACCAACAGGATAAGTCATTTGCATGCGAGAATAGGATATAGCATTTGTCCCAACAATAGTGTCCCAATTTAACATAAATGAGCTGTCATATAATTTTTGGGGTCTACTTATGCAATTCACAATTGGAATACCGATTATCAGTTTTGAAATAGGGGATCTCTAATACTCCTAGTGAGTTAGTCAAAAATGAGGTAAGCAACAACCACCCACCTCGAAAAGCGCAATCCACACCTAAATAGTCTCCTCACTGTCCATAGTCCTCTAATCCAGCAACTCACCGAAAACAGTGCACAACTGTACAGAATAACGCACCCGGTGTAAATACAAATCCCAAAAATACAGTGTTTTGCTGTTTTCCAAACAGCACGGAAAAAGAGGAGTTTTTCACCTCTGTACAGTGCTCAGAAAAATTCATAAAAAATACGGTTGCGTTCCTTGCGACGAGTAGATCGAAATCGACTACTTATACGCCTTGATCCAATGCTCCTAGCCCAAGATATAAATCGGAGAAGTCGATGCTGTCCAAAACACACCACAGCAAAAAGGAGGTCAAAGAAGCCTCGGGAACTGTGTCAAAAATGCGAAACGGAGCAAAGTAATCAACATAAAAAACGAAGCCTTACCTCTTAGGAACGCGCTTCCACAAAAATCGCTCAAAAATTCCTTCCGGTTAGAGCACAGGAATTTTCCGACTAAACTGCGACGGAAATGGGCCGAAAAAGGGGAAACGTCGAAGTGCGCCGCGTCGCAAATAACTCGCTATCGGTAACTTCAAAAATTCTGAAATTTCTCGGGAAGAGAGAGGACAGAGAGAGGAACAATTTTTGTATGGGCCACAAGCTCGGATTCTCTCTCTATAATTCGGAAATTGCAGTGAGAAAGGGAGAAGGAGAGAGATGGCTTAAATAATGGGCCAGGGAATCTTTGGGCTCCACACGAGATCCGGCCCAAACAGGAAACACCAAAACGGACCAACCAGGACGCGCCACGTGTCCACAAAACAGGAAACATCCATGCAAGGCCGCTCAGAAATCGCCACGTGTCACCCAGGAGCACGTGCCCGGTCCCCGCACCGGGTTTTTCGGATCCTGTCAGCCAATGGGGTGCTGCCACGTGTCACCTCCCCGCCGCCTCTATTGACGCCGTCCAACCAATCAGGAGCTGACACGTGGCAAGCCCATCCTTCCGTGCTCCCGGTGCACGCCTTGCCGGTGGACCGACCAGCCTGCGCGCCTGCCCGCGCCGCGCTCCGCCGCTGAGCCGCCGCTCGCCGCTCGCCGCCGGTTGCCGGAACAGTAATTCCGGCTGCCGGAGTTACTGTTCCAGCGTGAACAGTAATTTTTGGCGAAAAAAATCAAGTAAATAGCCCATTTTGATCGTTTTCGCGCGCTGAGTCCAAATCTGCTGTCCGTTTTGCCAAATTCTCATCCGAAATTTTGCCGAAAGCCCCCAGAAAAGCCTACTTGATCCGATTTTCGCGCCGGATCTATTTCTGAGATCTGTTTTCGACACTACTAGCTCCAATACACTGTGTGCTTCCTGTAGTCACTGTAATCACTGCAACAATCTCTGCGGAAGTCCGAATCATCACAGTTTTCGTCCCGTTTGAGAGCTTTGGCATAAAGATGAGAAAAGGAGAGAAGTGTTGAAGCTGTTCCTGCTATGGCTACAAAACGAAGGCTACGGTCTATCCGTGACCCCTAAGGACATAATCTCTAGTCCTACTCGTCATGACTGCTCCAGAAGCAGTATCTAACGCGCGAACACCAGGCTCCAGCCCTGCACTGCGCTCCTACCCAAAACATCCGCACACCTCAAAATCCTCTGGGGTGCCACTGCCAGTCGACCTCTGCTGGCAGACCAAGTGATCTACCTTCTCTGATCCGATAAAGAGGGCCATTAGATCCATCAATGATGCCAACAATCTATTAGCTTTACGGGTACCACGTCAATTCACGACTCGACCCTCTTATCCAGCGACATCATAATTAACTCAGGTAAAACCATATCCAGAAACTTATGGACAATAAGGATGTCCAAGGTTTCTAGTGTCGCCGTAGGCGCCTTTTAGCATAATTATGTGAAACTAATAACACATACTCGGCTCCTCTTCTACATGATCCTTTGCCGATGAAATCACTACTGAACGTAGTATACTCTGACAGTCTCAAACTTCTCTTGTCTTGCTCGTGGATGGTTACAGTCCTTCTTCTTCAGTCCATCATCGCACGCTACTATGCCAACTAGTCCAGCGCACCGTGTCCTCGTCCTGGTACTGCTATAAAGCTTGTTAGTCTGTCGATGTAGTTCATAGTCTCAACTGTACAGGACACGCTTCACGATCTCCTCTACATGCACAACCTACCCACGGAACTGCACCTCTGGTGCAAGTGGTAACAATCCTATCTCTAGGTCACGCAGGAATGCAAGATGCTCTACTAGTATATGTAAGAGAGGCATCGGAATCAAACATGCTCTAGCTTCGTCGTCTATAGGGATTATCTTGGCGTCCTCCAATCAAGCTGCACCATCTCATCCGCTCGGTGCTGGTGATCGTCGCTCTGTTTGTCTCGATGTAGTGGCCGATCCCCTTGCTGTAGGCGTCTCAACTCTCCTTCCAGTTTCTGCTTCGCACTATCGGAAAAGAAGGCCCCGAGTAGCAAAGCACGAAACTCGCTCCAGGTCATCAACTGAACTCCAGGTGGTCCAATAGGACGAACTCGACGCCACCGAGTCTCAACGTCCTTCTCCAGAAAGTGCGTAGCCAAATGCACTTGATATTTCTCCAAGATGAACAAGTTCTCAAATAGCTTTTTCATCATTGCGATCCGGTTTTCTGCCTCTCAAGGCTCCGGCTCTGCGCATCATGCGATCCATGTTCTCCTCCTGGTGCTCCAATGCCTCCTCCTAGCGTCTAGCGGTTTCCTCCTGGCGCCTAGCCATTTCCTCCTGGCGTCGCATCGTCTCTGACATCTAAGCCGTTTGGTTCTTAACTGGCTGGCCTCGCTCTGCTCTGTCTGCTCTGCCTCCCGATGCTCGGACTCCTCATCTGACGCAAGATGTGCCCTCGTCGCTGCATGACGTCTCGGAGGCATCGTAGTCCACCACACAATAACAAACATTAGGACAACAAAAACCTCTCGACCCAATCAAGCGAAAATCTAAAACATGTTATCCATTCTAAGGCATTATGTTGTCTGCAGCCAACATAACCACTTTAGAGAAATAACATGTCAAATCTCTCACCCCAATCCTCTGGGGGAGTCACGACCCAATCAGGACTCTCGCCAAAGTCACGTCTCTCTCGACAGTCATCCTACTGTCCAACCACAAGCCTAGGGTTTCTAATTAAGTCCTCAATGACCTACAACCTAGGCTCTGATACCACTCTAATCTGTCACGCCCCGGGGTCGAAACTGCGACCCGGGCTCGCCAACAGATCCGCCGCCTATACAAAACCCTTCATAGGCGAAGCGTCCAACCTGCAAGAAAATGTACTACAACTAAACAGATATCAGAGCTATAAAGAAAACTACTGTAAAACTAAAACCATCTGCTGACTGTACTAATAGATCTCCAAATGAAGGGGTACCGCTACTGCTACTCTCCAAAGACAGGTAGGGATCTAGCTCGCGACTCCCTCGCCTCGATCAGTAACAAAAGGATCAGTAACAGGAAAGTAGGTACCTGGGGAAAATACACCACGACGGGAGTGAGAACTACATCCCACAGTAGTTCTCAGTGGGTACCGCCAACAAGCCCGACGGTCTGCCCACTAAGTCTACTAGAGGCATGAAGTAACAAATGCAATACTGAAAGGAAAAGAGCTGGAAAAATAACTCTACAGCTACTATGCCTCTATCTAAATGCTCAAGAAGTGGAACAGATGGAACATGATGCATCTACTAACTCTCAAATACAGTCACCCAATCCACACTGACTGCCACATAGGATCCAGTCAAACCTGCGCCCCCCCTACTGCCGCACATCCACAAGAGGACGGGTCTACCGTAGGGTGTCCGTGACTGCCAAAACTGGCCCAGCCAGAGGGACTGCGTCGACAAGTCGCAATAGCAAAGTAACAGGCCCAACTCCGGAGTGGCACTCGAGGGGCGCGACCCCACCGAGGAAAGTATATGCGCATCTCTGTCGAGCTCAATGTGGCTCATGCAGGCTATAGTCCAAATCCACGATCCACGAGATCGACAGTAACTAACATCACCTCTCAACTTACTGGCTGGAAATACTCACAGCCGGGACCACTGTCAACCCGACGGCTCCCGCAACAGAACACCAAACTCACAGATAACACAGAAGGACCGACACCGTAAGGGTTCAGAGACCCCGATAGGTCGGCGCCTAGAACCCCAATCAAACAAGAACAGACTCCAGGCTCCGCCTATCGAAGTTCCCGACCCCCTTACAGTTCGGGAACACGACAACCTTGATACAACATGCGGAAGACACCAACCAGGGTCCGAAAGTTCCGGGAGACCAACACCTACAACTCTATCAAACAATAACAGGTTCCAGGCACAGCCCCCGTAGCTTTCGTCCCGAGAAGGAACGGCCCCTAGAACCCAGATCACCCAAACTCTCCCGGGTGAGGAAGTTGTAATAAAAAGATGACAGTTATTACTGAAAACTATTTTAATCTGAGAAACCCAATTTAATATATTTTAGTTCTTTTAAGAAAATCCGTTTAAATAAGTTTTATTTTTCAAACCCCGAAGGGCTATTGCCTTCACCCAAATCAAACAAGAACAGGCTCCGGCGACCCCTCGAAATTTGGAAGAAAATATTAGTTTACAGAAATCATGTGTGTCTAAAAATCAGTCTGGGTCCTAGGTCCTACCAACACTGATATGCAACTGCCACTAACACAGTGGCGACAAATAAAATAAGAAAACAAGACATCTCGGGACCGCCGTTTACCCAAACGACTCCCGCCACAGATAAACGACCAACTACAACTACCAGACTCCACTCTGCTCCCAAGCACGAGTGTAACATGCATCCCACACTAAAAAGAATCCCGACCACTCGGCCCACTATCCGGGCGAGTATAACACTATGTCCAGGGAAGAATTAGAAGTGTGGATGTCTAAAGCAAAATAAACCTAGCCCAAGTTGGAGTTTTCTACTGGTCTGGTTACACATGCCGTATATGACGGGGGTGCTAAGTCAAGTTCCAAGATAACAATAATTTAACCGATGGTAGGAAGCAAAATATTACATGCTAGATAAATAACACCAGGAATATCAATTCTCACATTCTAGCATGCTACCCAATAAACTCACAATCATGCATAGTCCTACTATAATAGAATTAATGTCCAGTCCATCAATCTTGAAGACAAGGCCACCCACCTGAAGCGCGCGTTAAACCAAGATCCAAATAAGCTGAAACTTAACGGGTGCGATCCTCACGTTCTCACGATTCCGACGCACCAAAAATCATCAGAAAAGTCCTCCCGGTCACCGAGATATGAGCCAAACACTGTGGTAAGATCAAATCACTCAAAACAGTAATCTCATCGCGCATCTGTTCATAAAACAGGAAATTACCTCTTGCGAGATGCCCTCCAAAAATTCCAACAAAAATACGGTTGCGATCCTATCGAAGTGTAAATGTCAATCGAGTGCTTAAACACCAATTTTCGACAACCGTAGCTCGAGAAATTGCAAGATTACTCCTCCGCTGTCCACAAAAAGTGTCGCAGAAAAAGGGGGTCTAAAGATGCTGCACAAACTCCAATAAAAACTCAAAACCGAGTTGAACCATGAATCAAAATCGTAGGCCTACCTGTCACGGAAGCGTTGCCGCAAAAATCGGCAAAAAATTCTAAAAGATGAGCTCAGGGGAGCTCTCCGACGAAAAGTCGATGGAAGAAACCGATGCCGAAGAAACAGCGCGACTCTCGAAATCGCGCAGGGAAAAATAGCAGACGATCTCCAAAAATTCTCCAAAACCCCAAATATTGAAGAAGACTTGATGTAGAATCTCACTGTCAGAATTGGCACGAAATTGGATCTCAAAAACACCAAAAAAAATGGCTCCCAAAATTGATTCCAAAATGGCCTATTTATAGCCAAGCATTCGGGCTTCACACCAGATCCCAGGCCGAACAGGAAACAGCAAAATCCACCACTCGGGTTGCGCCGCGCGTCCCCAAACACGAAACATCGGTGCAAGTCCTCCCAGAAAGCGCCACGTGTCCCCGCCGCCCACGTGTTCCGCGTGCCTCGTGCACGTGGGCGGCTTGAGCCCGCCAATCGCGTGATGCCACGTGCCCCACGCGGTTCACGTGGTCCACGCCCCCGGTCTACGCGCCGGGTCTTCCGGAATGTGTTGGCCAATCACACCACGCCACGTGTCACAGACCAGCCGCCCTCCTTGACGCCGCCCGACCAATCAGGAGATGCCACGTCGCAAGCCTCATCCTCGGTGCTCCCGGTGCACGCCCTGCCTGTGGACCAGCCGCCCGCGCGCGCGCCGCGCCTGCCCGCGCTTCCCGCGGCTGCGCTCCGCCGCTGTGCCGCCGCGCTCCGCCGTGCGCCACCGCCTGCCGATCGCCGCCGGCCGCCGGAACAGTAACTACGGCCGGTGAACAGTAAAAATATTTTCCGAGGTCCGAAAAATACAAGTAAATAGTCCATTTTCATCGTTTTCGCGCGCTGAGTCCAAATCCGCCGTCCGTTTCTTCAAATTCTCATATGAAATTTTACCAGAAGCCCCCAGAAAAGCAAACTTGATCCGATTTTTGCGCCGGTTCCAAATCTGGGATCCGATTTGAACACAGACAACTCGATTACTCATCTTAGGCCTCCAGAAGCCAATACTCACCTTGTAAATCCATATCGGAGGTCCGGATCATCACATTTATTGTTTCAGCAGATAGATGTTAATTATTCGTAGTTCTGTGGTTTAAATAAATTGGATAGTGAACGGTTTGGACTCATTATTTTCATTTAAAACTAATAATGCGTCAAGTGGGTGCGGATTTCAACTTGTTGATGTGGTTTTATCCTTTCCAACAAAAGCGTCAGGTGTGCGCTATTTTCAAAAGCTATGTGGTTTTTGCATGAATGCGCCAGGTGTGTGCCGTTTTCAAAAATATTTTTTGTTTAGCTTATTGTTCAAATCATATTCTTCGTTACTTGTTAAAAAGGATGTTATTTCTCTATTTTGAAACTCTGATGTGGTTGATATATATGTTGTATTTGTTTTTACGCCGAGCATATACAGGGAAGGCTCTGTCCGTTTGGATAGAGAGAACTTGTATATGCGGCAGGTTTGTGCGCGTCTCGTGAACATGGTTTTATAAAAATAAAAAATTTAAAAAAAAAAATTGCTTCCACCAAATTGAGATTTTCTTACAGTTTTAGTTCTAAAAATGCTCCCAAGGCGTGACACCAAGTCGGGGGAGGCAATGCGGCATCTACTCGCCTCGCTCGCTCAGCCTTCCATCACCGGTGTGCTATTTTGTTGAGAAAATGGACCGCTAGCGAAACTTGATCCCTCTTCGGCACCCGAAGGTTCTCGAACAGCTGCTCCATAGAGTCGACCCCTGACTCCACTATCATCGGGTCGCAGCCATCGTCGTTGAACATCGACGGATTAAACTTCTTGAAGTTGGCAAGGCTCTCCATCGCCCTCTCCGCCTTCGCCTTCTGGCCTCGTACTCGGCTTCGAATGTGCCCGAGTCCGCCCACCGGGGCATTTCCCTAGTAGCCCCAACCGATGGTGCAGGGCGCGCCGACATAGGCTCGACCGCTACCACAACTCCCTCTGCCATCGCCCCCCAGATGCGGCGACTCTGTGCGCTCCTGCGTTATTTGCACAGCCTTAGCTTGCTGCCTAATCATTTCTTGGATCCCTTGAATCTTCTCTGCCTGGCGCTTTGACGCCTCCTCTTCACACCGAGAAGTTTCCTACTAACAGCGGGAAGCCTCCTCATGTCGACGAGAGGCCTTCGCCTGCAGCTGGGCCATGCCGATAAGTGCAACCAACTATTCGCGCAGCTCACGCATCTCACTAGACGCCGAGCCCTCCGATGTCTCCACTCACGTCAACCGTGTCTCCTTACGTTGTGCCATAGATTTCTGCACACTATAATGAAAATATTAGTCCAAATCCAATAGTTCGGACCGAATGCAATTTAAAGCCAAACACAAGGTCCGCCGACCCAATCATGCGAAAGTCCAAGGGATACTTCCTCTCACTCCCAACGTTATGTTATCGGTCGCCCAACATATCATTCAAAAGTGGAATTCCATTTTTCTCAATCCATTCTCAATATCTATTTTGGGAACATCACAATACCCAATCAATGACTTTTGTCCAAGTCCACAAACTCTCACGCACCTAATCCCTAGGGTCTCCCTAAGGTTTGCTAGCCGCCTAGAACCTCTCCTAGGCTCCCATACCACTCATATCTGTCACGTCTTGAGACCGCCAATTTAGTTAGTTCGGGCACGCCAACAGACTCGCCAATTGGACATGGCCTCCTCTATACCCGAAAGGAACGGAACAACTCAAATCATAAGAAATACAATGTGATACTTGTATTAGAGTACGAAAAACTAAAAATTTCAACTTTAAACATATAACACACAGAATAAAGTTGAAAGGTAAAATACTAGAATTAACATTGAGTATATATTTGATTAAAATATTCTTTTCTCTTTCCTCACCAAAATACAATGTTCACTCTGTATATAAAATGGTAAACAAAAACTATACCCTCTAGGTCTACTACACTGTCGGGCTTTTGCCTCTGTCGTGTGCCTTACCGGTTGTATCTGGATCTGCAAAATATGGAAACCACGGGATGTGAGAACTACGGATAGTTCTCAGTGGATTCAACCACAGAGAAATATGCTCTACACCTCTTGGTCCAATAAAAGCATTAGTAGCAATATATATATATATATATATATATATATATATATATATATATATATATATATATATATATATATATATATATATATATATATATATATATATATATATATATATATATATATATATAGGAGAGACAGAGAGAGAGAGAGAGAGAGAGAGAGAGAGAGACAGAGAAAGAGAGAGAGAAATGGTAAATACTGCACCACTAGCATACAAGTAAAGAAATCACTACACTACTAGTTCATGCATGTCACGCCCCGGGGTCAAGACTGTACCCCGGGCTCGCCAACAGATCCGCCGTCCCTACAGGAAGCCCTGTAGAGGCGTAGCGTCTAACCTGCAAAAAGAAGATACTACACAAAATAGATATCAGAGCAAAGTAAACTGCTAGAAATGAAATAAGTACAACTCTCATAATACAATAAGTCCTCACCACAAATACAAAAGTCTCTCAAAGAAAGCAGAAAAGTACAACTCGATACCTCACTACATAATCTCTCAAACATAACACAACCAAAATATAAGGGTACCTCTATAACACACTGAAGCTGAAGGGGAAAGGGATCTATCTCGCGACTCCCTTACCTCGATCTGAAAGAGCAGGATCAGCAACTGGTACCGCAGGAACTGGAGCTGGAGTCCCTGGGGAAAAGACACCACGACGGGTGTGAGAACTACCTCCCACAGTAGTTCTCAGTGGGTGCCGCCAACAAGCCCGACGGTCTGCCCACTAAGTCTACTAGAGGCATAAAGTAACAAAAGAAATGCAGTATGGAAAAGCTGGAAAGTAAAACATCTACTGCTACTATGCCTCCATCTAAAAATGCTCAAAAAGCGGGACAGATGAAAATATGATGCATCTGCGAGCAATACAGTAAGGTCACTCAATCTGAACTGACTACCTCCTCTGGTCCAGTAAAGCCTGCGCCAATCTACTGCCGATATATCCTAGAGGACCGGACTTACGTAGAACGTCCGTAGCTGCCAAAACTGGCTCAGCCAGAGGGACGGTGTCTGTGACTGCCAAAACTGGCTCAGTCAGAAGGTCTGCGTCCGTAACTGCCAAAACTGGCTCAGTCAGAGGGAATGCATCCGTAACTGCCAAAACTGGCTCAGTCAGAGGAAATGCATCGACAAGTCGCGGTACAAGAGTAACATATCCACCCCGGGTGTGGCTCTCGAGGGGTGCGACCCCACCGAGGAAAAGTATCCGCGCACCCTGTCGCGCAGGTGGCATTGCAGGCTATGGTCAAAATCCACGCTCACGCTCTGCTCTGAAGAACTCAATCCTGCGGAATCTCTCACAACAGTCGGAACACTCTCGACGACTCAGCTGATCAGCCCACACGAAACCCAAGGCACTCATCTCACTATCAACTCACCCTGCGGACTCACTAACAGGGTACACCCTACAACGGGCCAAGATCCAATCACTGTCTCACTCACTGGCTAAAAATCAACCCTGTCACTATGACCATGTCCCAAAGATCCCAGATCCACTATCTCTATCACTATCTCTGTCACAATGTGAACTGGTCTACAGACTGCTACAGACGCCACTCGGTCCCCAGACGCGAGTGCAAATGAAATCCCAGCTAACAAACCTCCCAGCCCACGTCTCGTGGAGAATTACTATGCTCAGAATGACGAGAGTACAAGTACTGTGGAGAAGCTAAGGTGACGAGCAATTCTGCATACATGTTCACATTTACTGAAGTCTAACTGTGCATAAATAATTAATTAAGCTAAGTTGAGTTCTCATGTTGCAAAGTTTACCAAGAGGTCATCAGATTTAGCAACTAGCTACAGTGGTTTCAACATACAGTTGCACAGATTATTTTAGCTCACATACTAACATGCATGCTACTATATTCGTAGAATTAGAGTGCAGTCCATAGATATTGAAAGCAGGATCACCCACCTGAACACGCGAACTGTCCGGGACGGTACAGATAAACAGCCCAGAAATTGAGAATCTCCCAAATCCACAAAGCAAAGAGTACAAAAGCGGTGCTTACAAAGTCCTGGGCACAACAACACTTCTCAATTACACACAATTCATACACACAATTACTATTTCAAAATCTGCAAACAAGGTTACTGTTCACACGCGAATTTCACCTGAAAATAAATTTTCTAAAATTCCAATAAAAATATCACGACGATCCTCGCGAAGTGTAGATGTCGATAGGCTCTTGAATCGTCGAATTCCGATGTCCGGATGAGGAGATAAAAATCCGCGAAGTGAGTGCTGTCCAGAAATCTCACAACAAAACAGCGGCTCAGAAATGCCTCGAAATCCGTGCCAAAAATCCAAATCCAGGCAAAACACTCAACACGAAAATCGAAGATTTACCTCTTGTGAAACCAACGCCGCAAAAATCGCTGAAATCGGATGCCGGGGTAGCTCTGTGGAAATTTTTGACTGAAATGCGACGATAACGGGCCTCCAACAGAAAACCGTCGCTCCGCACTTCGAGGCAGAAAACACAGTCGTCGCGGCTTCCAAAAGTTCTGAAACTTCACCAGGAGATTCCCAAGAGGAAGAGGAAGAAATCTTGTGAAGGGAGCAAGGGCAAATTCCCACGGGAAAAGGTGCAAAATCCCGGCCCAAGGTGGCCTATTTATAGGCTCCAAAAGAATCAGCCCAAAAAAAGGAATAAGTCAGATTCGGGCCCAACTTTCGGGCGCCCGAAATATTTCGGGCGGCTACAGTAACGGGCCGGCCCGTTACTGTGCGCGCCCGAAACTCCCTCAGGCCGCCACGTGTCCCTCCTTTCCGCCTCCTGCACCCGGCGCACGACCCCGACGAATCCAGAGCTGCCACGTGTCCCGACCGTGGGTCATGCACCCGCGCACCCGACCAATCACGGGGCGCCACGTGGCGCCCCCCCACGTCGACCGGTCAACGCGCACGTCGCGCGACGTGCGCGGCCGCGCCGCCGCCGGACCCGGGTCGGGCACGCGGCCCGAGGCACCGCCTCAGCCGCCGCTGCTCCGTGGACCGAGCGCACCAGAGCCCGCCAACCACACAACGCCACGTGTCCCCGGTCCACCGTGCACCAGAGCCAAAAGTCCGTGGACCGCGTGCAAAACACCGCACCAACCACAAAATGCCACGTGGCCTACCCTCGGTCCACCGTACACCCCGCCAAGTCCTGTGGACCGCGCCCGCTGCGCCGGCCAACCGCAGCGCGCCACGTGGCCCGTGCCCGGTGCACGCGCCCCGCGGTGGACCGCGCGCCTGCGCCGCCCTCCGCCGCCGCGCTCCGCCGCGCTCCGCCGCCGCCGGCGCTTCTCCGGCCGCCGGAACAGTACCCTATTGCCTCGGTTTCCGTGTTTTCGCGTCCGGGCTCCGAAAAATTCAAGTAAATAGTCCATTTCGCTCGTTTTCGCGCGCTGAATCCGAATTCGAGATCCGTTCGGCTAAATTCCGCTTCTAAAATTTTCCAAAATTTCCCGAAAAAGTAAACTTGATCCAATTTCCGTTCCGGGTCACATTCTTAGTTCCAATAAGCGCGCAAACACCCTACACACCCAAAATGGACTTCCAGAAAAGGAAACAAGCTCCCATTTCACCAGAAACTCAAATCTGGGGCCCGACACGCACACACACACACACAGAAACCTCCAAACCCACAGTAAACCCTGCCGTGGGGATCCGGGTCCTCACATCCTCCCCCACTAAAAGAAAGTTTCGTCCTCGAAACAAACACGGCTCAAAAAGGAGTCTCCAAGCCCATAGATAAGCATCCATCAACACAAACTCCAACTCTCCAGTCGCCACAACTCTCCACAAAGCGCGTCCAACCGCGGATAAAGCTCAGGAATTTCCAAACGCCGAGGACTAAAAAAAACGGCCAACTCTACGCATCCAAACTATTCTAAATCCGCTGCAAAACTTATCAGAAAAGAAAGGGTCCCACCAGAAGGAAGGTCATCAACCTCCAACTCTCAATTTAGAAAACAACTGAAATTAGCGAAAAGTTCGAAAGTTCCGGGAGATCAGTGCCCTCACCCTAATCCAACAGAAACAGGTTTGGGCACCGTCCCCAACTCTGGGGTAGTCTTTTGTATCCTTTCATCTTGTTCGCGAATTTCAGCACAAGAGTAAGAAAAGAGGGAGAGGAGGGTTGATGCTGTTCCCGCTGCGGCAACAAAACGGAAGCTACGGTCTACCCGTGCCCCTAAAAGAAACACCACTCTATCCAAGACCCCTGGAGACAAACCCTCTAGTCCTAGGCGCCACCTACGCTCGACAAATCGCACCTAACCCAATGCCGCTGAAGCCACTGCTGCAGAAGGATGCCTCGGCAACCAGTAGAAATAATCTCCTGTCGTCCAACTCGCAGAAAAGCCACTGTTCTCCGTTTGCAATCAACTGTTGCACGATACCGCAACAACTGGTCCATCCCAAGTGTTCAATCTGAGTCGGGGAGCTGCAACTGAACCATCACATCAATCGGCGTGCCATTCAAAATTTAGTTGTTCTGATCGCGCCCCAAAGTTCACCTCTGCTGGAAAGTACTAGGATGAATCCAACGCTAATGCAAGTCACAAAATTCCTATCCCGAAATCATGTCGCGATGCAAATGCTCTACTAACATGTGCGGAAAGATGCAGCGGTGTCCAAAAACCCACTTAACTCTACTGAAAATAAAGCCATACCTGCGGCGATAGGATCTGCTGCTGGGGTGCTCTCTACCATGGCCGCATAATCTCGTCCACCAGGCGCTGAAGACTGTCGTCCCGTCTGTCCCGACGTCGTACCCCACTCTGTCTGATGGTGCCCTGGAGGATTGGCTTCTGTTTCCTGGACTGGCAAGGAAGGTGCTGTAGCAAGGGGTTGCACTGACGGAACGGCTCGGCGACAAACTGATTGGAAATGTCCCAACTCTCCACATCGGAAACACCGTCCCCGCCTCTGGTCACACTGCGACGGTGGATGAGGGCCGCCACAGATGACGCACTCACGTCGCTGCTGCTGGCGCTGCTGTCTAGGCTGGTGCTGCTGATACCGTGGCTGCTGCCGGGGACCACCTGACCTCGAGCGCCTCCGAAACCCACGACCCTGAGGATAAGATCGTAAGGGTCTCGGGGGTCCCTGGCGACTCATCTGTCCCTCAACATCCTGTGCCGGGCGCTTTGCCCCCACAACCCCTGCGGGAGCTGGAGCCACCTCGGTCGACACCGCCTCTCTGTGCTCCGAACTCTGCCCCGAAAAACAATGTGGATCAGTCTGACGAAACCTCGTCAACAAATCAAACACCTCTCGCTGCTCTGTCGGGGCCAACTGTCCTACCGTCCCGGACGCCTGACCACTGGTAACCGGTGCAATAAGGGCTGCCTGTGCTGCTAGCACAACTGGGGGTGCCACCGCTGGCGAGGAAGGTACGGGGAAACTCCCTAGAGGCGCTACCACCGGCTGTACTCTTTGTTCCATCATGCGCGTCATCCGCTCCATGATCTCCTCCTGACGCCGTATAATCTCCACCTGGCGTCGGAGAGTCTCAGACAAATGGGCTATCTGAGCCCGAAGCTCCTGCCCCTCACTCTGCTGACCCTGGGGTGACTCCTCCTGCTCAGGCTCATGGGAGGAGGAAGACTGAGAACGTGTGCGCATCCTGCGTCGAGGAGGCATCGTGCCCACCTGCAATCCACAAGCAAACATCAAGACAACACCAAACAGCACTCGACCCAATCAAGCGGAAGTCTAACGGCATGTCCCCCTTCCCGAAGTACTATGTTGTCTGCAGCCAACATAGTTACCACAGAAGGAAGACATGTCAATCACTCATCCCGATCCGCTCGGAAGAGTTAGAAACCCAATCAGGACTCCCGCTAAGATCACGGCTCTCACGTGAGTCATCCTAGGGTCCAATCACAAGCCTAGGGTTCCTAAGTCCTCAATGACCTAAAACCTAGGCTCTGATACCACTCTAATCTGTCACGCCCCGGGGTCAAGACTGTACCCCGGGCTCGCCAACAGATCCGCCGTCCCTACAGGAAGCCCTGTAGAGGCGTAGCGTCTAACCTGCAAAAAGGAGATACTACACAAAATAGATATCAGAGCAAAGTAAACTGCTAGAAATGAAATAAGTACAACTCTCATAATACAATAAGTCCTCACCACAAATACAAAAGTCTCTCAAAGAAAGCAGAAAAGTACAACTCGATACCTCACTACATAATCTCTCAAACATAACACAACCAAAATATAAGGGTACCTCTATAACACACTGAAGCTGAAGGGGAAAGGGATCTATCTCGCGACTCCCTTACCTCGATCTGAAAGAGCAGGATCAGCAACTGGTACCGCAGGAACTGGAGCTGGAGTCCCTGGGGAAAAGACACCACGACGGGTGTGAGAACTACCTCCCACAGTAGTTCTCAGTGGGTGCCGCCAACAAGCCCGACGGTCTGCCCACTAAGTCTACTAGAGGCATAAAGTAACAAAAGAAATGCAGTATGGAAAAGCTGGAAAGTAAAACATCTACTGCTACTATGCCTCCATCTAAAAATGCTCAAAAAGCGGGACAGATGAAAATATGATGCATCTGCGAGCAATACAGTAAGGTCACTCAATCTGAACTGACTACCTCCTCTGGTCCAGTAAAGCCTGCGCCAATCTACTGCCGATATATCCTAGAGGACCGGACTTACGTAGAACGTCCGTAGCTGCCAAAACTGGCTCAGCCAGAGGGACGGTGTCTGTGACTGCCAAAACTGGCTCAGTCAGAAGGTCTGCGTCCGTAACTGCCAAAACTGGCTCAGTCAGAGGGAATGCATCCGTAACTGCCAAAACTGGCTCAGTCAGAGGGAATGCATCGACAAGTCGCGGTACAAGAGTAACATATCCACCCCGGGTGTGGCTCTCGAGGGGTGCGACCCCACCGAGGAAAAGTATCCGCGCACCCTGTCGCGCAGGTGGCATTGCAGGCTATGGTCAAAATCCACGCTCACGCTCTGCTCTGAAGAACTCAATCCTGCGGAATCTCTCACAACAGTCGGAACACTCTCGACGACTCAGCTGATCAGCCCACACGAAACCCAAGGCACTCATCTCACTATCAACTCACCCTGCGGACTCACTAACAGGGTACACCCTACAACGGGCCAAGATCCAATCACTGTCTCACTCACTGGCTAAGAATCAACCCTGTCACTATGACCATGTCCCAAAGATCCCAGATCCACTATCTCTATCACTATCTCTGTCACAATGTGAACTGGTCTACAGACTGCTACAGACGCCACTCGGTCCCCAGACGCGAGTGCAAATGAAATCCCAGCTAACAAACCTCCCAGCCCACGTCTCGTGGAGAATTACTATGCTCAGAATGACGAGAGTACAAGTACTGTGGAGAAGCTAAGGTGACGAGCAATTCTGCATACATGTTCACATTTACTGAAGTCTAACTGTGCATAAATAATTAATTAAGCTAAGTTGAGTTCTCATGTTGCAAAGTTTACCAAGAGGTCATCAGATTTAGCAACTAGCTACAGTGGTTTCAACATACAGTTGCACAGATTATTTTAGCTCACATACTAACATGCATGCTACTATATTCGTAGAATTAGAGTGCAGTCCATAGATATTGAAAGCAGGATCACCCACCTGAACACGCGAACTGTCCGGGACGGTACAGATAAACAGTCCAGAAATTGAGAATCTCCCAAATCCACAAAGCAAAGAGTACAAAAGCGGTGCTTACAAAGTCCTGGGCACAACAACACTTCTCAATTACACACAATTCATACACACAATTACTATTTCAAAATCTGCAAACAAGGTTACTGTTCACACGCGAATTTCACCTGAAAATAAATTTTCTAAAATTCCAATAAAAATATCACGACGATCCTCGCGAAGTGTAGATGTCGATAGGCTCTTGAATCGTCGAATTCCGATGTCCGGATGAGGAGATAAAAATCCGCGAAGTGAGTGCTGTCCAGAAATCTCACAACAAAACAGCGGCTCAGAAATGCCTCGAAATCCGTGCCAAAAATCCAAATCCAGGCAAAACACTCAACACGAAAATCGAAGATTTACCTCTTGTGAAACCAACGCCGCAAAAATCGCTGAAATCGGATCCCGGGGTAGCTCTGTGGAAATTTTTGACTGAAATGCGACGATAACGGGCCTCCAACAGAAAACCGTCGCTCCGCACTTCGAGGCAGAAAACACAGTCGTCGCGGCTTCCAAAAGTTCTGAAACTTCACCAGGAGATTCCCAAGAGGAAGAGGAAGAAATCTTGTGAAGGGAGCAAGGGCAAATTCCCACGGGAAAAGGTGCAAAATCCCGGCCCAAGGTGGCCTATTTATAGGCTCCAAAAGAATCAGCCCAAAAAAAAGGAATAAGTCAGATTCGGGCCCAACTTTCGGGCGCCCGAAATATTTCGGGCGGCTACAGTAACGGGCCGGCCCGTTACTGTGCGCGCCCGAAACTCCCTCAGGCCGCCACGTGTCCCTCCTTTCCGCCTCCTGCACCCGGCGCACGACCCCGACGAATCCAGAGCTGCCACGTGTCCCGACCGTGGGTCATGCACCCGCGCACCCGACCAATCACGGGGCGCCACGTGGCGCCCCCCCACGTCGACCGGTCAACGCGCACGTCGCGCGACGTGCGCGGCCGCGCCGCCGCCGGACCCGGGTCGGGCACGCGGCCCGAGGCACCGCCTCAGCCGCCGCTGCTCCGTGGACCGAGCGCACCAGAGCCCGCCAACCACACAACGCCACGTGTCCCCGGTCCACCGTGCACCAGAGCCAAAAGTCCGTGGACCGCGTGCAAAACACCGCACCAACCACAAAATGCCACGTGGCCTACCCTCGGTCCACCGTACACCCCGCCAAGTCCTGTGGACCGCGCCCGCTGCGCCGGCCAACCGCAGCGCGCCACGTGGCCCGTGCCCGGTGCACGCGCCCCGCGGTGGACCGCGCGCCTGCGCCGCCCTCCGCCGCCGCGCTCCGCCGCGCTCCGCCGCCGCCGGCGCTTCTCCGGCCGCCGGAACAGTACCCTATTGCCTCGGTTTTCGTGTTTTCGCGTCCGGGCTCCGAAAAATTCAAGTAAATAGTCCATTTCGCTCGTTTTCGCGCGCTGAATCCGAATCCGAGATCCGTTCGGCTAAATTCCGCTTCTAAAATTTTCCAAAATTTCCCGGAAAAGTAAACTTGATCCAATTTCCGTTCCGGGTCACATTCTTAGTTCCAATAAGCGCGCAAACACCCTACACACCCAAAATGGACTTCCAGAAAAGGAAACAAGCTCCCATTTCACCAGAAACTCAAATCTGGGGCCCGACACGCACACACACACACACAGAAACCTCCAAACCCACAGTAAACCCTGCCGTGGGGATCCGGGTCCTCACAATGCACATATGCCATCATGCTATTAACCCATGCCACACTATGCTACTGTATCAACTCGGCCTCTAAGCTACTATCCATGGGTTACGCCTAATCTGATCGCCATCGGTCACTCTAATCATTTTATGATTTAAGTTTCATATAAGGTGCTTCATAGGGAGTCAACATATACTCACACCCTCCCTACTCGGTGGTTGCTTGGGCCCCTTCAGAGCGATTTATCCGGAGAGTCAACTTATGCGTGCACCCTCTCCATCTTGCTCTGAATAAGTTTAAGGCATCTTGGCACTCATTCACACGGGGAGTCGAGATATACAAGCACCGTCCCTCCCGGGAGTCGAAATATACTTGCGCCCTCCCGTTGGCATTCATTCACTTCTGGAAGCTTTACTATCTTCAAATTCATTCAACTTTATTACCCTTCCGGAAGTATCTCGTCCAACGGGCCCTACCCTGGGAGTCGGTATAAGCGCGGCCCTCCCAATTAACGAATCTCAAATCCGAAAGGCATTTATTTTTTACATTTTCTTTTCACCTTTATCCTAAGTTCAAGACTCTATGGTAGCTAGGATGCCCCAAGAACACCAATTTTAAGTTCAAGTTCTCTTATTTAACCAAATTTCTTTTAAAATCCTAAGTTAATGAGTCTAGGATTTAAGATGACCCAAAAACACCAAATCTCGTACCATGCTACTCAAACCTAGAGTTCAATAACTCTATGTTGAGACTATCTCTTTTTCCTTAGATTTTTTTCCTAAGTTCAATGCCACTTTTTCCAACTTAAATTTTTCCTACGTTTCATGCCACACATAACTAACTTACCTCTAGGTTTTGTTTACACGTGTTTATAGAGCTAAAACCCTAAAATTATCTCTCTAACACAATCCTTAAGGCTAAACCCTAATTTTTCTCATGACTTTGCATCACTATGCCCTACTCTTACAAAAAATACCTTTAGATCATAAGAAAGCAAAGTAAAAGAGATAAGATCAACATTTTTGGTGAAATCCCCTATCTTGAGTGTTCTCTTGCAAGAGACGTGACTTGATCACTTGAATCTTCAAGAAAATCTCTAAAAATGGTATAAAATCCATAAGAGATCACACATATCTCTTTTAAATTCATAAACTACAAAAATTTCAAAACCCTAGAATTTCTCACATACTTCTCTCAAGATCCTAGTGACGAGTGATGGAGAAGGACCTTCTTTCTCCTCCCAAAGCTCTTCCCGAGGTCTTCCCCACGTTTTTCTCGCTGTTTCGGAGATCAAAACCTAGCCAAACCGGGCTCTCCACTGTGCTGCCTCCTTCCCTCTTCTTCTTCTTCTTCTTCTTCTCTGGAAGAAATTACGGAGAGAGAGAGGGAGAGAAATGTGAGGGGAAAAGAGAGTGAGAGAGAGAGAGGATAGGGATGGGTGGCTGTCAGAGGTGGTTGGCCACTTTTCAGATGTGCAACATTTGCATAATAGCCCCAAAACCATTCCCTATTTGCTAACATCACTTTGTTAGTCACCGCTACTTTCGGGTGCCCGCGATTCTGTTCAGAATGTCCGAAACTTCTAGGGCGCCCGCAGGACAAATAAGGCGTCTGAAACCTTATGCGCACCATTTCGCTGCCCTCGGGTTGAGGATCCGCAAGTATAGACCCGAGGCTGCCCTCGGGTTGAGGATCCGCAAGCCCGATAATACGGCCGAGCGTCCGAAACCCCTCGCGCACCAAAAAATAGCTTTCGGGTTGAGAGTTCGAAAGTATGGATCCGAGCATCCGCGACGAGCCCGATAATACGGCCGGGCGTCTGCTCCTTTTTTCGGATGCCCGAAAGGCACCAGAGGCTACAGACATGTGTTTTCTCGCCCGTTTTCAACTCAACTTTGATCTGAATGCACTTTGTTTTGAACCAAATTTGTTCTAAAGCCTTTTACCATGTTTTTAAACGTGTTTAAGATGGTTTAGCTACACTTTGCTAATTTAACGAAAGTCGCTGCACCACAGTTGAAGATCTTCCAATTTACTAATATTCTTTAAAAAAACGTTAGTTATGAATTTGTTTGTACATTGTCGGTTGAATATTTATTGGTGAAAATCTTATTTAGTTAGAAAGAAAAAAGTTTGGGGCATCATGGTTGAAGATCTTCGCCACACTGATGAGATTCATCTTCTCATTTCAGCATCACCAGCATTGGCACTTGATTAGTTGCCATACGAGCCGTGAAATAGTTGTTTGTCTTTTGTGTGTGTGTGTGTTGTATAGATTTCATTTTACATAGAGTTATTCGTCTCGTGTGAGATTTTATTTAATAGTTTGATTTAAATAGTTGCTTGGCTCTACTCTATTTATTTTAGATTAGATCATTTGTATGAATGGCTAATTTATGAGATAGTGGTTGTTCCGCAATATGAGTTTATATTATATTTTTCATAATGAACTGGATAGAGAATATACAAGCACACATAATATACAACAATCACAAAGAAAAACAGAAAAAAAAAAAAAAGTGGCATCTCCAAACCAAATGTCATTAAATAACATAACATACAAGCAAACACTATTCAAGCCCATAAATAGATAATATAGTCTAAACTCCAATTACAAATTTGCTGGATCGTATCACCAATTAATATTGTCGTCTCTGTACTTCACACATGACTCTTCACAGCAGAGCTGTACCCGGTGAGATCATCATAGTACTTAGACCACAACATAATCCCCCCGTACTTGCCCGAATTCTTGATAATGGGAAGCACCTGGGAAGTGAGATCGCCGGCTTCCGGCCGCCTGAGGTGCAGCCGGAAGCCCAAGGAAAATCTTCCTCGCAGGAATCGACAGCCACTGCTTCCACGCACTGATGAAATCTGCACGGATCCTTTGACTATACTGGCAAGGAGGGTTGTCATAAAACTGAACCCAAACGTAATCAAAGAGCCCTGTGTTAAGTGCACCACCAACCCAAGCATCTGGAAACGGGCACTGAGGTGCCGCAGTCAATTAAACTTTACTTCCACTCTTGCTGTAGGATTTAAGGTATCCGGCAAGTTCACCCCAGTGCTGGTTGGTGCCTCCCTCTATGTCGAAGTCGATGCCTTCTAAAACTGCATTGCCGAGAGGGCGAGAAGAAGAAGAGCAACCCAAGAAGTTATTCCAGAGGTACTCCATTGCGTCCTGCGAGGAAGCTAGGTAGTAACTACCCGCGCCACCCCCGATCGAGAGCAACACCTGCTGAATATATATATATATATATATATATATATATATATATATATATATATATATATATATATATATATATATATATTAGATTAAAACACCATGCATATCTATCTATCTATTTAAGCTTTGAGCGTAATAGATCGATCGCGTCAGTACATCACCTTGACACCGCGGCTCTGGCACGAGCGGACGTCGTGGCTTAACCCGGTGCAGCCGTCGGAGCTGGGGTCGCAGTGGCCGGCCAGGTCGATCGATCATGGGAGTTTGCCCGTTGCCGAAGGTCGGGAGGAAGGCGATGTTCACGTACTTGTAATTTCCTGTCGCGCAGGTCTTGGCTAGAGTTCCCTCATTGCCATTCTGGGCCCAGTATATTGCTATCCCTCCTGCATTAATTCGATCTCACCACAAGCAATATCAATGTCACTAGTGCAGCAAGAAGAGGAAGTGATCCATGTGATCATGAGGGATCTATTCGCCATGTAGAATGGAAAGGTAATGAAATTAATTAATTGCGTTAGAATTATGTGGAAGCTCATGATCAATGCTTTTGATGATTAGTTGATAGGAAAAAGTATGATAAGAGTACTCAATTTATGAACACAAGCTAGATATATAAATATATGTACATATATCTCTTGCCGTAGCTTATGCGCAAATGTAATTAAGACAATTTAATTTGCATAAAATGAATTGCTTTGATCCCACGCCGACGGCATCTTGTCACATACAACTAGTTCTTGCAACTGCCTTCTATAGGGTTGTATTATTTTATACAGCCTTTATATTTTTAATCCAATTGTGAAGCACCTAAAACGTAAGGTTTGCTGCCTTATTCTTTGTTCTCTGTAATAAGACATAATTCATCGACTTTTTTCTCTTCTTTTCTTTTCTTTTCTTTTCTTTTCTTTTTTGTCCTTAGCCAAATGTTTTCATATAATTAGGGTGGAAGAACAAGTTATTCGGTCTACTAAACGATCCAAATGGAAGTTTCCAATTCACTTGTCTACTAGCTAATTTTTCTCTCAAAATATTATAATAAAGATTTTCTTTTGTGTGTGTGTGTGTGTGTGTGTGTGTGTTTGAGGGTCTAATCAATATTTTTATGCAGTTTCAAATACATGGTTGCAACTGTACTATAATTATAATTTTTAAATATAATTTTTAATTTTATATATTTAAATTCAGCTGTAGTAGTTAAAAGTGTATGAAAAATCTTAATTACAGCAGTTGAAATAAGCATAAATTAACCGTAGTTTCAACTATAATAATTAAATAGAACAATTTTTGACAAAAGACAAGTTTACCTCTCTAATTATCTTTTAAATAAATAATATTTTTTTTTTAATATGCGGTGTAATATTATTCTTGATATATAAAATTATAAAATTTATAAATATAATTATCAACTGTATGCAACTAGAAAAATTATTTATAGCAATACTTTCTATTATATCTACCCAAATAAATTGAGCATGGTTCAAACTATATATGTTTTTAATTTTCAAGTACGCTATATTATAATTTTATCGAACCAAATGGCTCCACACCATATTTGGATGGAGCGAAAAGGTAAGGGAAAAATATACAAAATAAATAAATAAATAAATAAAATGAGAAGAAAAAAAAACTTTTTTTTTGGATTGAAACATAAAAAGGGAAATTCAGAAAATGATCTTTTATAGCAATTAATTTATTTTCTCACAAAAAAATAGAGAAAAGAAAATGAAAGTTAATTATTTTCTTTTTTTTTTTCCTCTGCATGGGAATGAAGAAAATTACTTTTTTTTTTCTTTCTATTTTCTCCTTTATTTTCTTTCCTTTCTCTTATATTCTCGCCATCTAAATAATCGTGTTACTAAAGAAATAGTAATTTTAGATCCATTATTAATTACTCCTTTTTATCCTTTATTTTTCCTCCTCATTTTTTTTATTTTACTTTCTCTTCTATTATCGAACATCTAAACGAAGTGTGTGGTGTCCTGATATCCCGTGTGTCTTGATTGTGTGGTCGACGATAAAAAAAATATCTATTTTTGGTATATCGAGTGCGTTGTGCGTCAAACGGATGCCAAAAACGAATTCAGCGCGCGCAAACAGTCAAAATTAGCTATTTTCAGGCTAAATATATAGGTCTACTGGGCCCATTTTGAAAGCAGGCCGGTCCACGGCCCATGAAGCGTGCACCGGGACCAGCGAACACGGGCAGAGCCACGTGGCGCTGCGCGATTGGGCGGGCTGCGCCGTGCCAGTGGCTGGCGCGCGGACCCGGTATACCCGACGTGCCGCATGCCGCATGCCGAATGCCGCATGCCCCCCGCCGTGCTCCCCACTGCCACGTGGCGCGCCCCGATTGGCCGGCGCCAACCACCGCGCGTGTGCGAGGTGCGCGGAGCTCGGGCGTGGGAAGCATGGCGCCATCCCGTGCTTCCAGGCCCTGCGCAGAGGCGGCTAGGATGCGTGCCACGCGTCCGGGCGCGCACTATGCGGATCTAGGCGCCCAGATCCGCAACTCGAATCCGAGATGGCTCTTTTTGGGATTTTGGCTATAAATGGCCTCTTTTGGGCAACATTTGAGGGGTTTTGGGGAACTTTTTTGAGGCCTCCGTCGACAGGGTGATTCCTCTACGACTCTTCTTCGCGTTTTGGCATCCCGGAGGATTTTTAGACGTTGTTTCATATTTTTCCTCCCCGACTCCGCAAGCTTCGACGCTTCTCCGACACCGATCTTTTTCCGTCGACTTTTCATCCACGAACTCCCCCGAGCTGAGTTCTTGGAGTTTTTCGCCGATTTTTACGGCGACGTTTCCACGAGAGGTAGGTCTTCGATTCTCGTATTACCATTCCTCTCCATTTTTTATTTTTATTGGATTTTTCGGAGTTTTTTTAAACCCCTTTTTCTGCGACATTTTCTGTACAGCGGATAAGTGATCTTGCTTTTTCTCGACCTACGGTTGACGGAATTTAGTGTTTAAGGACTCGATTTCTATCTACACTTCGCGAGAATCGCATTCGTATTTTTCTTGAAATTTTTGGAGGGCATCTCCTAGGAGGTAGTTTATTGTTTGTGGCAGACTTGCGACGATATTGTCGTTTGGATGATTTAAGACTTACTGCGATATTCGGCTTATATTTCAGTGACCGGGAGGAGTTTTCTGGTGATTTTTGGTTCGTTGGAACCGTGGGGACCTGAGGATCGCGTACATCCAATTTCGGCTCATTCGGACTCCGAACCGACGCGTGCATCCAAGTGGGTTTGTTTTCTTCCAAAACCGCGGACTTCCTATTAATTCTAGTATGATAGGACTCAGTATGCTAATATAGGTGCTATTATTTTTGTATCATATTATTGATAAAATTGTGAAACTTTGACTAGCACCCCATCATATGTTGCATGATTTTGACCAGACTAGTAGAAAACCCTCCCTTGGACTAGTTGTTGTATTTAGACATCCCTACACACTTTATTATTATTTTCCTGGATATAGTGTTTTTCCTCGCCCGGATAGTGGGTCGAGTGGTCGGAATAGTGTAGGATGTATATTGCGCTCGTGCCTGGGGGCCGAGTGGAATCTGGTAGTTGAGGCTAGTTCATTACTATAGTTGGGGAGCCATGGGTAGATTATGATCCCGAGCCGTGGAGTTTTGGACTGATGTTGTTAGTAATGGATCGATGTTGTTGCCGATCTAATTGATCGTAGATTTGGACTATAGCCTGCAGGAGTCATATTGAGCTCGACAGAGATGCGCGGATACTTTCCTCGGTGGGGTCGCTTCCCTCGAGTGCTGCTTCGAAGCTGGGCCTGTTACTTTGCTATCACGGCTTGTCAATGCAGTCCGCGTGGGACACCCTACATAAATTCCATCCTCTTGTGATGCGTGGTAGTAGGTGGGCAGGTTTGAGTGGACCCTATATGGCAGTTAGGATGATTGGATTGACTAAGCATATCGAGTAGATGCATTTTTTTTATCATCTATATCATTCCTTGAGCATGATGGATAGAAATATGGCAGATATAGAGTTATTTCCAGCTTTTATCTCCCCTTTTTACCATATTGTTATCTTATGCCTCTAGTAGACTTAGTGGGCAGACCGTTGGTCTTGGAGACGGTACCCACTAAGAACTACTGTTGGATGTAGTTCTCACACCCACTGTGGTGTTTTTATTTCAGAGGTACCTGTTCCAGCTTCAGCTCGTTCGGAGGCTGCTGATCGAGGTAAGAATGTGGCCGAGTAGTTTCATTCCCTATATTTTAATTTGGAGAGACATAGTAGTACCCCTGTAGACTGATGTGTTAGTACTAGACAGTCTAGGACTTTTTATTGTATTTATTTTTCTTTTAGTGGGAGTTGGATTTGTATATTTGACAGATGTTTAGTTTATGGTTTATCTTTAGCTATTTTTATTTACTGCTCTGATATATGTTTAGTTATAAATCTGACTTTGCAGGTTAGACACTTCGCCTATGCGGGCTTCCCGTATGGATGACGGATCTGTTGGCGCGCCTGGATCACAGTTTCGATTCCAGGGCGGGACAAAGTGTAACTAAAAATAGCATCTAATATTTACTTACAAGTAAAGCCTATCATTTTATTTAATAAAATAAAAAATCATAAGGCTATTTTGGAGTTAATTTTAGCTCCATTATTTTCTTTTCTTTAACAAAGAAAAAAATTACTCCTTTTTATTTCTTTTTTTTTTTCTCCTTTTTTTATTTTTTTATCTTATATTATTGCCATCTAAACAAAGCATAACTGAAAATAGTATCTAATATTTACTTACGAGTATAACTTATCATTTTATCTAATTGATCATCTCCTTATATAAAATAACAATAATAATAATAATAATAATAATAATAATAAGGCTATTTGGGAGTTAATTTTAGCTCCATTCAAAGTCCAACAAAAAAAAATGTAAATGTATACAAAGTCAGGATGAGATCTATGCAAATATTTTGTCACATACTTACGTATTTCTTATAGTGGTCTGGTCTTATATTTTTTTATCTTTATTTTTTTTAATGTTTTTTTTGGTTAATTTGCTATAGTTAGAACTGCATTTAATTTGAATTTAATTGAAGCTATAACAATTGAATCTCGTTGTATAATTCCAATTTCAACAAGCAAACTGAAATATAGAGATCCAAACACTCAGTTAAAACTATATTAATTGCCAGAGTAAACGCTTGCCCTTAGAATTTGTTAATAATAAAAATAAATAAATAAATAAATAAAATTCTTCTGCCATTGAGATGCAAAAGCACTCTGGAGAGATTATCTTAAAGGGATTGTTCCTTTCACAAGAAAAATGAGTGCCAAAGCTCTGTTAACAAAGTATAAACGGTTCTCAGCACTGAGGAATTAATGAGGATGTATCGGATAAAATATCACTCCCAGAATAGAAAAGTAACACATCATGTAATGTAGGCTATGTAGAGAAGATATGTAACCACTGTACACAAAACAAGGACTAAAATGAAATAATATTACTCGCATTGAAGCGTGCGAACAAATGTAACAAATATCGCCACTCCGGCCATAAAGGAACTAACTATATTATTACACGCATTTATCAACCAAGCGTACAAAAGAACAAATTGTGTGACTGTGTCGAAACCGGTGTTAAAAGTACAAGATTTACAGAAAGGCCGAGATTTTACAGATAAGCACAAGAGTCTAATCTCTCTAAGGAACAACGAAGGGAATGACCATCGACATGAAGGCATCGTACGTAAAAGTTGCCGAGCCGCTGTAGCGAGCATCTTTCTCCTTAAACTTCTCTGTCAAACCCTGAATAATTAAAAGATAAGATATAAGATAAGATAAGAAGTCATGGTTATATTATAGCTAAAACTGAGAATCCAAATGAAGTAAAAAAAAAAAAAAAAAAGGATGAAGAACTCAAAACAGCGTAATGTTCTTGGCGGCCGTACCTTAACAATCATCCCACATCTGCATATTGAATAAAATTCAGACATAGAGTTAGTAAAAGATCAATCAGACTAAAAACTTCACAACCTTCTTGAGAAATAACTAGGTAAATTATACAGCCCGTGATACAAATATAGCGCATTCTAAAATAGATAAGCTCAACTGTGAAAATTTTGATTTTACCATCTAAACCTCCTGCATTTTTTTTGACAGAAAATTCCATTAAACTCTATTAGACCTTAACAATTTGCTTTCAAAAAACTAATATTTTGCCAGATAATGAAATATTCCATTAGGTTACAAAATACTGTCAGAAAAGTTATGGGTACAGCTAAGTTATAATTGGGAGGTAGTTATAGGCAGTCGACTCAAAATTTTTGAAGTCTAGGTATCTATTCCAAAATATGCCCTATTACAGATAACGTCTGTACATCTTTACCCAATAATTACTTACTCGACAAAGTTGTCAAAGTTGAGAGCTCCCCTGCCAGACCTTCCATCAGTGTAATTGGATATAAGAACCTGAATAACAGAAGGTGGAACTGCATATCCAAGACTTCGAAGTGCTTCTCTCAATTCCTCCGAGTCGATTTTTCCGCTTCTGTCCCTATCAAATCTGTCAAAGATGGCCTGAATAGAAACAGGACAAAGTTGATCAGTAGACCGTTACGTGAAGAGAAAAGTTGTTGGTTCTTTCAGTTCTATCCTAATTGACTTGCAAATTTTCAATGCCATGTCTAAAAGTAACAAATAAGCCGCGAGGACACATAATGACAAAAAATTCAAAAATATGCTTCTTAATGAGCAATGTTCCTAAATTTATGAGCATCAGTCTCCTTAAAGTAAACTGATAACTAGATGTGTTTTATTATATGCCTAGTATCAGCCCATTAACGTTAATGTGAATGCCTTTTTTGCTTGGGCTATATAGCTTGCGATAATACTTGTTTAAGAAAAGAGAACTAGTATTTTTTTGGTCAAAAATGATCAAAATTCCCTTGATTCGCCAGAACTAATCAAACCACTTCTTAATTCAATAGTTTTGGCATTTTATTGATCTTTCCCCATGCTTCATCAGATCAAAACAGGTTTTTATTGAGTTTTGACCTTCTTCGAGATTTTTTTTTAGTTGTTAGCTTCTTTAGTGCTATTTCTCTAGGTCAAAAGCATATAATTAAATAACGGATCCGGGGGTTAGCAAACAAATCCCCAGGTGAAGTTTCAGAAATATAGCTGACTAGAAAGTTGGTTGCACCATTAATTATTCTTTCTTATTTAGATACATAGGAACATCAAATGCCTTGATCCCCAGGATTCTGACCCAACAGAAACGGTGCACATAAAGGAATATCAAAGAAATTATTAGCCACATTTATAAAATTTCTTTAGTAAGGTCCAAATTTTCACTTTCTATAGTGAAAGAATAGAATCTTAGTTGATGTTGTAAATCATCTGAAGTGTCAACATTTCATAGATAACGCATTAGATTCAAGATAAGACTGACATAGCATTTTAAAGTGCAGAGAATAGTGTCCTTGTTATCCTATTTCTTTACTTATTATACTTATCCAATAAAAGAAGTTAACATGAAAGTAAGTAATTTTGATGGAAACTTCATCAAAATGAAAACCCTAATCTATCACCCAAAAATGCTAAAATTTCTGAAGTAAAGCTTTAAGAGCACCAAATGAACTAATACTTCAAATCGTGCATAACATATCATTTTCATTTTAAGTCTGATTGAACCTATTTGTCATACATCTTGTCAAAATCTGAGTTTCAAATTTAAATGTCTGCACTCATACTCAACATAATAGAAAAAAAATGAATCAATTTTGACGTTACTATAACCCAATAAATTTGACATTAACATAAGCGAACATTTGGATAGGCCTTAGCTTCTAATTTATTTGAATCCTCTCAATCTTCAGCTTATGTTTTATGATGTCAATCATGTTGTTTGATGGTTCTTTCAACTGACAATCATTCATTGAGGACTGAGGACTACTTCAAAGTTCAAATTAGAGAGAAAACATTGCAAAAGAGAATAATACTGGTAAGATGGTCTAGATGATAAATTTAGCATCATATTCTTATAGTATGCAAAATCAAATAACAAACATGATAAGACATAATTGTCCTACACTAGATGCGACACCCCAATAATCCCACATCAAGAAATTTGGGAGTGTGTGCGGGGCTTATATATGGCTAATACTAATACTAATAATTGGTCTTAAGCATTTGGGGCCGATGGTTTGGATTCAACGAGTTATTAGTATGAGTGTGTTGGGTCATTACATTTAGTAGCAAAGCTTGGTTGTGATAGCTGGAAGTATAAGGTAAGCCTCCCATCATTTGTGATCCTGGACTATGTGTGTGATTGAGCTTGACGATGATATCCGGGTCTAAATAGGAGGAGTTTGTGACACTCCAATAACTCCACATCAGATAATATGGGCGAGCGTACGGGCCTTATATATGGCTAGCACTCTAATACTAATAATTGGGCTTAACTATTTTGAGCTGATAATTTGGGCCCAATGAGTTATTAGTATTAGTCTACTGGATCGGTACACTAAAGTGCTCTACTCCTTCCTATAAACCACTGGATTTTTGCCCATCTTCAAATGTCACGTTGTTCTTATAAACAGGAAAAAGATGTCACCAAAAAGAACTACGTTTGTTTGGTCATGAAAAGATACAAAACATAATTGAAGATAACTACTTCATAACTGGTCGATGATGATACTGCTGCAAATGAAATTTGTTCACCAACATTACAGGTCATAATCGTATTTAAATCAAACATTCTCCTTTCATTTCACACTTTTTCCATTGGAAACATTTCTTTCTTTTAATCCAACAAACTAGCATACAAATCTACCTACACTTGTTTTATTTGTCTGTCTTAGCTATACTAGTAGAGACTTTCTACTTGAGAAATTCATATCATTCTACCTATTTAACCACAGGATCTCTTCAAAAATTTACTTAAAAAAAGGGAACTAGAAGCCATTTTTTTCTTGAAGGGAAGAGTATGTCTGTAGAGAGAACTCTTCATAGAGTTTGTAGTTGACAACCATTAGAAGCTTTCACTTGTGATGCATCATCAAATGAATCTCATGATTTATAAACAAGACTTTCTTCTGCAACATTTTCATCTAACCATACAGGAGTAGCACACGAAAGAACAGCTTTGTCTTATTAAAAACCAAACAATGTTATTTAGCTACCTAACAAATCTTAAATGATCACACAGGTTCTCCATATCGAGAACAGGGTCAAATTAGACATACAACGTCAAAATCCAGAATAACTGCTTTCTTAATCATTTACTGATCACTTAACACTAGAATGGACATTGACATGTAAAATCTAGTAACTTCACTAACCCAGGTCTCAATTTGCTTAGGAATGTTAATGCGGATCAATATATATAAAATTTCAATAACTTTGCTTTTATAAGTGTACATTCTTTCTTCTTTTTGTCACAGTATGATTAAGTATTTTTTTTCGTGATTAAATGGCTTTCTCTCAGTATAATTCTTTTTCTGCAGTCCATCTCGGAAATTAAACTTTGTTTACATAAACTAGCAAATTGGATTCTCGGCTCACCATTTTTCGTGATGTGGATCGCAAGTTAATCGTGAATCGGAACGCATGATCTGGATCGTGGGACAGAAGGGAGGTAAAATGATCTATAGGTAACACTGGGTAAAATCTTATGCAACCTAATCAACAGATGAAGAGGCTTTTCCTGCTATTCTGAACACACAATGTAGCATACTTCCTACCATATCAAAATTGAAAGCATTAGTAGAAGATTAAGTTAAAAAGGTTATATTAAGTATCAGCCTGTCTTACCCGCCATTGACCGATGCAATTCCAGAGAGCAGCAAAGTCAGCAGGTCCTTCAAAATTATAAAACAAAACAAAATATAAGAAATCAGCACCAAATTAAGATGATTAAGGCACAAAAACAAAATGATTATCCTCATTTGCTCTAACTATTCTCGGTTGCTCAGTCCAAATAATACCAAAAAAAAAGTAGGAGTTTTGGTGCAAAAGTATCCTTTTGCACTTTAGTATGTGTCTCAATTATCCCCAGCACAAAAAAAGAAAAAAGCATCAACTTGCATAAAAAATCACATCAACTTTGAACCTACGGTTCACAGCTATCTCAAATAGACCACAAGATGTCGAGATGATCGTTGAATGTGGATGCAAAACTTGACCAACACTAGTTGGCAAATGACATTGGTTATATTTAGCAGAGTAGAATAACATAAAGTGAATAAATTGTGCAACAAACAGCCAATTTTGCCAAATTTAGTAGAAGATCTAGTAAAGAAATTCAAGTTTATCTAGTTTTTGATATATTACTGAAAATGTAACTCATATGTTTATATATATATATATATATATATATATATATATATATATATATATATATATATATATATATATATATATCATAAAAAATAATTAATCTTCTGTTCTTTGGCACGCAATCCACGTCTCCTCCGCCTACGTGTCGTCTCCTCCGCGCCTCCTTAGCCCTTGCTCTCGCCTTCCTCTCTACGCCCCCCTTCCTCTCTCTGGCTTGCTCTCCAAGCCATGTGCAGATCCGTTCCTACGGGGTGGAGATCCGCCATCCGTCGCTGGGGGGTCGAGATCTGCCGTCCGTCGCTGCGTGGTTGAGATCCGGCCGATCCACCCGTACAATGCCTGATCCCAGATGATCCTGCAGGTCCCAATTCCTGCGGGCTGCTGTCCCCTCCTCGCATGTAGTGTTCCTCCAACCTCCTCTAACTCCCTTTCGCCTACGTGTCGTCTCCTCCGCGCCTCCTTAGCCCTTACTCTCGCCTTTCTCTCTCCGCCCCCCTTCCTCTCTCTGGCTTACTCTCCAAGCCATGTGCAGATCCGTTCCTAAGAGGTGGAGATCCGTCGTCCGTCGCTGGGGGGTCGAGATCTGCCGTCCCGCACATGCCATGTGCCCTCCCCCATCTCGCGCTGATCTCTCTCTCTCTCTCCCCTTGCCCCTATTTTTTCCTACCATCGTACGCTTTGTACATGTGCCTTCTCCCCCTTCTCCCGCAGGTCCCCATGGTTGCGGCAGGAGAGGACAGCGGCAGGCCCGCGCGCGTACGGCGTGCCCTCTGCTTGGTGTGCGCATTGCGTGGCGCGCGCGATGTTGTTCTGACTTCGTCCTTGCTCACTCCTTTTCCTTCTTCCCTCCCTCTCATCCATGGTTGCGCCGGAGGTGTATGTCTGGCGTCGATAGGTACTGTCGGAAGGATTGTGGCCTACTCTTCACCCTGTTCCCAGCTCCATCCTTCTTCCTGTGTTTGCCGCTTGCTGATGGTGAGTCCCTCTCATGATCATCCGGAGGTAAGGTACGATCTATATTTCAGACGCTCTTCTCCTTAGCAGCCCCCCATCTCCTTTCTCCCCATAAATTTGCTATAAATGGTGGAAGATCTGTGCCCATGGATCTCAAGGTTGGTGCTCCATTCATCTAAAAAAAACTGTGCGGGATTTGTGGGTAAAATCTGTGAGCAGATTTGTGACCAAAATTTATATTCCATACATCTAAAAAAAACTGTGCAGAATTTTTCTGCAAAAAGTTGTGAGCAGATCTGTGGCCGGAATTTGTGCTTCGTTCATCTAAAAAAAATATGTGCGGGATGGGATGTCTCTTCTAAAATCTGTGAGCAGATTTGTGGGCAAAATTTGTGCTCAGTTCATCTAAAAAAAATTGTGCAGAATTTCTCTTTCCTTCGATTGATCCGTGCCTTGGTGTGCTGTACTGTGCTGTGGTCGGAAGGGTTAGTTGTTTCCCTTCTGATTTTCCTAGGCAGTCTATCGGATTGGTAAGTTAATGTTATTTTTCTCAGTTAATGTTAGTTTTTGTTCTTCTCTGGTTTCTAAAAACTGATTCATAGACAAGCATTTTTGGTTTCCTGTTTTAGTGAATAGATTCTCTTATATACTCCCGTTTTAGTAAACATATCCTCTTACATATTGATTGTTAAGTTAATGTTATTTTTCTCATTAATGTTGGTTTTTGTTCTTCTCTGGTTTCTAAAAACTGATTCGTAGACAAGCATTTTTTAGTTTCCTGTTTTAGTGAACAGATTCTCTTATATACTCCCGTTTTACTAAACAGATCCTCTTACATAGTTCTGTCGTTGGTAGGATCATGTTAGCAGGTAAATTTGTACTTCGGATTTCCTTAACGGTTGCTAAGCAGATTAAACAGCTTATATTTTTTATGGTGCTAATCTCTTACATTGAGGACTGGACTCACTCCAACGCGAGAAGTTCATGGTCTTCACATTGATGACGTAGTACTTATTAAGGTATTTGAGAAGTTCATGGTCTTCACATTTCCTATTAAGGTATTTGAAAAGCTTCACTAATTGTGTGTGAAGCTTCTCAAATACCTTCAGTTTTTAGAGAAGTGTAATCAAACTTATTACTCTATTAGACTACAAAATATCCCGTGATAAAGATCACTGTAGCATTAAACTGTGATCAAAATATTTTACATTCAACATTTACAAGAATGGGTTGTGGAGTTAATTTTAGAGTTCACAACTTACTCCAAAATGCAATGTAGCTCAGGAAAGATCCATGCATTTTATCTATTTGCTTTCCTCTATCTCATATAACTAACCATTCAGAAGACTTAGCAAGATTTTATAATAATCTATTTTACTTCTAAGATTGACTAAGAGCTCCTGTTGGTTGTTGGTCAAAAACTTTGATGTTGATGTGACAACCTATTGTTTTGATGTGAGAACCTACTGTAGATTCTCAAGAACCACACAATGCTTGAGGTTCATGTATATTACATTGTTCTTTAATTTGAGGAAACACAAAATGCTTTTGCTCGGAGGTTCATGTATGCTTCTTCCTTTTTTTTACCCAGGTTATGATCCGGAGAAAGTGAAGGCACGGCTGAAGTATTGGGCTCAAACACCGGCAAGTATAATTAAACCATGCAACTAAATACACCTAATGAGGTAAATGCATTACCCTTGCTCATAGTTGTCTATAGCTTAATGGCTTGCTGTTGATTAATTAGGAGTATATTCTCTCTTTATTTCTTTATACCTAAATAAGAGGTTCTCTTTATTTCTCTATTCCTAAATGAGATGTAGTGGCAAAGGCATGGCTATTTAATTTTGATGCTTAATCGGTTTCTCTTTATTTTCCTATTTGTAAACAAAAGGCGGTATATGATCTCTAATTAATAGGAAAAAAAATGGGGCTGAAATTTGGGAACCCTCCCTAATTTTGGTTAGGAATTTATTGTTTCAATTCTAAATGAAAGAGGGTGGCAAAGGCATTGCTATTAAAGTTTTTTACTTATTCTAAATCCATTGAAAAGTTATAGGTTGTTTACTTATTCTAAATCCATCGAAAAGTTAATTAGAGTCTACTAACTCCAAGTACTTATTTTTTTTCTGAAAGAAGGTTGGCCAATACTGCTTCAATTATAGTTTTATCATAGGTTATTGTTGTGTATAGATAAACCTTTTCTAATGCTCTACTATTTTTAAAGTTCCAGTCATTTTCATTTGATTGGGAGGTTTGCATCAGTCAACAAAAGGTTCAACTCAAACTTTCATTTTATTTTGGCTCCTTTGTTTTCTCCTATGCAGTTAAAGCTCCTTAATCTACCTGCCTCTTTAATCTACCTCCATTTCTACTGCAGTTTACAAAATACTCTTTTCATAATCAATAACTACTTGCTTCTTTTTGACATTACTATGTGTGTACACACTCATACACGTATAGGAACTAAATATTTAAATACCAAATACATTTATGAACAAGACAATGGAATAAGCACGCAATAATATCATGTATTTGCAATTCATGTATGAATGATATAATATATTTACAGTGTAGATTGCGGGTGGTTCTTTCATTCGGAACTAATTTGCATCCGAGTTATCATTTAAACAAAGGTATGTCTCTACTTGAAAAATATAGACTGCTATTTTTATGCTTGAATTCCTTCTTTTATTGTGAATAAGTATAGTATATTGAGGGTAATTATAGTTTTACAACATTTGATGAACCATGAAAACCCATTTCTTTTGTGGGAATTCAAAACCAAATTCAAGAGAATTATATAGTAGACTCATAACAATTGGGCAATTTTTTGTGGGTTGGCATTTCCATTTAAGATTTTTGTTTGATCAAACCCATGCTGTTATAACATTTAAGCAAAAAGAATATATAACTATATATATATATGTGAGGACCTAAGCTGAAATATATATATATATATATATATATATATATATATATATATATATATATATATATATATATATATTAAGAAAAAAGTGGAGGTTCGCTCTCAGGTTCATCTGTATTACATTGTTGTTATTAAAAAGGAAGGGAGTAAATAGGATATTATGGTATAAGCAGTTATGGTTTAAATTATTTAATGTATAGTGGGCACGCTCTTCTTCTGCTCGGGGTACATCGTGCAGGTCGTGGTGGGCGAGGACGAGCCCGAGGCGGTGCTGCTGCGGCACTTCGAAAGGAGGTCTCCAAGGCCGGGATCATCCAGGAGTGCAAACGCCGTAGGTTTTTTTATGACAAGCAGGAGGAGCGCAAGCGCAAGGCTCGCAAGGCCGGCAGTAGGAATTGCCGCAGGTGATGCTGCATCTTTCTTCCATTTCTTTCTCTTTCTTTAGAATAATTTAGGTTTATCATTAATTGATGCACTAATTTTGGTCCTAAAATTGATAAATGATCTTAGTAGCACAATTTGTCAGGAGTTATTCCTATACCTGTTATTCCAATGTTTCCTTTATTCCAAGGTCTACTGTCTTTTTGTGATATCTTTTAGCAAAATTTAAGAATATTACTCCAATAGTTTTAACGACACAATCCTTACTTTGAGGTTCATGTATATCACACATCTGTATAAATCAAAATGTTCATTCTTTGTAATATCCAGGTGATGATCCAGAGGAAGTGAAGGCAAAGCTGAAAGTAATTCGTATGAAAACCTAATATAGATTTCATTCCAATTATTGTAATGCAGAGTTTCGAGTCCCTCCGAGTGGCTTCTCTTTACATTCATAGGTTCGAAATTCAGCTTGATGGACTGATAACTTACTTCACTGATGGACCAAAGAGGTCAAAAGTGAAAGGTGAACTCCTACAGATTTGTTATCTTGAAGCAATTGGCAAAATGTGTAGTGTTGCTCGGTGAGTTTCGTCGAAATGGTTTTTTTTTTGTTTTTTCGTCCACTAAATTGGTAAGATTAGTAAGCATATTCTTGTCAATTGTATTGAGGTTGAGTGGTCTGCATGTATTCTCATGGATGGCCAAGTTGGATTTTTATTGTTTTGTAATTTGAGGAATTGTGTAATGCTTTCCTTTTGGGATTCATATCGAAACCTACTACAAATTTTGAGGAAACTATGCAGATTTTGCTTTGAGATTTATGTGTGTTCTATTATTTCTTACTTTGAGAAGTTCTTTCTTTCAGAATGCATCAGCTCAATTCAAAATGAATATTACTTTCTGTTTGGAATTGTTAAATAGTATAGGCAGTGGAGTTGAATATGTGTAATTTATTTGTAGTATTATTTTGTTTAAGAATATGTGTAATTTATTTATGATATTATTTTATTTAAGTACCCATTATTTTTTATATGATTTTTGATTCTTTATATAATTGTGTAAATACTGTTTGTTAATCTTTAATATGGCCAATTGATATTTAATTTATCTAATTATTTGATATTTGATATTCGCGGCGAAGCGCGGGGTTGTCACTAGTATATATATATAACTGACTAGACAAATATGCCAACTCATTCCAGTAAAACTTTTGCATCTTAACACAACAATTATCCCAACTTTTTGCACCAATCTGAAACATCAGTAAAGTGCAAGAACAAAATTAATGCATTTTTTTTTTTATTTCGCAGGGTAATCAGGTCAGGAAGTAAAATGCAAGGTGTTAGCCTAAATTATCGTATTTAGAAACACGGGAAAGAGGGAGCACATTCAAACCTATTTTTGTAGGGTGACTGGGATTCTTGAATTGGAACATAAGCAATCGAATTGTCCTTATACTAAACTTGTGGTGGCCCGAGGAGAGCGCCTCCTGGAGCTCCTTCTCGTCGATGAAGCCGCTCCGGTCCCGATCGACCGCCTCGAAGCTCCGAATGATCTCCGGGTGAATCCCCGGAGGGAAGTACCCACCGCCACCGCCCCCGCCCCATGGATAGGAGGAGGCATAGCTCTGAGCATACGAAGGATAGGAGGAGGAGGAGGAGGAGGAGGAGGAGGAGGAAGAGGAATAGCCCTGGGAATAAGAAGGATAGGAGGAAGAGGAATAGGTATGGGCATAGGAAGGAGCAGGAGGAGGAGGAGGTTGGTGGTGGGGGTGGGGGTGGGGGTGAGAGGAGGAGGAGTAGGGTTGCGGCATGGGCGGGGCGGAGGGAGCGTAGGAGTGGGAGGGGTATCGATTGAACTCGGCCATGGATGATGGGATCTGACAGATTCTAGGTCTAGGGTTAGGGTTTGCGCAGTGGGAAGAGCGGAGGATGAAGAAGGGGTCGGATAACTGGGATTTTGCCTCTTCGTTTCTCTGCAGGAGGGGCGTTGCGTGCCGTGGCGGACTTTCGTTGAGCTCAAAGCGGCGCGCCGCGTAGCGCCGTGGTAGTTTCGCCTCGTGCCGCGTGTGTGTGGATTGATTAGCGCCGACGATCATATATCCGTTACAAGTTTGCTGAAAAATATTGATTTATTTTGCCTCCAAAATTAATTAAAATCGTTCTGCAGAACCGACGTGAGTTAGCATTTCGTCCTAAATAAAATATATTTTGATTATAATTTGGTGCTTATATGAATTTTTACCGGATATCTTAATTTTTATTTGTGAGTTAGAATTGCATTTTCTCATCGCGGAAATTCCTGTGGTGATTTCATTTTTATCTGTGAATATTACAGTCAGAAATTTTGTTTTTTTTCTTTTTTTTTTGTGTATTAAAAAATATGAATTTATTTTGATTCGAGAAATAAATAAAATTGTTGCACATAACCGATACTAAAATGAGTTAGCATTCCGTAAACAAAATATATTTGAATATTGAAAAATATTTTTGAATATTAAAAAATATTAATTTATTTTGGTTTATTTTGAAAAATATAAATTTATTGAAAAATATGAATTTGTTTTGAAAGAAAAATATGTTCTGTGGCAATCAGGCGCCCACGTGGGTTTTCATCTGATGTCTTTCCTTAATTTTGTTGAATCGTATTTTTTTCTCACAGTGATTCTATTTTTGCCTGTCGGATTATACCATAACTGAAAATTTATTTTTTTAAAAAAAAAAATCAAAATTATCGTCCATAAGGACCATAACTGAGAAAATATGTTTTGAGTATTAAAATATATAGATTTATTTTGATTTATTTTATTTCGAGAAGCAATCGAAATTGCTGCGCATAACTGATCCTTAAATGAGTTAGCATTCCGTCATAAACAAAACAAAATATGTTTTGATGGCAATCTGGCGCCCATACGTGTTTTCACCGGATGTATTTCCCTAACTTTTGCCTTCACTGGATGCATTTCCCTGACTTTTGCTTGTAAGTTCGAATTGTATTTTCTCACAGCGGAGATTTTTTTTTTTTTTTTTTTTTTGTGGGTTATACCACAGCCGGGAATTATTTTTTTCTTTTCTTTTCTTTTTTCTTTTTTTTGTGTATTGAAAAATATGGGTTTATTTTGCCTCGATAATTAATTAAAATTGCTGCGCATAACCAACCCTAAGGTGAGTTAGCATTCCGTCATAAACAAAATATATTTGGGGTCCCACCGGGCGTGCCATTTTGTCTACGATCTTGAATGACGCATCTCACGCGGTTCTTTTTTTTTGAGTTCCCATGGGATGGTATTTAGGATTCAGATGAATATTTATATGTGAGTATGTGAGTATCAAGTATTGCAGATCCATGACTTCCAATAAACGCAATCATCTATTGTTAATTACCCCTTTGAGATTGGGGCACCTTCGATTAAGAGACCTTTGTGAGAATGATAGAATAAATCGTATTCTAATGGTTGACCAAATTCTAAATATATGTGTTAGAATTCAGCTGTATTTGAAGTTGACTAGATCCCGAGTATATGTATTGAGAACTAGTCGACATTAAACTGTAGTATATGTGTTAAAGTTTAATTTGGTTCAATTGGCTCTAAGTATATATTTTAGAATCCAATTATATTTGATTCCACATTTGGCGTATGTTCCAAAGTGAAGATATGACCAAACCCTAAGGACATGTATTGAGATGGGTCAGATTTGATGCTACTCGAAAGTGGAAAGTGGCTAAGTTCTGAATGTATGTATCAAGATTGGACAAGTTTGATATATTTTTCACTCTGGTTATATGTGCTAGAATGATAATTTGACTAAACCCTAAGTATATGTATTAGGATTCGTCAAATTTGATTAAATTTTCACTCTAACTATGTTTTGCCAGAGTAAAAGGTTGACTAGACCCTAAGTATATGTATTAGGAATAGTCGAGTTGATTTGGTTTCTACTCTAGATATATATGCTAGAGCAAAAAGTTGACTAGACCATAAGTATATGTATTAGGGTTAGTCGGGTTGATCTGAATGAGCTCTAATTATATGTATTAGAGCTTGATTGAATTTGATTTGACTAAGTTCTAAGTGTATGACTTAGAATCTAGTCGGTTTGGATATAGTTTTGCATTAATTATATGTGTTAAGGCGATGAGATCGAACAGGTCTTGGGCTTTATTTATGGATTGAATGGGTTTTGGATTTTATTTACGGGTTGGAATGGGTTATGGGTTTTATTTGTGGGTTGGAATGGGTTATGGATTTTATTTGTGGATTGGAATGGGTTATTGGTTATAGGTTTTATTTGTGGATTGGAATGAGTTTTGGGTTTTTGAGTTTTATTTGTGGATTTGTGTAACGACCCAACCCACTAGCAATAATAACTCGTTGGGCCCAAACCACAAACCAAAATGCTTAAGCCCAGTTATTATTACTAGTGTCCATGTCTCATATAAACTCAATTACAATTCCATCCACATCCGATGTGAGACTATTGGGGGCGTCACAGACTCCCCCCGTCTAGGCCTGACGTCCTCGTCAGCCCAAACACACACACAACAGCCCAAGATCACCAGGCGATGTGAGACTTGTCTCGCTAGCCCTGTCATCTAGACCCAGGCTCAACCGAGACTCGCCGCACACTTCCGGCTGGTTATTGGTTCTGATACCAAATGTAACGATCCGGCCCACTAGCAATAATAACTCGTTGGGCCCAAATCACAGCCCAAAATGCTTAAGCCTAGTTATTATTACTAGTGTCCATGTCTCCTATAAATCCAATGACAATTCCATTCACATCCGATGTGGGACTATTGGAGGCGTCACAGACTCCCCCCATTTAGGCCTGACGTCCTCGTCAGCCCAGGCGATGTGAGACTCGTCTCGGTAGCCCTGTCATCTAAACCCAGGCTTAGCCGAGACTCGTAACACACTTCCGGCTGGTTATTGGCTCTGATACCAAATGTAACGACCAGGCCCACTAGAAATAATAAGTCGTCAGGGCTTATAGGGGGAAGAATGTGACACCCCCGAAATTTGGATTAGTCCTATATATAAATAATATAATAGGACTAAATCTTTTAACCCGGCTATAGTATTTTGAATGGTAGCAAGATCCAAGAGGTTATAAGAGTTAAACGTGCTAGAGCTAGAGTAGTTCTAGGATGGGTGACCTCCTGGGAAGTGACGGCGTCATAATTTGATGGGTTATGGGTTTTATTATTGAAATGGGTTTTAGATTTTATTTGTGGATTGGATGGGTTATGGATTTTCGATTTTATTTGTGAATTTGATGGGTTATAAGTTTTGTTTGCATGTGGACTGGATTCAGAGCCTGTATATGGACTAGGACTATATTATATGTGGACTGGATTCAGGGCCTGTATTGGACTGGGTCTTATCTTTTAAGAAACTGAATTTGGAGCCCATATATTGACCGGACCTTATTTTCCAAAGATCTGAATTCATTTATTAAGCCCTCTTTATTTGGACTTGTTCCAAGTTGATTAGGCCCATTTTGAATTTTGTTTTGAATTGATTCCAAATTCAAAGAAATTCTTTTATTTCGATTTGGGGACCTAAGAAATATAGTTTATTTTGAATTAATTTGGGCTCTGGGGAAATCCCCTTAATCTTAATTTGGGGTTCGTAATCCCTTATCTTATTTTGATTTAGCTCCGAAGAAAAATCTCCTTATTTTATCTTGGGGTCCGAAGAAATCTCTTTTTTAAAATAATTTGGGGTCCGAAAAAATAATATTTTTTTAAAATAATTTGGGATCCGAAGAAAATTCCTTCATTTTTAAATAATTTGGTTCCGAAAAAAGTGCCTTTTTAAAATAATTTAGGGCCCGAAGAAATACCCTTTCTTTTATTTTTAAATAATTTGGGGAGAAATACCCTTTCTTTTATTTTTAAATAACTTGGGGTCCGAAGAAAATTTTATTTTTAAAATAATTTAGGATCCAAAAAAATTTTCGTTATTTTATTTTGATTTTGGATTGAAGAAATTCCATTTTGAAAATAATTTGAAGTCCGAAAAAATTCGAAGAAATTTCTTTTATTTTTAAATAATTTATGATCCGAAAAAATCCCCTTTATTTTATCTTAGGGTCCGAAGAAATTCGCTTTTCTTATTTTAGAGTCCGAAGAAATTCTCTCTTTATTTTTAAATAATTTGGGATCCGAAAAATCCCTTTTTATATTATCTTGATGTCCGAAGAAATCCCCTTATCTTATCTTGGCGTCCGAAAAATCTCTTTATCTTACTTTGGAGTCCGAAAAAAATTCCCTTTTTATTTTTAAATATTTGGTGTTTGAAAAAATTCCCTTTGGGAAAAAAATTTCCTTTTTATTTTTAAATAATTTGGGGTTTGAAGAAATCCCTTTTTATTGGTCCTAAATTTTTTCGTTATTTTATCTTGGGATCCGAAAAAATTCCTTTTTAATTGAATAATATAAAAGTTGGCTATGTCGGTGAGAACGGGCAATTGGGGTGTAAATCACCTATTCTCTTGATTAACGGCTTCGAAAGGTCCGAAAAAACGGAATATCATTGATCATCCTCCCTTCTATCGAAGAGGTCAATATGGGATTGGGTGGTTGGCAATGTTGATGAAGACCCTAACTAGGGCAATTGCGGTGTAAACCACCTATTTCCTTAATTCTATTTCCTTAATTCTCTTCTCTTGATTGACGACTTCTGGAGAGGTCCGAAGAAACAACGGATCATTGATCGAAGTGATTGATCCTCCTCCTCTCTTCCATCGAAGATGTCAACTCTTCCATTGGTGGTTGGTGATGTTGATGAAAATGCTTGCTGTGAGCATGATGACGATGGCGATGTCGACGCGATCTCGGCGAACAAAAGAGAGAGGATGATGATGATGGCAATGTCGACACGATCTCGACGAACAAAAGAGAATATATATATATATATATATATATATATATATATATATATATATATATATATATATATATATACCTGAGAGAAAATTGAAAATGTGAAATTGAAAATGTACGATTTGTCGTGGAATGATAGGTTATAAACAAAATCAAATAAAACTTAACCTATAAAATATGAAAATATAAATACAAATTTATTTTACAATAATAAAATATTGCATGATGTAACATTTATCTTTTTACTTTTATCTTTTTATCATTTAATTTAATCTTTTTAACTTACATTTCATTATTAAAATATAAATAAATAAATAAATAAAAATTCATAACCGTTTGATTCGAGATATGCGAGATACACGCCTAGTAGGATTCGAATATATTAATATAAGTAGGATTATTAATTAATTAATAATAATAATAATAATAAATATGATATTTTTATTTTATAATATAAATAAGCATATACTATTGATTTTTTTAATTTTTATTATATCTACGATTGCAACGTAAAATAAGTGTTTTCTTTATTGTTTTTGGAATTCATCATCTGCGGTTTGGAGAAAAAAATTTCTACAATGCCTGTAGTTGCTCCAGTAACAACTAATATGGCGGTGACTTCTACAACTAATATGACGGTTTCGTCAGATTCTACTGCCGTCACATCGTCACTGCCGCCGTCGCCACTGCCACAGGCGTTGTGGCCGGTTTACGACGTTACTCGTCACTGCCGCCACCGTCGTCACTGTCACAGGCGCTGTGGCCGGTTTACGACGTTACTCGAAACACATGGATTGGTCCCGCACCACCACCGTCACTGCCGCCGCCGTCGTCACTGCCACAGGTGCTGTGGCCGGTTTACGACGTTACTCGAAACGCATGGATTGGTCCCGCACCACCACCGTCACTGCCGCCGCCGTCGTCATTGCCACAAGCGCTGTGGCCAGTTTACGACGTTACTCGAAACAATGCATGGTTCAGCAGGGACCAATTTCTGCATCATCAATTTGCTTGCTGGTTCCCTCCTCCTCCTCCTCTTCAGTTTATGGGATAAGCTCAAACCGTTCCGATTAATCTGGTACCGTATTATTGTTCCGTTCCGTCTCCAATGATGATGATGGATGATTTCCAAATAAAAGTCATTAAAGAACGTCAAATTCTTCTTGAGAGGATACGTAAACAGATCGAATATTACTGGTAATTTTTATAAAATAGTTATCTTAAATTCTTAGCTTGAAATACTTTTTACATTATAACTAATTTGAATTTTGTATAACATTTTTTTTTTTTTTTTCACGTAGTGATAACAACTTGGCTAGGGATGTTTTTTTGAAGAGGAATATGGATGATGAGGGTTGGGTTTCCATCCACTTAATTGCAAATTTCCCTAAGGCGAGTTATTTGATTTTTCTTTTATTTTTTTTTTTGCTATATTTTTTTTTGTTATAATAAGATAATAATAAGAGTCATTTTTATTTCCTTTGTTTTATTCTGACAATAACACTATGTCTATTATTTTTATTATTATTATTATATTTTTTGATAACATTGTATTTATTTTGTAGGTTCGAAAATTAACCAGTGAATTAAAAGATGTAGAAGAAGCAATATCAATCTCTCATCTTGTACAGCTTAAAGTAAGTTAATTTTACGATCATTTTATTTATTTTAATTTATAATTTGTAATTTTTTAAAAAATTTATGAAGATATTTTGTTTTTGTAGGATGATAAGATGCGGAAGAGATATGGATGGGGACCTAAGAAATATAGTTTATTTTGAATTAATTTGGGCTCCGAGGAAATCCCCTTAATCTTAATTTGGGGTTCGTAATTCCTTATCTTATTTTGATTTAGCTCCGAAGAAAAATCTCCTTATTTTATCTTGGGGTCCGAAGAAATCTCTTTTTTAAAATAATTTGGGGTCCGAAAAAATAATATTTTTTTAAAATAATTTGGAATCCGAAGAAAATTCCTTCATTTTTAAATAATTTGGTTCCGAAAAAAGCGCCTTTTTAAAATAATTTAGGGCCCGAAGAAATACCCTTTCTTTTATTTTTAAATAATTTGGGGAGAAATACCCTTTCTTTTATTTTTAAGGGTTAATTGCATACATGTCCCTCCAAATATGTCGAATTGCAAATATATCCCTGCAAAATTCAACTTTTCATATTTATCCCTGCAAAAATCCAAAGTTCTTCAAATATGCCCCTGAGGTTAATCCCCGTTTGGAATCCGTTAATTTTTTAACAGAATCCATGTAAAATTACTTTTTTGCCCCTTACAAATATATCCCTCCAAAAGTTCTTCAAATCTACTTGTTTCAAAAATGCCCCTCTCCAAAAATCCCAACGTTAAAATCCCTCTAATTATTGCAAAAATGCCCCTCTTCTAAAATCCCAACGGATATATCCCTCTAAAAGCAATATCTATTTTTACTTATTACAAATTTGTCCCTCTCCAAAAATCCCCCAACGGTCATCTCCATCTCCTTCATCTATAAAAGAAGAACTAAAACCCACCATTAAAGCCAACTTTGCTCTATATAATATTTTGATTTTTTCATTCATTTTTCTCTATTAATCTCCAACAATTTTATTTTTTCATCTTTTTCTCTCCTCTAATACATTGCTTTTTTATGATGAGTGAGAGATCGATAAATTCTTCGCATAGCATCGAAATTCCCAAGTGTGATTGCTTTAAAACTTGTAAAATTTGGGTTTCAAAGCAGCCACATACTAGAGGTCGTCGATTTTATGGGTGTCCAAACTGGGGGGTAAGACAACTAATTTTGCATCGATGAAAAAATGATTTGTTTCAAAGTTTAGTATACAATAGCATTATTTATCATTATTCCAATTAAAGTGGTTTTTTTTTTAAAAAAAACCATACATATCCATAGAATTTTTATTTTTTATTTACTAATTATTTTTTTTATTTTTATATTTTGCAGAGTAATGAGCACTGTAATTATTTTGCTTGGGTCGATGACACACACCACAATACTGTTGACTTAAAATACCAATTAAGGCATTTCAAGAAGCTGTGGAGCATCGCATTCAAAAGTTTGAAAAAAAAAATTTATTTCTTCTTAAGTTGCTTGTATATTTGGTGGTAGCTAATATCTTGTTTAGTTTGGTAATGTAATAAAATGTGATGTAAAACTGCAATATTGTGATAAATAGTTGATGGAGTAGTTGTTGTTGTAATGTAAGTGAAACATTATTTTACTATGATAAAAGTAGTGATAAAGTAGTTGTTGAAAAAATGTAATTCTCCTCACAGCCCCAACAACAAGGAAGTACCACGAAAATGTAATTCTCCTCACAGCCTGTCAGCATTCAAATCAAAATGTCGGCATGAAAATTCATTCATTTAAATCAATTGACCACAATTCTCCTAACAGAATTGCAGTTAGCAGTTCAATACAAACACAATGACATTCATAACTTATGAGTAGAACCAAATTACATTCATTGAAAGGATGAAATCAACAAGTATTTCAAAGTTAGCAGTGAAATTAACAACTACTTCAAAGTCAAGTACTTGAAAGTTAAGTACTTCAAAGTTAGCAGTATAAAATTACCCACAATTTTAACCCTTACACAAAATACATCCATGCAGACCACAAAAAAAAATACATGCAGACCACAAAATACATCCATTTAGATCAACTATCCAAAAAAATATTATACATCAACTCTTTCATCAAACTGAATGTTGATTTTTTAGACATCCCATAGCATCAATTTCACTTATGGCACTTCCTTGTTGGGACTGTGAGAGTGTCGCTTCAGCAGTTGCCCGTTTTGATTTTGATGCTAGTCTCTTTCCTCTGCGCCTGCATACCATTTTTAGCAATTAGTATTGTAGTGAAAAAAGTAAATTAAAAGTAAATTTTGTTGGTCATTTTCTTACCTTATGCCACTACCAGTACTAGCACTTGCTTGAGATACTCCATCTGCGCCTTCAGACTGAGGGTTCGTAGTAACAGGGTTCGTACATGTTTTTGCATGATGGCCTAATTGGTTGCATCTTTTGCATCGATGTTTTCTCCTAATTACCATCTCATCTGATCCTCTAATTCTTTTCTTTCGAGGTCTTCCAGCTGGCCTATTTAAAATAGGAGGTAATATATCATGGCCGATGTCAACCTTTGCCCACTGATCACTACTAGGCAATGGTGCAATACCAGCAGAGTAAGCCTCCTTATATTTGGCTACTGTAAAATATGGGTGAACAAATTTTTTCCACTTTTCATGTCTTAGTTTACCTATAACTGCCATTGCATGAATGCATGGCACACCTTTTACTTGCCATACTCTGCAGCTGCATTGCATGTCTTGCAATCTCACCTCGCATCTTGAATGAGGTCCAATTACTTCTGCTGAAAACTCATCACTCCATAGCACCTCATATTGACCCAAACCCTACAGATTGTGAAGATTAGATAGCATTGCAGTGCATCACAAAATACAGCTCATTTAAGACACAATAAAATTCCAATTAACCTCAATTAAAGACCCAAACCCTACTCAAGCAGCAAGAAGCAAGCTGCTTGCTGCTTGCTCTCAAGCAGCAAGCAGCTTGCTCTCAAGCAGCAAGCAGCTTGCTGCTCAAGCAGCTTGCTGCTCAAGCAGCAGCAAGCTGCCTGCTTGAGCAGCTCAAGCAGCAAGCAGCAAGCTGCTTGCTGCAGAAGCAAGCAGCAAGCTGCTTGCTGCCAAGCAGCTTGCAGCTTGCTGCTAAGCAAGCAGCAAGCTGCAAGCTGCTTGGCAGCAAGCAAGCAGCTTGCTGCTTGCAGCTGCTGCTGCTTGGCAGCAAGCAGCTTGCTGCTTCAGCAGCAGCAGCAGCAAGCAGCTTGCTGCTGCTTGCTGCTTGAGTTAGATTGAACTAAATTGCTAAATTGAGGTAAATTGAACTAAATTGAACTAAATTGCTAAATTGAGGTAAATTGAACTAAATTGCTAAATTGTAAATTGAGCTAAATTGAGCTAAATTGCTAAATTGAGCTAAATTGAACTAAATTGAGGTAAATTGCTAAATTGAGCTAAATTGAGCTAAATTGAGCTAAATTGCTAAATTGAGCTAAATTGAGCTAAATTGCTAAATTGAGCTAAATTGAGCTAAATTGCTAAATTGAGCTAAATTGAGTTAAATTGAGCTAAATTGCTAAATTGAGCTAAATTGAGCTAAATTGCTAAATTGAGCTAAATTGAGCTAAATTGAGCTAAATTGCAAAATTGAGCTAAATTGAGCTAAATTGAGCTAAATTGCAAAATTGAGCTAAATTGCTGCTGAATTGCTCAAGCTGCTCAAGCAGCAAGCAGCAAGCAGCTGCTCTCCAGCAGCAAGCAGCTGCTTGCTGCTTGCTGCTTGAGCAGCTTGAGCAACAGCAGCAAGCAGCTTGCTGCTGCTGCTCAAACTGCTGCTCAAGCAGCTGCTGCTGCTCAAACTGCTGCTCAAGCAGCAAGCTGCTTGCTGCTTGCTGCTGCTCAGCAGCAAGCAGCAAGCAGCTGCTTGCTGCTTGAGCATGCTCAAGCAGCAGCAGGATTCGAGCAGCAGGATTCGAATCCTGCTCAAGCAGCAAGCAGCAAGACTCCAATTGATTGTTATGGAAGATTAGAATCGAAATAATGAAAGAGAGATTGTTATGGATGAATTACCTTGCTTATCTTGTTCACATATTTGACTACTGTGGGTACAATTTCATGATCCCACTTTTTTGCTCTATTTCTTCTCTCATCCATCTTAACCATTATTTTTTGCCGGATAGTGTCGATCATGTCAATCAATGGTCTATGCCTATCGTTAGAAATCCATGCATTGAATGATTCAGAAATATTATTGGTCAAGTAATCACACTTAGCATTTGTCCCGAATTGACTTCGACTCCACAAATAGCTATGGTTCTCCCGCAAGTACTCAATAGCCATTGGGTTTGCTTCATACACCTTAGCCATGCTAGCTTCATAAATATTCTGTTTATACGCTCTTGCTGCAGCCCACAAATTATCTTTATAGCAATCTCCACGAAATTTCTTTTTGAAGTTGCTATAAAAATGACGCATACATTCTCTATGTTCAATTCTTGGATAAACAACTTTAACTGCCTCATCTAAACCTTTTGTCTATCAGAGGAGAACACTAGGCCTTCGGGTTCTCCTATAGCAATCTTCAACCCATGAAGAAACCATTCCCAACTGTTAGAGTTCTCCGACTCGACAACACCAAAAGCAACAGAAAAATTGATTTATTTCCGTCAATACTTGTAGCTGCTATGAGCACTCCTCTATGCTTTCCTTTGAGATGACATCCATCTAAAGCAATATAAGGTCTACATCCAGTGAGGAATCCTTGAATGCAACCACCAAAAGCAATGAAAATTCGTTGAAAATGATGCTTTTCATTAATAATTTCCAACTTTATCTCCACATGACTACCGTGATTTCTTCTAACAATTTCGTCCTTGAAATCAAAATTTTTTTTATACGAGTCCTCCCACTTCCCATGGATTTTAGACATTGCCCTTTCTTTTCCCCTAAAGACCTTGCAATAGGGCAAGTCAACATGATATTTTTGTTGCAATCTTTTACGCAATTTAGTTGTAGACAAATGTCCTTCCAATCGTAGCCAATCGATGACCCTATTGCACACCCAATCTTGTGTTGCTACTTTGTTCTTACATCTATTGGCAGATGTACATGTGTGCTCTCCTTGCAAAGTTTTCACCTATAATATAACTGCTAGTTAGAAATGCAAGTAATTTATAAATGTATGATGCTAAAAATACATTCTTTAAAAAAATAGGATAATGTCAATTTTACCTGAAAAGCCAAAGAATCTTGAAGTATAGATGCATGGATTCGCCACTTGCAATTAGATTTTGAGCATCTTGCGGTTACCCTCGAAAGATCACTTTTTTGTAGCTTATACTCAAACTCATTTAATAGGGCAAAATGAGTCAGTGCATCTCTAAATGAAGCTACATTTGGGTACTTTGCTCCTATCTCCATAATAGGGTTATTCTTGTCATATGGAATGTCCTCTCCATGATCTATATTAGCCATTTCCTCTAAATCACTGTCATCACTTTCAAGGGAATGAAAGCTATCTTCACTTAAAATTGCATCTGATTCACCAACTGTTTCTTCATTTGTTACTTCTTTACCAACTGTTTCTTCATTTGTTAATTCTTCATCAACCCCAACCCCTAAATCAACTTCATCGGCTTCACCAATTGCTTCTTCATTTGTTACTTTTTCACCAATATCACCAACATCATCACCAACATCATCACCAACATCACCAACTGCTTCTTCATTGTCATGATCATCTTCATTCATGCCAACCTTAGCCCATTCCACATCAGTATTGGTGTCTTCCACACTAGGCATAAGAACACTAGTTTCTCCACCAATATAGTTTAACGGAATACCATTCGGTTGAATAGTTATAAAAATTTCCACTTCCTTCACATCTTTATATATAAAAAATATAGTCTTGAATTCCTGCTCTGTTAATACTTGAATGAACTTCTTCGGCTTAACATTTCTTGCTACATACCATACCCCAATATTCTCCGTAATACCCCAATCGCATAGTGATCGTAAATCTCGACAAAAATCGCTGAGATGGTAATCATCAATATCTATCATCAATATTTTCTTTTTACCATCACAATATCTGAGTCCGCATGCAGTTTTGACTGTTTTAAGGTAGCCGTCATAATTAAACTTAACTTGAAAAATACCATATTCATCCATTTTGTCAAACTGTCATGATAAAAGAAAAAAATCTAAGTTATCATTTTGTCAAACTGTCATGATATGAACTCTCACCTATATATAAAATTGAATTTTTAATTAAAGAAGAAAAAATAAAAAGACAAAGGACATGCAGCTGTAGGACAAAACCTGGAACAATTACTACTCTGCTCAGAGTACAGCATTATATATTCTTTGTCGAATTTTGTCACACATACTTTAATTACTAAAGTAGATACAAGTGGAAACCAGTATTTTGATTAAGATGATTTCCTTTTTGACCTGTCCAGGGGTGGATATTCTATAGATCAATACAAAACACATCTATCTACTGTGATTAAGGACCGAAAGGAAAGAGATTCTCGAAAAAAAAAAGAAGCAAAAAGAGATGAAGAAATGCTCTGAATGATATATTAGTGCAAGGACAACAACTCTCATGATATGAAACCCAGAAAAGTTCTCACTCACAAGGAACCCGACGAGCGCGGGATCGACGAGCGCGAGATCGACGAGCGCGGGATCGATGAGAGCGGAATCGACGAGCGCGGGATCGATGAGTGCGGGATCGACGAGTGCGGGATCGACCTCCCGCACCTCTTCCTGCGCGGCGACGAGTGCGGGATCGACCTCCCGCACCTCTTCCTGCGCGGCGACGAGTGCGGGATCGACTTCCCTCCCCTCTTCCTGCGCGGCGACCTCCCGCTCGACGAGTCCGGTTTAGGGATTTCAAGATGAAGATGAAGAGGGGATGGGAAGAGAAGAGGAAAAAACCCAACGTTAAATTAAAAGAAAGGGTAAAATGGTATATTCACTTTCTAATCTAACCAAGGTTAAGCATTTAACCTATGGTTAACTCAATTTTTCTAACAGAGGGACATATTTGAATAACGGTGGATTTTTGCAAGGATAAATATGAAAAGTTGAAATTTGCAGGGATATATTTGAAATTCGACATATTTGGAGGGACATGTATGCAATTAACCCTATTTTTAAATAACTTGGGGTCCGAAGAAATTTTCTTTTTAAAATAATTTAGGATCCAAAAAAAAAATTTGTTATTTTATTTTGATTTGGGATCGAAGAAATTCCATTTTGAAAATAATTTGGAGTCCGAAAAAATTCGAAGAAATTTCTTTTATTTTTAAATAATTTGTGATTCAAAAAAATCCCCTTTATTTTATCTTAGGGTCCGAAGAAATTCGCTTATCTTATTTTAGAGTCCGAAGAAATTCTCTTTTTATTTTTAAATAATTTAGGGTCCAAAAAATTCCTTTTTATATTATCTTGATGTCCGAAGAAATCCCCTTATCTTATCTTGGCGTCCGAAAAATCTCTTTATCTTACTTTGGAGTCCGAAAAAAATTCCCTTTTTATTTTTAAATATTTGGTGTTTGAACAAATTCCCTTTGGGAAAAAAATTCCCTTTTTATTTTTAAATAATTTGGAGTTTGAAGAAATCCCTTTTTATTGGTCCTAAAATTTTTTCGTAATTTTATCTTGGGATCCGAAAAAATTCCTTTTTAATTGAATAATATAAAAGTTGGCGATGTCGGTGAGAACGGGCAATTGGGGTGTAAATCACCTATTCTCTTGATTAACGGCTTCGAAAGGTTTTAACAGCTTCGAAAGGTCCGAAAAAACGGAAGATCATTGATCATCCTCCCTTCTATCGAAGAGGTCAATATGGGATTGGGTGGTTGGCGATGTTGATGAAGACACTAACTAGGGCAGTTGCGGTGTAAACCACCTATTTCCTTAATTCTCTTCTCTTGATTGACGACTTCTGGAGAGGTCCTAAGAAACGACGGATCATTGATCGAAGTGATTGATCCTCCTCCTCTCTTCCATCGAAGATGCCAACTCTTCCATTGGTGGTTGGTGATGTTGATAAAAATGCTAGCTGTGAGCATGATGACGATGGCGATGTCAACGCGATCTCGGCGAACAAAAGAGAGAGAGGATGATGATGATGGCAATGTCGACACGATCTCGGCGAAATTGAAAATGTGAAATTGAAAATGTACGATTTGTGGTGGAATGATAGGTTATAAAAAAAAATCAAATAAAACTTAACCTATAAAATATGAAAATATAAATACAAATTTATTTTACAATAATAAAATATTGCATGATGTAACATTTATCTTTTTACTTTAATCTTTTTATCATTTAATTTAATCTTTTTAACTTACATCTCTTTATTAAAATATAAATAAATAAATAAAAATTCATAGCCGTTTGATTCGAGATATGCGAGATACACGCCTAGTAGGATTCGAATATATTAATATAAGTAGGATTATTAATTAATTAATAATAATAATAATAATAAATATGATATTTTTATTTTATAATATAAATAAGCATATACTATTGATTTTTTTATTTTTATTATATCTACGATTGCAACGTAAAATAAGTGTTTTCTTTATTGTTTTTGGAATTCATCATCTAAGAAAAAAATTTCTACAATGCCTGTAGTTGCTCCAGTAACAACTAATATGGCAGTGACTTCTACAACTAATATGACGGTTTCGTCAGATTCTACTACCGTCGCATCGTCACTGCCGCCGTCGCCACTGCCACAGGCGTTGTGGCCGGTTTACGACGTTACTCGTCACTGCCGCCGCCGTCGTCACTGCCACAGGCGCCGTGGCCGGTTTACGACGTTACTCGAAACGCATGGATTGGTCCCGCACCACCACCGTCACTGCCGCCGCCGTCGTCACTACCACAGGCGCTGTGGCCGGTTTACGACGTTACTCGAAACAATGCATGGTTCAGCAGGGACAAATTTCTTGTCACGCCCCGGGGTCGATACTGCGACCCAGGCTCGCCAACAGATCCGCCGCCCATACGGTGAACCCCATATAGACGAAGCGACTAACCTGCAAAAGATAGATGCTATACTAAACAGATATCAGAGCTGAAAGTAAACTGCTAGAAATAAAATATAAAATGCAACTCTCACAATATACAACAAGTCCTCACCAAAACAAAAAAAATACAAAAGTCTCTCAAAGAAAGAGGAAAAGTACAACTCAATACCTCACTACATGGTCGCTCAACAAGCCACTCTCAAAAACTAGTAAGGGTACCTCTAACCTCTCTCTCAGGAGATGACTGGAAGGGATCTATCTCGCAACTCCCTTACCTCGGTCTGAAGAAGCAGCAGCTGGAGCAGCAACAGGAACAGCAAGAACAGGCATAGAAGTCCCTGGGGAAAAGATACCACGACGGGTGCGAGAACTACATCCCACAGTAGCTCTCAGTGGGTGCCGTCAACAAGCCCAACGGTCTGCCCACTAAGTCTACTAGAGGCATGAGGAAACATATACAGTGCTGAAGGGAAAAAGCTAGATAATAAATTCTACAACTACTATGCCCCTATCTAGATGCTCAAAAAGCGGGACAGATGAAAATATGATGCATCTGCTAACATAACAGTAAAGTCACCCAATCTGAACTGACTGCCTCCTCGGGTCCAGTCAAGCCTGCGCCAACCTACTGCCGTTATATCCTGGAGGACTGGACTTACGTAGGACGTCCGTAGCTGCCAAAACTAGCTCAGCCAGAGGGACGGTGTCCGTGACTGCCAAAACTGGCTCAGTCAGAGGGACTGCGTCCGTAACTGCCAAAACTGGCTCAGTCAGAGGGACGATATCAACAAGTCGCGATACCAAAGTGCAGACCCACCCCGGACGTGGCACTCGAGGGGAGCGACCCCAACGAGGACTAGGGTATTCGCGCGCTCTGTCGATCTCAAAGTGGCACTGCAGGCTATGGTCAAAATCCACGCTCACGCTCTGTTCGGAAGGACTCAATCCTTAACATCTCCCACAAACAGTCGGAGCACTCTCGACGACACAGCTGATCAGCTTTCACGAAATCCGAGACACTCGCCTCACCAACAGCTCACAACACAAACACACTGGCTGGAGATATTCCACAGCCAAGATCGACCCACACTCAGGGCTAACAAAACTGGTCGGACACACTCAACGACCCGGGACCACCGTCAACCCCGACGATATCCAACAACAGAACAACAACCCGTCCTGCAGACTCACCGGCAGGATAACTCCACATACAAACATAATAAAGAATCCGGGAACCCCGAAAGACTAGAACCTACAACCCTATCAAACAAGAACAGGCTCTAGGCGTAGCCTCTCGTTGTTCTCGTTCTAAAGGTAAGGGCAGACCTTAGAACCCAGACCACTTGAATCATCTCAAGTGGTTACATTTATAGGAAAAAGGTGACATTTCTTATTGAAAGCCATTTGATCTGGAAGAAATCCATATTTAATAATTTTTAGTTCTTTTTAGGAAAACAATTGAAAACCAGTTTTATACCCAAGCCTCGTAGAGCTAAAGCCCTTGTCCAATCAAACAAGAACAGACTTGGGCGACCCTACGATGCTTGGAAGAAAATGTTGGTTGACTAAAATCATATGTGTGTCCAAAAATAGTTCTGGGTCCAAGGTTTTGCTAACACTAGTAAACCGCTGCCACTAACACAGCGGCGACAAATAAAGAATAGGAAAAACAGAAACCTCGGGACCGCCGTCCTTCTAAACAGCTCCCGCCACAGATGTATGATCAACTACCTTTACCAGACTCCACTCTGCTCCCAAGCACGAGTGTAGAAGGCATCCCACACTAAAAGAAACCCGACCACTCGGCCCACTATCCGGGCGAGTAAAACACTAAGTCCAGGAAGAATAAAGTGTGGATATCTAGCACAGAAATAAACCTAGCCCAAGTTGAGATTTTCTAAAGTCTGGTTGAACATGATGCATATGACAGGGGTGCTAGGTCAAGTTCCAAGATAATAATAATTAACAGATAATAGGAAACAGGAGATTTGCATAATCAACAGATAATGCTAGAATTATCAGCTATCACTTTCTAGCATACTATACAACGGTATCACTATTATGCATGATCCTACTATAGCAGATATAATGAACATTCCATAAGTCTCGGAGACAAGGCCACCCACCTGAAGGTGCACAACTGTTCAGGGTCGCACAGATAAGAAAGTCCAGTAACAGATATACCAGTACAATCACCCAGTCAACAGTACCAAAGTAGTGTTTAAAGCATCCTGGGTACAAAATGCATCCAAATTATACTTAATTCCACAAAATTCCAAACATACAGATCTGCGATGAACAGTCCCCTTTCTGCGAAAATTTTACCTGAAAAACATACTCTACAAAATTCCAATAAAAATATCACAGCGATCCTCGCGTCGATACCTTCGAAACGGATACCTGCGCGTCCAAAACCGAGTTCGGTAGGTCAAGATATAAATTCGGCAAGGTGGTGTACTCAAACAATTCCTGCGTCAAAAACTGTAGCACTGTACACAGAAGAACAGGGATTTTCACCTCTGATAAAATCTCAGAAAAATCCAAGAAAAATACGAGTGCGTTCCTTGTGATTTGTAGATGAAAAAGTTGTACAAGCACGTTTCCGTCTGACGCTCATGCGCGAAGATATCGCCAAAACACTCCAATGCTGTCCCATAATCCACACAGAAAAAGGGTCAAGAAAGAACCTCGGGATCCGTGCCAACGACTCAAAACCGAAATGCGCGATCAAAATGAAAGATGTAGCTCTACCTGTTAGGAGTGTGTCGGCGCAAGAATCACTAAAAAAGGAGGTCGGGGTAGCCCAGGGGAAATTTCACACCGATCTGCGACGAAGAAGAACACCGAAGATGAAACGTCGCACCGCGCCGTAAAATATGGAACCTCGAGATGCGTGCTCCTAAAAATCCCAAAACTCTGCAGGAAGATCGAGCACTCGAAGATCTACAACTTTCCTTAAGGGTGCAGGGGCAGAGGAGCTCGGGGAAGAGAGAAAATCGCAAAAGAAGAGGGCTCGGGTTCAACAAATAGGCCAGCCAAGCTAAACAAATCCAAAAATGACCTATGTGTCCCCAATTCCGGGCGCCCGAAACTTCCGGGCTGCTACAGTAACGGGCCGGCCCGTTACTATGCAGGCCCGGAAAGCCCACGGCCCGCCACGCGTCTTGGCTCCGCGCCCGCCGCGCCCAGAGCACGTGCGCCCGCGAACCGCGGGGCGACACGCGGCCGACACGCCAGCGTGGGCCGGCTGCACCCGGCCAATCGCGGGGCGCCACGTGGCGCCCCCACGTCGCCCCCAACCACTACCGTACAGCCACCTGCTCCGCCACTGCGTGGACCGCGCGCACCAAGACCGGCCAACCACGAGGTGACACGTGGCCAACCCTCGGTCCACCGTGCACCCCGCCAAGGCCCGTGGACCGCGCCTGCTGCGCCGGCCAACCGGAGCGCGCCACGTGGCCCGCGCCTGGTGCACGCCTCCCGCGGTGGACCGCGCGCCTCCGCCGCCGCCAAACGCCGCGCTCCGCCGCCCGCCGCCGCCGCCGGCGCCTCTCCGGCCGCCGGAACAGTAACCCCTCGCCTCGAAATTCGTGTTTTTGCGTCCGGGCTCCGAAAAATTCAAGTAAATAGTCCATTTCGCTCGTTTTCGCGCGCTGAATCCAAATCCGATGTCCGTTCGGCCAAATTCCGCTTCTAAAATTTTCCGAAAATTCTCGGAAAAGTAAACTTGATCTATTTTTCATGCCGGGTCAAATTCTTGGTTCCAATAAGCGCGTAAAAACTTCAATCATCCAATATGGACTTCCAGAAAAGAAAACAAGCTCCAATTTCACCAAAAATCGATTCTTGGGCCCGACACGCGCACACACACACCCCGAAGCCACTATTCCAACAGTAAACCCTTAAGTGGGGATTCGGGTCCTCACATTTCTGCATCATCAATTTGCTTTGGTTCCCTCCTCCTCCTCTTCGGTTTATGGGATACGCTCAAACCGTTCCGATTAATTTGGTACCGTATTATCGTTCCGTTCCGTCTCCAATGATGATGATGGATGATTTCCAAATAAAAGTTATTAAAGAACGTCAAATTCTTCTTGAGAGGATACGTAAACAGATCGAATATTATTTCTGGTAATTTTTATAAAATAGTTATTTTAAATTCTTAGCTTGAAATACTTTTTACATTATAACTAATTTGAATTTTGTATAATATTTTTTTTTTGTTCACTTAGTGATAACAACTTGGCTAGGGATGTTTTTTTTGAAGAGGAATATGGATGATGAGGGTTGGGTTTCCATCCACTTAATTGCAAACTTCCCTAAGGTGAGTTATTTGATTTTTCTTTTATTTTTTTTTCTATATTTTTTTTTTTGTTATAATAAGATAATAATAAGAGTCATTTTTATTTCCTTTGTTTTATTCTGACAATAACACTATGTCTATTATTTTTATTATTATTTTTTTTTGATAACATTGTATTTATTTTGTAGGTTCGAGAATTAACCAGTGAATTAAAAAATGTAGAAGAAGCAATATCAATCTCTCATCATGTATAGCTTAAAGCAAGTTAATTTTATGATCATTTTATTTATTTTAATTTATAATTTGTAATTTTTTAGAAAATTTATGAAGATATTTTGTTTTTGTAGGATGATAAGATGCGGAAGAGATATGGATGGGCTAAATTTTGCCTTCCTCGAGAATTGCGATAGTGCAATAATTATGATATTTATGATATCTTCCTCGAGAATTGGTGCAATAATTATGATATTTATGATATTTTGTGTGTATGTTTACTATATATATATATATATATATATAAAAGAAAGAGAGAGATTAGTTTTGTTTAAAACACTAATAACAAAAAAAAAAAAAAAAAAAGTTAAGATTTTACTTTGAGAGCAATCTTAACCGAAAAAACGGTTAAGATTCTATTCTGAGATTGTAAACAGATTATGCTATATATTTTGTTGGTGTAATTATACAGACTATAAAAATATATGAAAAATATCAGAGCTGCGTTAAGAGATTCAAGCTCTCTGCGTTCTTCGAACCTCGAACCGATGCAGCTTAACTTTGTTTGGAGTAAAATATAGATATAGAAGAAATAATATATGAATTACTTCTTTTTTTTGTTATATTTTCAATGTAGAACAAGGTCACTAGTAGTTAGCTTACAATTAGAGCATAAGTTTGTAAAACTTTCCTAACAAGTTGAAACACAAAAGCAATTACACAATGCATGCACGTTATAAATATTATAACCTCACACTTGCAAAATATTGTAACCTCACACTTGCAACTTCATTGCATAAGTAATTAAAATATTAATTTAATAAAATATTATAACATATTTTATGTTTTAAAAAATAAAAAAAAAAATTTTATGGACGTGTTTGGTACAAGTTACATAACATTACAAGTTTTGTCGACATAATTAATACTAACCTTGTATTACGAGTAAACTATAGTTTTTTTCTAAATTATCCTATGTGGTCTTTAATTTTTTTTATTTACTAAATCATAACAAAATATAATTCTTACTTATTGAATTAATTCTATTAATAAGAAATAAAAATAAAATGACCAAAATTATAAAGTAAAAAATTAATTTAAATCATAAATAAATAAATAAATAATTATATTACCCTATCCCGTTGATAGGGTGATAAGGTCGGATTAATATTTTGATAGGGTGATAAGTTAATATTTTTAGGGTAATCAACAAGTCTGAGGCATGGATATCTCACTCTCTTTAATGAAATTCAAGCTCTCTGCGTTCTTCGAACCGATGCAGCAGAATAACTTTATAGTAAAATATAGATATAGAAGAAATAATATATAAATTATTTTTTTTTTGTTATATTTTCAATGTAGAACCTTCATAGGTTTCAATTAATTAAATTAAAAAAATAAATGCTAGTAGTTAGCTTACAATTAGAAGTTTGTAAAACTTTTCTAACGAGTTGAAACACAAAAACAATTACACAATGAATACACGTTATAAATATTGTAACCTCACACTTGCAACTTCATTGCATAAGTAATTAAAATATTAATTTAATAAAATATTACAACATATTTTATGTTTAAAAAAATAAAAAAAAGTATATTTTTATGGACGTGTTTGGTACAAGTTATGTAGCATTACAAGTTATGTCTACATATCTATATTACATTTTTAAATCGAATTAATACTACCCTTGTATTATCAGTAAACTATAGTTTTTTTCTAAATTATCCTATGTGGTCATATTTAATTTTTTTTATTTACTAAATCATAACAAAATATAATTCTTACTTATTGAATTAATTCTATTAATAAGAAATAAAAATAAAATGACCAAATTTTGATAGGGTGATAAGTTCGAATTAATATTTGGATCGGGTTATGTAAGATTACTGAGTATTTCAACATCCCCGACATGTTGCATTTCTGAACGAGATTACTGCTCTAAATTACAGTATTTATAGCATTATTAAGTTTGGTTCAACCTTTAAAACTCATTTTCAAAATTACCCTTTTAATATTTTACACCACCAAAACTTAAAATTTAATTGCACCATAAAAAATTAATTTCTACCGTTAAAAATAAATAAAAAATAGACTATAATAATAATAAAAAATCATAAAATAATAAATAAATTTCATGTTAGAAGCTATATTTAAAGAGAATTAATAACAAACATCACATAAGGCATAATATCAAATTTATATACGTAGAAGAAATGATAAATGGAGGGAATAAGATCATAAGGATTACCTGGGAGGATGAATTAGATTTTTTGCCCGAGCGTATGCACGCGCGAGAGAGAGGGGGCCGTGAGCGAGAGGGAGGCGTATGGCGTGAGGGCAAGAGGGGGCCGTACGGTTTGAGGGCGATTGAGGGAGAGAGGGCGGCCGCAGCTTGCTTGGGCGAGAGAGGGAGAGAGGGGCGACCGGGGCCGTACGGTTTAAGGGTGATTGAGGGAGAGAGGGCGGCCGCAGCTTGCTTGGGCGAGAGAGGGAGAGAGGGGCGACCGCGGCTTGCTCGGGCGAGAGAGGGAGAGAGGGGCGGCCGCAGCTTGCTTGGGTGAGAGAGGGAGGTCCGTACTGCGATAGTGAGAAGAGGAGATAGAATGATCTCCTGTTTAGGGTTTGGGGTACTCGAGGGTAAACTTGTCATTTTACATTAGCTACAACATTACCCGCTTTCAGTAATGCAACATACACCCCTCCCCCCAGTAATGCTTTGGGGTTAATTCTGCACCTTTCGGAATCTTATATTACCGAACAGATTACAAGCAGGATTCCCCAAAAACAGTAATCCTGGCAGAATTACAGGCAGGATTCCCCAAGGCAGGATTCCCCAAAAACAGTAATCCTGGCAGGATTATATGTTGGAATTATCTTTTCTATTCTTCTTTCTTTTATCTTTTCTATTTATAGTAGAGATGTGGTATGTTGGAATTTTATAGTAAGGATGTGGAATGTTGGAATTATCTTTTCTATTCTTCTTTTTATATCTTTTCTATTTATATTAGGGATGTGTTTTGTTCTTTTTTATTCTTCTTTCTTTTATCTTTTCTATTTATATTAGGGATGTGTTTTGTTGGGATTAGTTGAGAGATTGGCATCTGTAGAAATATGATTTCGGGATTGACGCGCGGATTTGAGATCAGTTGAGAGAGTGTGGGTTAGTTGAGAGAGAGTGTGGGTTAGTTGAGAGAGTGTGGGTTAGTTGAGAGAATGTGGGGTTGATTAGATTCAAATTTGAATATGTTGAGGGAATGGTTCGGTTATATTCAAATTTTAAAATTAAATATGTTGAGGGAATGTGGTTATATTGTTATGTTCAAATTGAATATATTGTTATGTTAAAATTTCAAAATTGAATATGCTGTGGTTATGTTCGAATTTCAAAATTGAATATATTCTGATTATGTTCAAATTTCAAAATTGACTATGTTGTGGTTATATTCAAATTTCAAAATTGAATATATTTTAAAATTGAATATATTGTAGTTATATTCAAATTTCAAAATTGAATAGATTGAGGGGTTCAAATTTCGAAATTGAATAGAATTAATGAATATTTGGATTTAAAAATTTAAAATTGGATTCCAAATAAATAGGATATAGATAAGCTTGGATAAATCAGTTGAAAAATATTTTGAAATTTGATTAAAAATTTGAATTTGAATTTATAAAAGTCGATTGAGAGATATTTTAAAATTTGCTTTAAAATTTGAATATTGAATGAAATAATATGAGTTTGAATAAGTAAGTTGAAAGGTACTTTAGAGTAATCTATCTTCTAATCCGTTGGAGATTGAATTTCGAAAGATGAATTAAGATAAGTTGGTTAAAAGATATTTTGAAATTTTGCTAGAGATTCAAAATTCAAAATTTAAAATTCAACTTAAAAATAATTTTTAAAATTAAATTTTGAGACAAGAAATTGATTATAATATAAGACTCGTTGGGCGCAAAAAATATGAGATGGGCTTTGATAAAGCTCATAAGTTTATATTCACAAATTACCCATTAAGAAGGCTTGAATTTACAATAAAATTTGTTAGGTCCAAGTTAAAAATTTTTGAACTTATACTAGATTTACCCTTATTTATCTATAACTCATTAAATTGGACAAACAAATCAATATTCCTCACCAACCGTATCTTTTCCTATATATTTTTTTTTATTATTATAATTTTTTTTTTATCCCAAAAGATTCCTAGTCTTTCACTTAAAGCAAAGCAATCTCTAAACTTTTCAAATTTCTTGCATGTCATCCCAACATTCATTTGCTGTCGAAAATATATCTTACAGTCATTTCCGTTTCCGCCGGAGCAGACATCACAGGTTTTGAACAGTAAATGCATTTAGAGATGGCAGAATCAGAAATTAGGCAAGTTCAGGAACTGATTTGATTATGTGAACAATCTTAGCAAATCGAAATTCATCGAAGCTTAGAATTATCCATGTATTTTTTCACCCTAAATTATCACTAACCATCTCTGAAAAGAAAATGCAGGTTATTTTAAAATCGATGCAAGTAAATTACATGATTTTTTAACCACAATCAACAAAATTGTTTGCATTGGGGATTTTTAAGTAAATACATGAAAGTGAGAAAATAGAACTAGGGGATTAAACTGGATTGGCTACCAGTGACCAGCTGTGCTTACTGATGGACCAAGACATAAATGTAGTTTACAAATCAAAGCTTTCAATAGTGACTACTCCCAGCAACAAACTTATAAGTTAATTCTGGAAGTAAGATAGGTAATTGTACAATCTTGCTCAATTTTTGGAATGGCAGGTTATAAAAGATAATGGAAAACAAATAGGGGAATATTTATAGAGCTTAACTTAAATCTACCACATTTTGAAATGGATACTGAACATTAAAAATATTAATTTTATTACCAAATTTGATAATATTGTTGATTTAGTATGTCCCACATAGAATTTTGACTTTTTTGATAGAACATTAGGAAATTTTGACTTTATTAGCTAATCTGATGAAATAATAGACAACTCTCTCAACGGAAGTCATTAAATTAATAGGTTTTAATAAAACTTGATGAAATTTTCTTAGGCTATTTTTAGAAACCAAAGGGAATGTAAGTGAGGTTGTATAAAAAAAAAAAGTTTAACATTCAGACACTTATTCAAGATGCATTATAGACTAGTGCAGGTAAGACCTATATTTTACCAAAAAAAACAACAACAATCAGAAGTATTACAATTTTATCTCTTATATAGGGTTCTGATATTGATCACACACTAAAATTTAAATCCATATCCGGTAAAAATAGGTTCAGATACAAGTCAAGTATTAAATGGATGCGGATATGAATAGAATATTTAAGAAATATGCAGAATTAAAAGCAAACAATATTTATCAAAATATCCTAAAATTTATAAAAAAAAATATTAAAAAATATAAAAACTCAAGAAAAAAAAAAATGAAATATGGATTTAACATGGATGTTACATATTGAAAACATATCAAAATCAATAATCTGAATCTCGAGAAGAAAAGTAAACCTGAATTCAAATCCGAATCTGAAAAATTTTTAAACTCAAGACCCGAATACGAATCCGAGTTGGATAGTAAAATTTCAATCTGATTCTGTAAATTTTCGGATTCGGGATCGGGTCAGATCAGATAATATCCGACCCGTTTTCATCCCAAGGATTAGATGATCATCATAATTACCAATTATTCCCATGCATTATAGCATAATGACATCAAGCAGTAAGAAGCACATGCATCTCTCATGAGAAAGTGAGAAACTAATAAGACCACAACAAAGAAAAAAAAAACTGCTGGATATGAATAAGAATTTAAGATGCAAGGATTTCATCCAGAATGATTTGTTAATGGAAACAAACACTAAGCAGAGAGAAAATATAGCAATATTGACATAGGCCCCCTGAACTTCTCTTCTTATTGACATTTGCTCAACTTCGATTTTTTTTTTTTTTTTCAGTTATTTTACTCAATTGAGTTGGGAATTTTATTGAATTATCCAGCAATTCCATCAAATTTCACAGCTCCAACTAATGTTCAGCTAAAGAAACTATGGATTTTAACAGTAATTAGTGACCAATAGCTAATAAAGGCAGTAATTCAACTAAATTTCCAATTCAGACGACTCAGATAACGATAAAACTGGGAGGGTGCCAACAAAAAGAACAAAGTGCACAGGTCTGTTTCAAAAATGGTCTACAGTTGAGGGGGCCTCCATGCATTCTTACCTAAAATATATATACTACAAAAAGTGTTACATAGTATTGATGTTACCAATAACCTCATGCACACTTTTTCAAACATTGGTTTTACATTACGCAAGCTGCAGAAGTTTTATGTATATCGAGTAGCAGATTGAAAACAACTTTGGAGCTCAAATATTAATTGTGATTGCAATGAAAAGGGTAATTCAAATGCCCACATAAAGGGGGACTCAAATTACAGTCACATACTCTCAACATTTGAATTATTTTCTATTTGGTTTAAATAAGCTCTAAATTCAACTGTTTGCATAGGCTATAATGCCCTTTTGCCACTGAAGCAGGAGGATTTTGAAAATTCTGGACCAACGTATCAATCCGTACACCATCAATCAAAGTTTTCGACCAATTGCCAACAGGCAACTCTCAGTCAATCTTGGAAGTAAAGTAGCTAATTGCACGATCTTGCTAAGTTTTATGAATGGCCAATTATATGAGATGGAGGAAAACAAATAGATAAAATGCATGGATCTTTTCTGAACTATGCTGCATTTTGAAGCAGGTCGTGAACTTCAAAATTAACTTCACAACCTATTCTTATAAATGTTGGATCTAAAATGTTCTGATCACAGTTTAATGACATTTTGACCTTTATCACAGAATATTTTGTAATCTAATAGAGTAACAAATCTGACTACATTTCTCTAAAAGCTTAAGGTATTTGAGAATAGTGTTTGAAAATATTATTTTTAACACTTCCCTACATGTCCAGGTCCTAGTCTCCTAGAATCTTTTATAGGTGCAAGACATGGACTTGAATTAATTGGGAACAAATTAAATTAGGCAAGGAGTTTAGAAAGATTTGAACTTGAAACCTCCTACTGTAATACCATGTGAAACTATAAAAACTTAAAAATGTTATAGAACATGGTTTAATATTTTACATTTAACACCAAGATTCAAGAGTTTCATGCAGAATGTTTAGTTAATACCCACAAACGTTAAACAGAAATAAAATGGAAGGTAAAAATGTATAAAACTTACCTCAAAATATAATTGTTGAGACCAAAAAATCGCCACGTGGCAAGAGATACGATCAAGATGACCGAGCTGGTCGAATCAAATCAAAAGGTGACACGTGGTGTGGAAAGCGGTCAAACAAGTCAACCGATTTGGACGAATCATGAGCCGATGAAAAGACACCTAGGCTTTGACAAAGAAAGAGCAAGAATCAACTGTCCAAGTAAAAGGTTGGTCATCGGCTAGCCGATTGATAATAAGAGCCGGATATGAAATCGGTCCTCGACTTCATGAACCGAATAGAGATATGGACCGAAACCTAGAATGATTAACTCCTAAAATAAACTATGCGAAATTATAAGGCGCGGAATCCGCAGTCGACGCAATTTCGGCCAGAGACATCGTGCGTTACTCACTACCGCGAATCACGCCACGATTTATAATGGCGCGCAATACCCGGGAGTAACATGGCCGAAAAAGGCGCCACTACCTCTTTGGGGGCGAGACATCCCCGGAGGAAACGTGGCCAAATAACACGCTATTACCTATAATGAGGGTTAATCCTAAGAGGAATTCACACCAGTATAAATTAGTGAAATTTTCTCTGAAACAACGTCCTACAATCGTGTAAGCCAATGACCATAAGCATTTTAATTCCTTCAATTCCTACATCTACAACTTTCTAGACTAGACTTTCTACTTTCCTAACGTAGTTTTACTGCTTTCTCTACAGCTTTCCTAGGAGTAGTTTTAACAGTAGCTAGTTCCCAATCCACTCTCAAGCTTCACGACTCGATTCGGCTCGTCAGGCCGAGTCATCCTTTGAAAAGAACAACCTGCTAGTTTGGCTCTTCTAGGCCGAACTCTTTTAGTGTTCGATTGAGAAAGACCCGGTTGAGCAAATCCCTCCTCAACCCGATTGTTTAATTCGGGGCGCATTCCAGAGGGTCAACTCTGAAGCCGATTGAAGACCGGAGCAGGTCAACGGTCAATGTTACATTCGGGGAATCAACAATAATCCATTTTGATCAGACTACCCAACCTTTATCTATTTATTTATATATTTTGATACCTCATCTTTTAATTTGTTTGATTTGAGCCATCTGAAAGCTCTTCTATGACAAAATTTGAGCATATCACTTATTTTAATAGAAATGTAGCCATGCAAATCACATGAGATACTCAAATCAAGCAGTGTTACAGTAAAGAGTGCACTCACATTCTATAATAGAACCATAAATCATTGCTATAAAAAAAATGCAAAGCAATTTCGTTCTCTCATCCATACAGATTACAAGCTACTATTGTGAGCAACTAACTAAAATACAAAAAAAAATATCAGCAATATCTTTTTTGGTTCATCAGCGCAGCAAGAGAGTAAAATTTTTTACCAAATAAAATCCGCACCTCTCCAAATAATAAGAATTTGATCAGCGGCAGTTTGATTTCTCTACCGGCGGCGGCGGCGGCTTTGACGGAGGCGGAGTGGCGGCCGACTCCGATTCCTCGGCTTCGACGAGCTTCCGGAGGCGCTGCTGCAGGGCGCGGACGCGGTCCTCGGTGCGCCGGAGCTTGCGCCACCGGTAGGCCAAGTAAACGCCGAGTCCACCGTAAACGAGGATGTACGACCCCCACACGTAGGGATACGTCTCCGCGTGCTCCCTCGTCCTCCGCCATTGATACTCCGTCCACTCCCTCCATCCCACCGTCCGATCCTTCGCCGCCTCTCCCTCCTCCCCCGCCATTCGTCCCCGTATTTTCCAACGTCTCTCTACTCTCTCTCTCTCTCTCTCGATCTCGACAAGTGATATGCTAGGGCACGAAATGTTAATTGGGTAAAAATTAAGATAAAATATTTTAACAGATTCCCTAACCTTCTAATTATTTCATTTGGGAACTTTAGTTTTTACCTTATAATTATTGCAGTTTGATCATAAATCTCTTCTAATTATTTTATAATTCGGATCTTTTTTTTAAGCAATATTTCCATACTTATTTTTATAAATAATAAAAAAAAAATTTAATCAACGATTGATAAAGAATAAAAATATAATTTTATATATTAACATAACTTTACAAAAAAGAAATAAATAAATCGTAATTAAATATCATAATTTTTTTAAAAAAAAGTAATTAAAATATCTTTCATAAATTTAGTTATTAATTTTGCACTAATTTAAAAATTTTAATTTAATTTTTTTTTCAATTATAATTTACGCATTAATTTAAACCGTTTTAAATTAGAATTTAGACATTAATTTAAAAAGTTTTATTTATAAAGTTTTAAAATTACAATTTAAGTATTAATTTAAAAAGTTTTAAAATTACAATTTAAACATTAATTTAAAAAATTTTAAAATTATAATTTAGTCATTAATTTATATCAATATTTTAATAAATTCAGCATATTTAATATTTAATATGCTTAAAGAATTTTAGAATTTCTCTAATTTATGTGACACCCCAATAGTCCCACATCGGATGGAATGTGGATGTGTTTAGGTATTTATAACTAGTAATAATAACTGGGCTTAAGCATTTTGGGCTGTAGTTGGGCCAAACGAATTATTATTGCTAGTGGATCGGGTCGTTACATTTACTAGTGGGTCGGGTCGGGTCGTTATATTTACAGATAGAAAACATGGGTCGTGAGCCTTTCCTATACATGCACGGCTAAGCTCAGAATAGTCATTTACCAGAGTAGTCTAAACCAACATCAATTATTTTACAATATTTCAAAACATAAATTGGCCTGCTTTTCGAAACTCGGGGCGTGACAATTTAGCCATTAATTTTGTACTAATTTAAGAATTAATTTAAAAAATTTTAAAATTACAATTTAGACATTAATTTAAAATTTTAGAATTAGAATTTTGATATTAATTTAAGAAGTTTTAATTTAAAAGTTTTAGAATTACAATTTAGGCATTAATTTAAAGAGTTTTAGTATTACAATTTAAACATTAATTTAAGAAGTTTTAGAATTGCATTTTATTCATTAATTTATATTAATATTTTTTAAAAAAAATTGAACGTTGGTTAATATTCAAATTCAACATATTTAATATGTTTAAAGAATTTTAGAATTTCTCTAATTTAGATTTTAATTTTGTAATCACTATTTTAAGAAATTTGAAAGTGAATAAATATTTAAATTCAATATATATGAAAGTTTTGATTCATATACATTTCACAAATTTAGACATTAATTATGCACTAATTTAGACATTAATTTTAAAATCTTTTAAATAACAATTTAGGCATTAATTTAAAGAGTTTTAAAATTACAATTTAGGTATTAATTTAAAGAGTTTTAGAATTATAATTTAGATATTAACTTAAGAAGTTTAATTTAAAATCTTTTAGAATTACAATTTAGACATTAATTTAAAGAGTTTTAAAAGTACAATTTAAATATTAATTTAAGGAGTATTAGAATTATAATTTAGTCATTAATTTATATCAATATTTTTAAAAAATTTGAACATAGGTTAATAATCAAATTCAACATATTTAATATGTATAAAGAATTTTAGAATTCCTCTAATTTAGAAATTAATTTTGTATCACTATTCTAAAAAATTTGAAAGTGGATAAATATTTAAATTCAACATATAATGAAAGTTTTGATTTATATACTTTTCACAAATTTAGACATTAATTTTGCACTAATTTAGACATTAATTTTAAATGTTTTTGAATTACAATTTAGGCATTAATTTAAAGAGTTTTAGTTTTACAATTTAAGTATTAATTTAAAAAAATTTAAAATTATAATTTAAATATTAATTTAAAGAGTTTTAGAATTACAATTTAAATATTAATTTAATAAGTATTAGAATTATAATTTAGTCATTAATTTATATCAATATTTAAAAAAAAAAAAATCTGAATCTAGGTTAATAATCAAATTCAACATATTTAATATGTATAAAGAATTTTAAAATTCTTCTAATTTAAAAATTAATTTTGTATCACTATTCTAAAAAATTTAAAAGTGGATAAATATTTTGTAACGACCCGGTCCACTAGCAATAATAACTAGTTGGGCCCAAACCACAGCCCAAAATGCTTAAGCCCAGTTATTATTAGTAGTGTCCATATCTCATATAAACCCAATCACAATTCTGTTTAGGCTTGACGTCCTCGTTAGCCCAACACATGCACAGCAACCCAAGATCACCAGGCGATGTGAGACGATTCGTCTCGCTTGCCCTGTCATCTAGACCCAGGATCAGCCGAGACTCGCCGTATACTTCCGGCTCGGCTCAGCTCGCCGTATACTTCCGGCTAGTTATTGGCTCTGATACCAAATATAACGACCCGGCCCACTAGCAATAATAACTCGTTGGGCTCAAACCATAGTCCAAAATACTTAAACCCAGTTATTATTACTAGTGTCCATGTCTCATATAAACCCAATCACAATTCCATCCATCCACGTTCGATGTGGGACTATTGGGGGCGTCACATATTTAAATTCAACATATAATAAAAGTTTTGATTATTAAAAATAATCTAAATTTTAATACAATTTACTAAAATTAAAATCATTTATAATATATAAACAATTAAATAAATAGAATTAGAAAACTACCATTTGATCATAACTAAATTGAAATGTTTAAACTTTATAATATTTTCAAAAATAAAAACTCTCAATAAATTAAAATCTTTAAATTTATAATATTTACAAAAATAAAATCTCAAAGTAGGAATAAAATTACTTAATTACTACTGAATCAAAAGACCAAAATATTTTTTTTTGGATATCTGGTAATCAGTACCTCTCTCAAAGTGACATGCTACTACAAGTTACAATTAAAAAATAATTAAATCTGAGCCGTTAAGCATAAATGAAAGGGCGGCAACAAAAAAAAAAAAAAAAAAGAAAAAAAAAGAAGAGAATTGCTCTTTTTTTTTTTCATTGTAAGTGTTGTTAAAATTTTATTAAGCTTGCCATCTCAGCAACAACATAAAGGCCCCGTTTGGCCTAGATTATGAAAAAGTGATTTCTAGAGAAGTGATTTTGGTTAGATTATGAAAAAGTGATTTCTAGAGAAGTGATTTTGGTTTGGAAAAATGATTTCTGCTAAAAGCTGTAGAACTTTTGGCTGAGCTAATAAAACTATTTAACATTAGTAATTATTAATACTAATTAATATTACATACCAATATTTATTTAAAAAAGTGCATGCTAATACTTATAAAAAAAGTACATAAATATATTAAATAATAGATATCAAGTTTTATTATTTTTAGTATAACAACAATGGATAATAGTAAATATCTATTAGAATAATAATTTATCTAATTGTGCTCATCATTGATACAGCAATACGATCGCGAGTTTGGGTCATGATGTAATCATCTGTTACTCCACTATAATTCTGTGTCGAACTATTTGCATTGCTTTCATCTTCTTCCATGTTGGGCATGTAATTTATATCTTGATCACATTTGTTGAACTCTTCATCTTGTGTCGAACTCATCCTAATAAAATTGTGAAGTGCCATAGTTGCAAACACTATTTTTGATTGAGTTGATACTTGATAACTTGCATCATTTTCAATATACGCCACCGTGCTTTAAGAACACCAAATGATCACTCAATAACATTTCTCAAGGATGAGTATGCATAATTAAACGCCTCTTTATAATCTCGTGGTTGAGAACCTCGTCTAAACTCAGGAACATGATATCTCACATTTCCGCCTTTATAAGGTCATAAATATCCTTTTATGTTGGGATACCCTGCATCTACGAGATAGTACTTATCTATATATAAACAAAAAATAATTAAATTAATTAGATAATTACAAAATAAAAATAAAAATATAACTCATTATTAAAAAATAAAAATAAACAAACCTTCAGAAGGATATGGAAATACATGACCATATTCATTCAAGCAGTTGTGAAAAATCGTGCATCGTGCGTGGCTCGTGGCCAACCGACAACGACAAATGTGTTGTTGAAATCACAAACAACCATAACATTTTGCATTGGGTAAGCCTTTCTACCAATATATGAAATTTGATATTCTTTAGGTATAACAGCACGAATAAGTGTTCCGTCGATTGCACCAATAGCTCCTTTAAAGTGAGGCCAGAAACTAAGATTGTTAAGAATTTAAGGAGGAATTGTAGCAAATGAAGGATATAACGGTTTAATTATGTCGACAGAAAATCAAACTAAACTATCAAGAATTTCATTAAATTTTCTACTAATTGTTTCACCGGAGTGCTTGAAATGGTTTTGAATATTACGATTTGTTTCATTGTGCCCACAAACCAAAAGAAATATTGCAAGTGCCTCCTCTGCATGCATTGCTCGAGTTGATTGTAAACCATAATTATTAGTAAGCAATAAAGCTAATCTTTTAAACACTTCAGCCTCCATTCGAAGCATTCTGTAACTCTCTCCTGGGGTTCGTAAGGTTTCTTAAACCCATTGCCATCCAGAAAGTTTTGAAGTCCTAGGATTTTGTTTCACATGATACTTGAAATAATAACTTGCACATATTGCTACTCCAGCACTGACCGCCATATAAAACTTTCTTGATTTTTCCATTTCGCAACTACGTTCATCTTCGGAGTCACTTTCATCTTCTATAGTATAAAAATCACTTGTATTTGAGCTCATCTGTATATAAAAAAATATATAATATTAAGTAACAAACTATTTTAAACAAAGAACATAATATATAAAGCAACATATCATTATATAACAACATAACATAGAAATAATAAATATTTTGAATGCATTTAAAGTAACACACAACAAACGCACTATAATTTATAACATTTTAAGTAATACTAATACAGTAGCATAGTATTAATACATAATAAATAAGCAACAAAACACTCAACAAAAATACTCAACAAAATGCCATATAAAATTACTTATACATTGAAGCACAACAAACACTCAACAACACACATTAATGTTAGTTCAATATTAATAATACAGCAACACAATACTAATAAAAAATCCTAAGTTGCCGGTTTTTTGCCACCATATAATCCTCAAATTCATCCTTTAGCCACGCGAGTCGCACTTCAGGTTCCTTCAAGTCTATGAATACCTCTCGATTAATATATTTTTTAAATAAGCGAATGACAAACATATAAAGTGCACTCATTCGTGTAATTTCGCTCATTATCATCAGCAAATCCATACAGTCTTTAAAACTATAAGTCGAGATTCCAGATGTGACTGAACGACTACTTTGAGAATTAAAACTCTCAACTGCATCGCATATACGTGATAATTGTGGTTCAAGATTTATGGTTGCCACATTGATATCTTTAATCTGTCACGCCCCGGAGGTTTCATTCAGCGGAAATAATCAACGAAAAAAGGATTTGTTTGGCGTATAAATTTTTTTTGAAAGTCCCTCTTCCCCGGCGCGTGCCCAGACCCGCCGCATACACAGATTCACTCGGCAAACGGACAGAGTCTCCTCTGTATATGCACGGCGTCGCGGCTAGTACAACATCCAATCACAGTCGTTTATTTAATCACAACAGTTTCTAAACAAACATGCACATACAGAACTGAACAATTCTCAAGGTCGATCAAAGGATAAATCCACAGGGTTTTGAAAATAGTGCCCACACGACACTCAGGTTTTGAAATCCATTTTCGAAATCCATAAATCCACAAGGTTTGAAAACGGTGTGCACACGACACTCCGATTTTGAAAACGACTTTCGCAATTCTTTTTCTTTGTTTTTCTTTTTCTTTTTGAAAACGGCCGACCAGAGATAGAAATCAAGACTCAACATCCTCATATCTAGTAAGTAAAGCACCGACATCCACACCGACCCCACAAGGGTATCGAGAACCACACAGTAGTCTACAATCTCAAATGAAATGCGAAGGAAAAGAGAAAAAATACAGTCTAGGGTCCCCACGGACCCAAAAAGCTCCCGTCCCGGCCTCACCGTCGCCTAGCCCTCACCCCTGAAGGAACCTGTCACGGAGTGGGAAGTCAGCGACACGATAATAATAAGGAAAGCAGGAAAAGTAATAAAGTCCAACCGTAAAACTATCCGGAGCAACCACCCTCCCAAGAGGGAACAATAAAACATGGACCCCTGCATAACCAAATCCGGGCACCTGCCCCGGCACACCAACCGAGCACCTACCTCGGTAACCTGCATAACCAAATCCGGGCACCTGCCCCGGCACACCAACCGAGCACCTACCTCGGTAAACCACGTCGAGCACCTACCCCGACGGGTCGCACCGCTCACACCTTGGCGCCTCAAACCCCCCTACCTACGGGGGCCCCCACTACGTCACCTCGTGGGTTTACACGGGTCATAGACCACTTTTCCGGAAAAGCGCACCCTTTGTGGTGGCCAAACTGCGGGTGCGCGTGCGGCAGCCTCGAGCATAGTAACCAAAAATACCGTACATAGTCAAGTAGCGAGAACCATAGAGACTATCAACCTCATATAACCAAGTAACGAGAACCATAGAGACTATCAACCTCATATAACCAAGTAACGAGAACCATAGAGACTATCGACAATATCACAGTCAAACGCATAATCAGAAGTAGTTACCACCGTCGAAAGCCCGACACTAAGTTTCAGAATAAAAACCCACCTCGAAGTCAGACGAACGAGCCCCCTGAATGTAGGCCGATCCCGAACTCCCGCTAGACTAGACTGGTGCTAAACCGCTGGGCCCTGAATAGAAACTGTAGTCAGAACTAGACTCACTCATACCCATCCTGACAACACTATAGTAACGCAACGCTAATACGGGACAAGATTCAATTCCCGCTCAACGAGAGTCCTCGGGACTCTAACAAAATATCTGGTAGGTGTGAAAACACTGTCTAAAGACAGCCGGCGTGTCCCGACAACATCTGGGTCCAAGGTACATGTTAAATTTGCATAAAAACACTATATTATAACTTGTTTCGACTCGTTCTCGCAAACCGGGCAACCAAAAATCACGCCGTAAGTTTCAGCGCGTCTGGTTTGACGAGACGGAACCCGTGCTCACGGGCTTGGGCCAACAGGTGTGGACACCGTTTTCAAACCTTGTGGATTTATGAATTTTGAAAACGAATTTCAAAACCTGAGTGTCGTGTGGGCACTGTTTTCAAAACTGTGAGGACCCGAATCCCCACTTTAGGGTTTACTGTTGGTTTGGTGATTTCAGGGTGTGTGTGTGTGTGCGTGTCGGGCCCCAGAATTGAGTTTCTGGTAATTTGGAGCTTGTTTTCTTTTCTGAAAGTCCATTTTGGGTGTGTGAGGTGTTTGCGCGCTTATTGGAGCCAAGAATGTGACCCGCAACGGAAATTGGATCAAGTCTATTCTTCCGAGAATTTTTGGGAAATTTTAGAAGTGGAATTTGGCCGAACGGACCTCGGATTTGGATTCAGCGCGCGAAAACGGTCAAGATGGACTATTTACTTGAATTTTTCGGAGCCCGGACGCGAAAACACGGATTTCGAGGCATGGGTTACTGTTCCGGCGGCCGGAGAGGCACCGGCGGCGGCGGAGCGCGGCGGAGTGCGGCGGCGGGCGGCGGCGCAGGCGCGCGGTCCACCGCGGGGCGCGTGCACCGGGTGCGGGCCACGTGGCGCGCTGCGGTTGGCCGGCGCAGCGGGCGCGGTCCACGGGCCTTGGCGGGGTGCACGGTGGACCGAGGGTTGGCCACGTGGCATCTTGTGAGTGGTCGGTGCACGCGGCGCGGTCCACGGAATTGTTGTGAAGGCGTGGACCGGGTGCATGGGACACGTGTCACGCCCTCATTGGCAGGTGCAGCACGCGCGGTGCACCGAGCGCGCGATAGGTGCCTCGGGCCGCGTGCCCATGTGCGACCCACGTCGCGCTGCCGGGCGGGCAGCGGGTCAACCGGGCGGACACGTGGCACCCGCTCATTGGCGGGCGCCACCGCCTTACTGTGCGAGCTGGAGGGACACGTGGCAGCCGGTGGGTGGCCCAGCAACGGTGTTCGCTGTTCGGCGACACGTGGCAGGCCCAGAGGCGGGTCGGACGGATCGTGGATCCCGTCCGACGGCGTGTATTGGGCCGGGCCGCACTGTGCGCGCCCGAAAGTTTTCGGGCGCCCGAAAGTTGGGCCCGACCCAACAGCAGCCTGATTTTTTGGGCCTTTTCTTTGGAGCCTATATATAGGCCACCTTGGGCTGGCGTTTTCACCTTTATTTCGTGGGAACCAGCTCTTGAGCTCTATATGAAAAATCTTTCTCTCCCTCTTACCTATCCCCTGGAGAAATTTCAGAATATCTGAAAGCCGCGACGACTGTGTTTCCTGCCTCGTAGTGCGGAGCGACGGATTTCTGTTGGAGGCCCGTTATCGTCGCATTTCGGTCTAAAATTTCCACAGAGCCACCCCGACAGTCGTTTTCAGCGATTTTTGCGGCGTTGGATTCACGAGAGGTAAATCTTCGACTTTTGTGTTGAGTGTTTTGCCTGGATTTGGGTTTTTGGCACGGTTTTCGAGGCATTACTGAGCCGCTGTTTTGCTGTGAGATTTCTGGACAGCACCCGCTTCGCGGATTTTTATCTCCTCATCCGGACATCGGAATTCGACGATTCAAGAGCCTATCGACATCTACACTTCGCGAGGATCGTCGTGATATTTTTATTGGAATTTTAGAAAATTTATTTTCAGGTGAAATTCGCATGTGAACAGTAACCTTATTTGCAGATTTTGGAATAGTAATTGTGTGTATGAATTGTGTATAATTGAGAGGTGTTATTGTACCCAGGATTGTAAGAGCACTTTTTCTGTGCTCTTTGCACTGTGGATCTGGGCAGTTGTCGGTTTCTGGGCTTTTTATCTGTGCGACCCCGGACAGTTAGCGCGTTCAGGTGGGTGATCCTGCTTGCAATATCTATGGACTGCACTCTAATTCTACAAGTATGATAGCATGCATGTTAGTATATGAGTTAAATAATTTGAGCAAACTGTATGTTGAAACCACTGTAGCTAGCTGCTATATCTGATGACTTCTTGGTAAGTTTTGCAATATGAAAACCCAACTTAGCTTAATTGTTTGTTAACTAACTATTTCATGCACAGTTAAATTGCAGTAAATGTGAACATGTATGCAGAATTATTCATCACCTTAGCTTTCCCACAGTAGTAGTACTCTCGTCATTCTGGACTTGTACTCTCGTCATTTTGGACATAGTGATTCTCCCCGAGTCGTGGACTGGGAGGTTTATTAGCTGGGGATTGCATTTGCACTCGCGTCTGGGGACCGAGTGGTGTCTGTAGCAGTCTGTAGACCAGTTTGCACAGTAATAGTGATAGTGGATCTGGGATCCTTGGGACATGGTCATAGTGACAGTGTGGATTTTTAGCCAGTGAGTGAGATAGTGATTGGATCATAACCTGCGTGTGCCACATTTGTGCTTGACAGTGTTGTGCAGTTATTTGACTCGAGCGGGTCGCTCCCCTCGAGTGCCACTCCAGAGTAGGCGATACCGGGTTGTAGTACCGGCTTTGAGATAGAGCTTGATACCGGGTTGGAGTACCAGACATACCTACAGCAGTAGGTAGGCGCAGGTTTGACTGGACCCATTGTGGCAGTCAGTTTGGATTGGGTATTCTGAGTTGAGCGTCAGTAGTGGCATATCGTCCTCCTGTTTTCTTTTCCCTTGGGCATTGTAGATAGAGGCATAGTAGCAGTAGATGTTTACTTTCCAGCTTTTCATACTGCATTTCTTTTGTTACTTTTGCCTCTAGTAGACTTAGTGGGCAGACCGTCGGGCTTGTTGGCGGCACCCACTGAGAACTACTGTGGGAGGTAGTTCTCACACCCGTCGTGGTGTCTTTTTCCCCAGGGATTTCTGCTCCAGTTGGTTGTTTCTGCTCCATTTGACCGAGGTGAGGGAGTCGCGAGATAGATCCCTACCAGTCATCCTCTGAGACAGAGTAGATGCACCCCTTACCAGTTGCTGAGAGTGTTATGTTGAGTGACTCTTGTAGTGAGGTATCGAGTTGTACATTTCTTTTACTGCAGATGAGAGAGACTCTTGTATTTGAGGTGAGGATGGTATGTATTTTTTTTTAGAGCTATAGTGTGTTTTATATTATTTATTTCAGCTTCTACTATTTCAGCTCTGATATCTGCTAGTGTAGATGTGCTTTTGCAGGTTAGACGCTACGTCTCTACGGGGCTTCCTGTAGGGGCGGCGGATCTGTTGGCGAGCCCGGGGTACAGTCTTGACCCCGGGGCGTGACAAAAATCCTGTGGATTTATCCTTTGATCGACCTTGAGAATTGTTCAGTTCTGTATGTGCATGTTTGTTTAGAAACTGTTGTGATTAAATAAACGACTGTGATTGGATGTTGTACTAGCCGTGACGCCGTGCATATACAGAGGAGACTCTGTCCGTTTGCCGAGTGAATCTGTGTATGCGGCGGGTCTGGGCACGCGCCGGGGAAGAGGGACTTTCAAAAAAAATTTATACGCCAAACAAATCCATTTTTCGTTGATTATTTCCGCTGAATGAAACCTCCGGGGCGTGACATATTAAGATGGTATCAGAGACTTTCTTTAATCACAACAGTTAGCGCCCGACATCCACAGAGATACCTCACTTAGCTACTAATGAATGAAATGAGTAGGGCATAGAAGTGTAGAACGCGAGTGATCGGGGGGGGGGTGTATAGGTCCCTTTTCTCGATAGTTGGTTGAGCGCTATGCTAGCGGAGTCTAGAGCTGACTTGTGTTGTGTGTGTGTGTACGGGTTAAGATTGTTTCTCGGTTTAGCTTGGTTGTCGTGCTTGTGTAGTTGTGTTGTTTTGGAGGCGGGGGTCGAGGCCGGCTGCCACCGGGGTCTTGATGGTTGCTGGGAACCAATGGATTAAGCAACCAGCACGGGACACGGCGGGCCTGCTGACAGTGTTCATGCACTTGGTACGGCTGTTAACACAGCAGGCAGTTGCGCCGGCTTGTGGTTTCTCCCGAACCCCCTTCCTCTGGCAGCGTTCTTGTCGTCGTTAGTAATGGAAACTGATGGTAGTGAAATCCGCCGGTGGTCATTAGTGTGTCAGCTGTTTTATCGAACGTGAGTAACCGGGTGACTCTTGCCTAAGGTTGTACCTTTTAGGTCTTTCGGTTTTAGGCTATAGCAGATCGTCGGTCGAACCTTTTGCATCTTGGATAGGGTAGGGGTGGGTGTGAGGACTCTTTCCCCTACGGTTGTTACCCATAGTGAGGCCCTTTGCTGTGGTCACTGCGATGGTTGCAGAGATCGTCGTGGTAGGGTCTTGGGATTCTCCTTTAGGTTGAGAAAGGAGACCACCGGGGCTAGCAAATCTTGTTCGTTTGGGCTCGATTTTTTTTTAGTTGAGCGGACCTAGAGCTTAGAATACTCCTAGTTGGGAATGTGATCGTTTGGTCTGGGGGTATGCAGCTCGGCTCGGTGCATGGTGCTTGGAAGGGCAATGGACTGGGGTCGAGCGGTAGGGGTTAATCAGAGTGTCGCACCCCCTTCGGTGCCGAGACGGAGGTAGGACCGTGCTTCTTGGTTTCTGTCGCCAGCTTTCCATGACCAAGGTATAGTCTTGAGGATTTGGGTTGCGAGTTTAGTGATTGTGAAGCAGTACGAGTCAACGGGGGGTTGTTGACCGCACGGCGTTCTGGCATTGGTCACTCTCGGCTAGGATGCCCTGCAGACAACTTTCTCTATGGGGTAGGCCTTGTGGCAGGACTTAGAGCTCAAATCTAGCGTTAGTTTTGACCGTCGCCTCGGTAGAACGGACAGTCGGAACGGACAATGTCACGCCCCGGGGTCGAAACTGCGACCCGGGCTCGCCAACAGATCCGCCGCCCATACGGGAAGCCCCGTATAGACGTAGCGACTAACCTGCAAAAGAAATCTACACTATACAGATATCAGAGCTGAAAAGTAAAAGCTGGATAAAATAAATACAACTCTAACAAAATATACAACCAGAATCCTCACCAAAATACAAATATCTCTCAAAATAAGAAGAGTACAACTCAATCCTCACTACAAGGTCACTCAACATGAACTCTCAAAATGTAAGGAGGTACATCTACTCTCAGGGCGACAACTGGTAGGGATCTATCTCGCGACTCCCTTACCTCGATCAGTCGGGTCAGCAACAGGTGCGGCAGGAACAGGAGCAGAAGAAGAAGTCCCTGGGAAAAAGACACCACGACGGGTGTGAGAACTACGTCCCAAGTAGTTCTCAGTGGGTGCCGCCAACAAGCCCGACGGTCTGCCCACTAAGTCTACTAGAGGCAAAAAGTAACAATGCAGTGCGGAAAGGGAAAAGCTGGTAAAGTAAACTCTATAGCTACTATGCCTCTATCTAGATGCTCAAAAGTGGAACAGAAAGAACATGATGCTACAACTAGCCCTCGACTCAAATCACCCAATCTAAACTGACTGCCGCATAGGGTCCAGTCAAACCTGCGCCTACCTACTGCCGTCACGTCCCGGGGGACCGGACTTACGTAGGGCGTCCGTGACTGCCACTAACTGGCCCAGCCAGAGGGACTGTGTCCGTGACTGCCACTAACTGGCCCAGCCAGAGGGAACACTGCGTCGACAAGTCGCGATAGAAGAACAGGCCCAACTCCGGAGTGGCTCTCGAGGGGAGCGACCCCACCGAGGAAAGTATCCGCGTATCTCTGTCGAGCTCAAATGTGGCTCATGCAGGCTATAATCCAAATCCTCGATCAACAAGATCGACTGTCACCAAAGGAACACTGTCTCACTCACAGGCTGGAAAACTGCACAGCCGAGACTCACTGTCTCTCAAAATAGCTCTCAAGATCCCAAATCTACAACCAAAGTCACTCTCCCAAAGAAACCTGGTCTACAGACTGCTAACAACTCCACTCGGTCCCCAGACACGAGTGTAAATGCATCCCACAATAATCCGACCTCTCGGCCCACTACTTGGGTGAGGAAAACTCTAAGTCCAGAGTGATATAAAGAATAGTGATGTGGGAATGTCTAGAGCAATAAAAACCTAGCCCAAGTTGAGGTTTTCTACAGTCTGGCTGAACATGCATCATATGGCAGTGGTGCTAGGTCAAGTTCCAAGATAAATAATAAACAACAGCTTGTAGGGAGCAAGATAATAATAACCAACAGCTTAGGGGAGAAAAATAATCACAGGATCATCTGACTACAACAGAAACATCAATTCACACATTCTAGCATGCTGTACATCAACCATTAAAATATGCAAGTCCCTATAGCTAGAATTAGTACACAGTCCGCTGATCTTGAAAAAGAGGTCACCCACCTGATGCGCTGATCTGTCCAAGTCCTACAGCTGATAATACCAGAAAAATAGCAACTCACTGTCCAGTATGTCCAGTACAGTCCAAAATCCCACCTGGGTACAACATAGGGCTACAGTTATACACAATTTCCAAAAATCTGCCCAAATTCACTTGCTGAATTTTCAGCTGCAAAGAAGCCAAAATTTCACCTGCTGAAAGTGTCCAATAAATTCCAAATAAAATATCCCAGCGTTCTACGCGTCGATAGCTTCGAAACAAGTACCTGCACGCCCAAATCGGAGTTCCGTAGGCCAAGATATAAATTCCACAATACGGGCGCGCGAAAACATACAACCACTCAACTGTAAAATCTTGTACAGTTAAAGAAGGAAAATGTATACCTCCGGGAAGCTCTCAAGAAATTCCAAAAAAAAAACCACAATGATCCTTGCGTCGAGTAGATGAAAAAAGTCTATAAGCATGTCCTGATCCGAGATTTGTGCGCGAAGATCTCCTCAAAAGAAGGTGCTACCCTCACCAAAAACTCACAGCAAGAAGGGTCCCAATGAGCACGAGAAAACACCTCGAAAAACGCGAAATTAGAAAATATACGAGAAACCCAAAATCGTAGCCTCACCTGTCGCGGATCCAGCAGTGAAGAAATCGCTCAAAAAGATGGTCGGAGTAGGTCGGGGGAGCTCGTACACCGAAGAGCGACGGAAGAAACACCGAAGAAAGAGCGTCGCGCCGCGCCAAGAAAATGAGAATCTCGAAAAGCGTGCCCCCAAAAATCTCCAAACTCTGCAGATGGAAGCTTCACAGTGTGAGGATCAACTTTGGTGAAGGGCTCTCCACGGTTTGAAGCTCAGAAATGCCAAAAAAAAGGCAAGGAAATGCGGCTCGGGCTATTTATAGGCTCAAAGAATAAATCAGGAAATGATGGGCGTGTCCCAACTTTCGGGCGCCCGAAAGTTTCGGGCTGCTACAGTGTTGGGCCCGGCCCAACACTGTGCGCGCCCGAAACGCTCCTGGGCCTCCACATCGCCCGTCCAACAGGCGACAGCGGGCAGAGCGACTCTGCGGCGGCCACGTCGCGCGCCTCCCCGCCCGACACGCGTCCCGCACAGCGAACAGCTGTGCGGGGCGCGTGAATCGCCGACACGTGCCCCTCCCCGCGGTCAAAGCGGGTAGGTGGCGCCCGCCAGTGGCAGGGCGACACGTGGCCCTGCCACTGTCGCGGTCACACGTGCGGGCAGGGCACCGCCTTGGCCGCCTGCCACGCACGCGCCCCGAGGCGCCCGTCCGCCACTCCGTGCGCCGCACCTCGTGAGCCCGCGAATAGCGTGACGACACGTGTCCCGTGCACCTGGTCCACGCACCCAATTTAGGTTCCGTGGACTGCGCCGCGTGCACCGACCAACCGAGGGATGCCACGTGTCCCCCCGCCCCGGTCCATGCACCGCCGCGCAGATTCTGTAGACCGCGCCTCACGGGCCCGCCAATCAGGCGGCGCCACGTGTCATGCGCCGGGTCCGTGCACCCAGCCGTGGCACTCTGTGGACCGCGCGCTGCGGACCGGCCAATCATGGGCTGCCACGTGGCAGCCGGCGGTCCACGGCCCCTCCTATGCATCGAAATTCAACGAAAACTTCCGGGAGTCCCTTTTTGGGCATCCGGACTCAGAATTTAACAAGCAAATAGCCGTTTTTAAGCGTTTTTCCACGCTGAATCCATTTCCAACCTCTGTTTGGCCAAAAACCATTTCAAAATTTCGGCAAACACAGCCGAAGGCCAATACAGCTGTAGATATCTCATAGGGTCCATCTGTAGCATCCCCTTAATGCACAATGGGCCAGACACACCAACAATAGGTGTTCCAAACAATGGATTCACCAGAAAAAGCTGCATGGAAATCTAGGCCACCACAGACAACCCGGGATGGTGGTTATGCTCCGAGCTAGTGCCCCGTGACGGGTGGAAGTGGTCCGTGTTGGTGACGGGCGGATTCGTTGTTTTCAAGGGAGGATTACTTGTAAGCGGTGACCCGGCTGGTTTGGTTGGCACGTCCTGGAGTCGTGTGAGGGTATTAGTGTGTTTTCCCCCTTTGTGGTCGGGTTTCTTTTTGGGCTGTGGTTTGGGCCAAACAGGTTATTATTGCTAGTGGGCCGGGTCGTTACATTTGGTATCAGAGCCAATAACCAGCCGGAAGTGTGTGGCGAGTCTCGGCTGAGTCTGGATCTAGATGACAGGGCTAGCGAGACGAGTCTCACATCGCCTGGTGATTTTGGGCTGCTGTGTGTGTGTTTGGGCTGACGAGGACGTCAGGCCTAAACGGGGGGAGTCTGTGACGCCCCCAATAGTCCCACATCGGATCTGGATGGAATTGTGATTGGGTTTATATGAGACATGGACACTAGTAATAATAGTTGGGCTTAAGCATTTTGGGTTGTGGTTTGGGCCCAACGAGTTATTATTGCTAGTGGGCCGGGTCGTTACAGATATCTTCATCCGAGTCTTCACTACCTTCCTCTAAATGATGTGAACGATATGGATCGAGAGGCATTGTTCCTAAAGCCGGTGTCCATGCTGTGTCACCTAAAGCAACTGTTTTCGAAAACATAAGTTGTAGTAGTGTAGCATTCTCCAAACCCATGTCACAAAACTTCGCAGCTTCAGGTAATACCTACATATATATATCATATAATTACATTATATTAGAAAAAAAACATACAATATGAATTAGCAAAAATTTTAATTTTACACTAACCTTTAATTTCTCCTCCCACCATTCAGGACGGGCATCAATGGTACCCTTTGTATGATTCCATCATAATCCTGTCTCTTTACCAACTAATTGCATCCATAAAACTCAATCGATCCCTTCTAAGGGAATCCCATTTATTTTTCAATTGTAATTTGTCATAAGCTCTATTTGTTTTCTCCCTAAATTTATTCACCACATTTTGCCATCCAATCCTATTAAAATGAGTATTGGGTCGGTTCCCGGCATTAACCTCTTCGACATATATATCGCAATATATTTTAAGCAACGATGCATCCCAAGTAGCTTTAATTTTTTTTTTCTTTCTCGGTAGATGGTTCCCCTTGTAATGGATTCATTTTCAACTTTCTATTAAACAAATATGTGTTAAATATGTATTAATAGATAAGAGCATATAACAAATAAATAAATAATTGAAACATTGTATACTACAATTTAAATTAATAATTAAAATATTACATACTACAAAATAAATAAATAATTGAAGTATTGCATATTACAAACTAAACAAATAATTAGAATATTGCATACTATAAACTAAACAAATAATTGAAACATATAAAGTAAGGCAAACATAATTTTTTTCACATATAAAAAAATGAAGACAAACAAAAATTCTTTTAAAAAGTTAACATGAGATCTATAAAAAAAAAAGAAAGAAAAAAAAAGTAAGGCATTAAAGCAATTTCAGTTTTTATTTTACTGGACATGAGGCATAAAAATAATTATTATTTAAAGATGTATAAAAATAATTTTCATCTCTCCCCACCCCCACATGAAAATAATTGCTCTCTCTCTATCTCTCACTGTCACGCCCCGGGTGTAAACTAGAATCCGGGTCCATCCACAGATCCGCCGTGCATACAGAATTTTTCATGTACACGAAGCGTCGGTAACCAGCTCAGATATAAAGGATATAATAAAAGAGCATAAAAACAGAGCTGAACTAAAACTACTACATCTCAGAATGAAAACGAGAAGTAAAATAAAGTACAACTGTAAAAATAATACATATGTCTCTCCCAGCTCACCAAAATAGTACAACCAGCTGGCAAACGCCAGACCTCAAAAATAAAAGAAAAACTACGACAGTCTGAGTGGAGGGTACATCATCAGTCTAACCAGTCTCTCAACCTCATAGGAGATCTATCTACTCAGCGATACCCTTACCTCGATCAGCCGCCGATGGTCCAGCAGCTCCCGCAGAAGACCCTGCAAAACAAAGGGCAGAAAGAGGAAAAACAACAATGGGGGTGAGAACCACTAGTAAACCAGTAGCCTCCCCATGTAGATAAAGCCTCAAACTCCGACGTACCCACTAAGTCTACCAGAGGCAAGAAAAAAAGGTAAAGTGGTAAGATAAATAAGCTGTTGAAACAGGAAAACTACCACTAGTATGCCTCTAAATGCAGTGCCGAAAGGAATGACTGTATGTATGCATCAGAAACAGTATCTGTCCAAATAAACCCAATCTAGCCACCAGTAAAAACCTGCCTGCTCTGCCGGCCACATCGGGTATGCCACTATCGCAATACACCGATGCAAAAGCGGGATCGGCACACATGGCTCGAATCCCAATATAACGAACCGACCAGCACACATGGCTCGGTCATAAGCCTACATCCAGAGTGGCACTTGAGGGGAGCGACCCATACGAGTAAAGTATCTCTGTCACAAGTATCATAGTATAGCAGGACTGGATCACGACTATGATCAAAGTGGAAAAACCCATCCACTAATGAAGCCCCGATCCCCAATCTGATACAAAGATAAACATCTGGTCAACCGCCCGACGTCCGCGGTCGCCGCAATACCCCACAATCCACAATCAAGCCCAATAACCGACACCCGGTCAACCGCCCAATATCTGCGGTCGCTGCAATACCCCACAATCCACAATTTGGTAAAATAATCAATATCCAATCAACCGCCTACTGCCCGCGGTTGCCGCAATCCCCCACAAATCCATCATCAAGCGCAACCTGTCCCCGACCCCAAGGTCTCGGCCACACTATCCCAAACCCCTGTTCGAACCCGAGCAACATGAATCAAAAGTCTAAATGAAAAGGAGAAAAGAAGCAATCATGATTTCTCCTAAGTCAAGTCCCAATATGATAGTGTAGCAATAAATAGTGGCCTATGTAGATGTCCATACAAGCATGCAATTGTCCTCATGTAAGATAAAAGAAAATATATCACAAGTAGCTCCACAAAGATATAACCATCATGCCAAAATCACTAACCAACTATACATATCCATAATCTATGATCCCTAATAAATTGCCAAAGTGGTACCCGCACATATGGTAGATCATAATGTCCCACATAGATAATCCCTTTGCATGAAAGCTAAATTCTAAACATGACAGTGATATTTCCAACATGATAGATCCACAAGAATAATCCCACCATCATGTTCTCACGATAATATTTTCCCAATAATATCTCCACAATCATGTTCTCACCATAATATTCCCACAATCATGTTCTCACCATAATATTCCCACATAGATAGGCTCATGAATAATATGCTCAAGTATGGTTTCCAATAGGGTGTCAAATCAATAATAGTTTAGGGGTTTCTCTACCATCGAATCCTGGAGTTGTGTCCTCAACTCCCAAACTGGTGGCATGCTAGACAACTCCGATAGGAAAACATCCGGGAACTCGCAACCAAAGAGGGTATCCCCGAGTCCTGGCGCCGTCGTAGGTCCCTCAACCACACCAGCCAAAAAGGCTACGCATCCACTGCGAATCATCTGCCTCGCCTGCGAAGTCCAAACCATAGGGGCGAAGAAAGCCCTCAGGCATCCCGTGGTACAACAACCCCTCCTGGCCTGGCTCCCAAGAAAACTGTCCTCGCAGCACAATCAACCGCCGCGAAAAGAAGAAAAACCGAGCCAGCCAAATCGTCCTAAGTACCATAACCAAGTCCAGCAGCTGAGTCAAGACCATCAGGTCTACTGGCACAATCCAGGACTCCAACTGCATCGGCAGGACCAACAACATCCCTCCACGTGCAAGGTGTGATCGGGAATCTGAACCTCCCGTGCACGTGGTGACCGTCCTACCCCTAACCCATGCAATGAAGTAAAAGCACTATTAACAAAGAAGGGAATACTCCTGTAAAAAAAATAAGATACAAACCCTAATGTTCGGAGCAACTGAAACCTGCCACCAAACCGTCGGCTGTAACCTGTGTGCTCTAACACAGACTGCTAAAAAGAAATCATACCTGCGATATCTCGACCCACTGCCGTGGCGCCCTCCAACCGGGCGGCACAAACTCATCCGCTCGATGCAGGTGGTCGTCGCTCAGTCTGCCAGCAAAAGTCAAGACTAACCACAAGGGAGCACGACCTCTGCCTCTACTCACACTGGGGCAACAAAAGTGACCCTCCGCAGATAACACATCCATGCCACCGCTGATGCCGGTACTGATGGTGATGCTACCGTCGGGGTCCACTCGACCTCTGGCGTCTCAGAAATCTACTACCCTAGGGAAAGAAATCGAGAATGCCTCATCCGACTGATCTGTCCTCCATTACCCGGCGCCAAGCGCCTCAATCAGAACTCGCCTCAGGCGGCAGATCCCAATCCAAAGGAACTACAATGCCAAGCTCCATACCCGGCGCCTACTCCAATGAGGCGTCCTAAATCTATAATGGAGGGACCCAACGAGCTAAAAGGTATCCTGGCGCAATCCACTCTTAGACACTCATATCCTATGCGCCTCGTCCCTCTACACATGGAGCGCGCAGTTCAGCAACTGCATTAACTCTTGACACAAAGAGGCTTTCAAGTACTCTCTCCATCCTCACCGAACACGACCCTGCGTCCAAAGGTTCCCTACTCAAACCCACAAATCGGGGTGACTCATCCACCAAAGCTGGCTCACACGATCGATGCAATCCCACAGCTTACCCGCTGTCAACTGTCCACCCTGCCTCGGTGCCCCAGCACTAAACGTCGGCACGGAGGGGGCTACTCGATACTCCGACAACTGTGCCACTGCGCTGCTCCGACAACTGTGTCACTACTCCGACAACCGTGTCACTGCGCTGCTGCCCACACCGCCGCTGATCTGCCTCAAACACTCCTACCCTTCGGGTCCGGAGCTCTCAGACTCCAATCTGGGTATCCGGCCCGAAACAACAAGCTCAGACCCAACTGCTGCACCAAGGTGCACCCGGGTCAGGGCCCAGCGTCGGGGAGACACCGCTCGCCACGACAAAACCGCAAATCAGCACACCCCAAACACACGACCCAATCTAGCGAAAGTAAAAGACATCCCCCTATTTCTGTAACTTTATGTTGTCTGCAGCCAACATAACTGTCCCACAGAAATAGGATATGTCAATCCCTCTTCACTCACAGGAAGAGTCAAATAAATAAATCACCGACTTTCGCAAAATGTCGCGTCTCTCACGCCCTAAAATCCTAGGGTCCGCCAAAAGGCTAGGGTTTCCTAAGTCCCAACTGACCTATCCCTAAGCTCTGATACCACCTAATCTGTCACACCCCGGGTGTAAACCAGAACCCGAGCCCGTCTACAGATCCGCCGTGCACACAGTATTTCCCGCGTACACGAAGCGCCAATAACCTGCTCAGATATAAGAGATAATAAAAAGAGCAAAAAACATAGCTGAACTAAAAACTAATACATCTCAGACTGAAGCTGGAAATAAAATACAGTACATCTGTAAAAATAATACATCTGTCTCTCCCAGCTCACCAAAATGATACAACCAGCTGGTTAAAGCCAGACCCAAAAGTAAGGTACAACCGTCTGAGAAAAAAATGGATACACCAACAGTCCAGCTAACTCGCTCATCCTGCCTCGAGATCTATCTACTCAGCCGTCCTCTCGCCTCGACCCACCGCTGAAAATCCATCAGCACCCGCAGAAGACACTGCAAAACAAAGGAGAAGACAAAGAGGAAAGAAGAATGGGGGTGAGAACTACTAGTAAACCAGTAGCCTCCCTTAGTGGGTAAAGCCTCAAACTCCGATGCACCCACTAGGTCTACCAGAGGCAAAAAGGGAAAGAAGAGTGGTAAACAACAAAACGGCTGAAAAAGGAAACTACCACTACTATGCCTCTAAATGCATCAGTAACCAAACTGTCCCGGTAACCCAATCTATCCACCAGTAAAAACTGGTACTGCCTGCTGCCGCCCTCATCATCGGGCAAATAAAGCCGCGCCGATGTGATAGCAAAACTCCTGCTGCCGCCCTCATCATCGGGCAAGTAAAGCCGCGCCGATGTGATAGCAAAACTCCATCACTGTCTGACTCCCACGCTCTGGAGGGGAACTCGAGGGGAGCGACCCACACGAGGAAAGCATCACCGGGCATATAAAGCCGCGCCAGTGTGATAACAAAACTCAATCACTGTCACAAGTTTCATAAAAGCATGACTAGATCACGACTCTGATCAAAGTGGAAAAACCCATCCACTAATGGGAAACCCGATCCCCAATCTGATGCATAAGTAACCATCCGGTCAACCGCCCAATATCCGCGGTCGCCGCGATACCCACTGTCAACAATCAAGCCCAACAACCGACACCCGGTCAACCGCCCAATATCCGCGGTCACCGAAATAACCCACAATCACAATCATGTCCCACATCCGACATCCGGTCAACCGCCTACTATCCGCGGTAGCCGTAATAACCCCCAATTCAAAATCGGGTAAAATAATCTGTATCCGGTCAACCGCCTACTATCCGCGGTAGTCGCAATACCCCACAACCCATAATCAAATACCACCTGTCCCCGACCCCAAGGTCCCGGCTACACTATCCCGTACCCCTGCTCAAACCCGAGCAACAAGAACCAACTGACTAAAGAATAAGGAGAAAAGAAGCAAGCATGGTTTCTCCTAAGTCAAGTTCCAATATGATAGTGTAGCGATAAGAAATGGCCTAGCTAAATGTCCATACTAGCATGCATATGTCCTCATGAAAGATAAAAGAAAGTGTGACAAATAGTGGTTCCACATGTGTATCAATTAATAGCTCCGCATGGATATAACCATCATGCTAAAATCATTATCCAACCACACATGTCTATAATCCACTAATTACCCTCACATAAATCATCCACCTATGTGTTGGGTTGTATGTAATATAGGATCTAAATAGGGGAAAAAACACCTAGAGGGGGGTGAATAGGTGTAAACAATAAACACTCAAAAAATCATTGCGCAATAAAACCCAATGCGGAAATTAAAATGAACACGCAAGATTTTTACGTGGAAAAACTCCAAACCGGAGTAAAAAACCACGGGACCGATAACACGGTGAAATCCACTAGAATTAACACACGTACAAGGTGATATAACGTACTTACAGACGACTCAACCTTTTACCATACGCTCCTAGTAGATCTTCTCCGCTCGCTCCACAACGCTTCTCGAATCCACGATCTGCGTCCAACGCCGAATCCACAGCGTCCAACGTCGAGTCCACGACGTCCGACCGAATCCACGGTCTTCACCCAGTAGCACGCTTCGAATCCACGAACGTACCTCGCTCCGAATCCACGAGAGCGGTTGCACCTTGAATCCACAAGGCCACGCGAGTCCACGCGCCGATTTAGGGTAAATCGTTGTTTTTGGGTGGTGATGATCCGCCGAATACTTAGATTAGAAATAGATCGGAAATACCATCTAAGTATTCATTAATTTGATTCTACTCAAAATCTGAGTTTGGAAAACCTAGAATCAAATTAATCAATATAGATGAAGAAACATAGAATTAAATCTATTGATTTCCTTTCTTCTCTATATATGGATTTTTCTCTTATGGTCGTATTTTTCTATTATGTCCCGTAATTTTTTCGATTGCCCTAAAAATGAATTAAAGGGTCTATATATAGGTTAGAAACCATTGGAAGAAGATAAGGATCAAAAACTATCCGTTTCTGGAATTTTTCAGGACGGCGATCCGGATCGGGTTTACTGTGATCCGGATCGTCGTAACGTGATAGACGGTTTCCAGAAAAACAAAGGTTCGGGATCCGGATCGGAATGCCTGATCCGGATCGTTCATACAATTTCACCAAACACCAACGTTCGGGATCCGGATTGAAAAGCCTGATCCGGATCGCTCAAATAAAAGGCAAAACCAGTGTTCGGGATCCGGATCAAAGGAGGCTACGATCCGGATTGAACTTGTGTATGAACGAACACCCTTCGGGATCCGGATTGGAAAGTCTGATCCGGATCCTGAACATGTCCCATGTCCAGTTTTTGATTTTTATGCAATAAAAAATTCTTCCAAGTGTTTCTACACTACAAGAAGTATTCGGATCACCAAAAATCTTTAGTTAAACATACCTGATCCTTTTGAATTCTTCTTTCTTGAGATTGAGGTATATGATCCAAACTTCTTTCATCTTCAATCTTCAAGACTTAACACTTTCACGAAATACGCCAAAACAAATTCCGTAACAATCTCCCCCTTTGGCGGTTTCGTGACAAAACACAAATCCACTAAAGAAAATTCAAAAAGATATTTTTGTTGCTATCACCATACAACAAAAATTTACAATGGAGATCCAAAAATTAAATACATGAGATAAACTCCTAAAACAGACTCTAGACTTAGACATCTGTACTCTCTGCAAAAAGAGTTCATTCTTGACAAAAGAGATCGTTAGATACCTCAAGAATATTTAGCATTCAAAAACCTAACAGAGATAGAGTTTATACTCACCATGACATTCAGTAATTCAGATATGTAATAAGATCACAATCAAACATTGTCATATCTTCTAAGCAATAAGATTCCAAATGTCATAGCTTTGCTTTGTTAGTAATCAAACAACTTGTTAGTAATAATACATGTCCAAATAGTTAGTCGAATAATTAGTAGGGACATGCAACAAATCACAAGATAAAACCAGAAGTTGTGATACTTACCTTTCACCAAAGTCAAAGTTTGTTCAAAGTTTTCATAAAGTTCTCTACTCTCTCCCCCCTTTTGTCACAAACTAAGCCAAAAATACAAAATTTAAGGAGAGTTAAGAAGTTCAAATACAAATCAAGAAAAAACCTGAGAACTAAAGCTAAAAGAGAAACTAAAACTGAACAGTAAACACCTAAAAACTGAAATCCTGCACAAAAGATTAAAATGAAAATGAGGCAAAAAGTAATCAATCATCAGATTCAGAGTCTTCAGAGCTCGTGCAGCCCATCTTAGAGAACATCTTTTTCACCAGCTTGTTCATTGAATTGACCTTCTTAGTTATGGTAATATGAGCTGCCGTGATGAGCTCAAGCTCATTGGAAATTCTCTTCTGTTCCTTCGAAATCTGTTCCTGCTCAAAGGATAATCGTTGTTGTTCTTTGTAAATGGATGAGACTGATGATTCATCCGCTGGTGCGGGTGCTGGTTGTGAAGGTGAGGCAGAGGTGCCAGAGGTGCCCACACACGGTTTCTTCCCAGTCGGAGGCGTCGAAGCAACATGTGGCAATTTGTGAAGGGACTTCACAATCGTTGACTCATCTATCATCCCCCAACAGTGTTGATATGATGTCGAGCTGATATCAATTTCAAACTTTTGCAAGATCCTCATGATGATTAATGGAAATGGAAGTCGCTCAGAAGGATGCGGATGCACAACATATCTTGACATTCTATTCCAAATTATGTAGGGGATGTTCATGTTCAATCCTACAGCCTCAGAGGGATGACCTATGAGATATAAGAACAGCATTCTATCCCATCTCACTACCTTGGTCTGCATGTTAGGTAGAATGTTGTAACACATGATGAAATTAAGAAATCGGTACTCCAGTCGAAGATGTTTGGATTTTACACTTTTACCATCAGCTGATTCAGTTCCTTCCAAACAAATTTTTTCTATCACGGTTTGCCACAAGGCATTCGTCAAACTTCTTCCCGTCAAATAGTTGATCCCTGATGTGTTGGATTCCATTCCAAGGACTTCGCCGATTAACTGCGGAGTGATTTTAAGTTTCATCCCTTGGATATTTGTAAAGAAATGCATTGAGCCACGTTCATCTTCTTGAAGATGTCTTGCATTCGTGTAAAAGGTTCTTACACGATACAAACAATACCCAAGTAATTCGGGGAATCGGCAGACTTGGATGAGATTAGCTTGCTCAATTAAATTCCCAAACTCTGGTGAGTGATTTCGGAGAGCTTCAATGTTGACATGTCGTTCACCGATGCATTCACGATGTTCAAAAGCTCGAAGGCGATCAATGCTGACGAACACTCCTTCCACGCGAGGCGGGGAGTCAGGAACCATTGGCTTGCTAGCATTAGCATCTCGTGGTAGTCCAAAGCGTCGAGCCAGACGTTTCCTTTTCACAGAGATAGTCGGTGCAGACATAGGTGCTTTTCCTGTGTCCATGGGTGCCTTTCCTTTTGATCCATTGGAAACCTTTTGTTCAGGTTTTGTGACACCCCCGGAATTTGGATTAGTCCTCTATATAAATGATATAATAGGACTAAATCTCTAACCCGGCTATGGCATTTTGGATGGTAGCAAGATCCAAGAGGAACATGAGAGTTAAGCGTGCTAGAGCTAGAGTAGTTCTAGGATGGGTGACCCCCTGGGAAGTGGGGCGTCACAGTTGGTATCAGAGACATTCACCAGCCGGAAATGTGAGATGAGTCTCGGCTGAGCCAGGGTTATATAGCGGGTAGAGCGAGGCTCCCCGGCTAATGACCGTTGTGAGTGGAGTGCAGCTCCTCACAAGGTCGGCTAAGGCTAGCGAGACGAGTCTCACATCGCCTGGTGCTTGTGAGTGTGCTTGAGCCTGACGTGGACGTCAGGGCTTAAAGGGGGGAAGAATGTGACACCCCCGGAATTTGGATTAGTCCTCTATATAAATGATATAATAGGACTAAATCTCTAACCCGGCTATAGCATTTTGGATGGTAGCAAGATCCAAGAGGAACATGAGAGTTAAGCGTGCTAGAGCTAGAGTAGTTCTAGGATGGGTGACCCCCTGGGAAGTGGGGCGTCACAGGTTTAACGGGCACTGATTCATCATCATCCGTTAACTTGTCCCAGTCTACTTCATCATTATCCTTTTCAGTTTCCGAGTCACTAATAAGATGAAATTCACCTTTTCGTTGAGGTTTCTTGCCTCTTTTCAGTTTGTTGGTTGCTCGAGTATGCACCATTGTGACTAACAGCAAGATGATCCATGAGAATTCCATTGCTGTGCGTGCTTTACGAAGTTTGAAATCCTGTGAAGACCAACTCAAGAACACATGAAAAATTGTTAATTTTGAAAAATTTGAAAAATTGTACCCAAACAATCATAATCATGTAGAGAGACTAGGAATCAAATTAGTTTTGCAAAAAGAATTTTAAAAATAGATCAATTGCATGATTTTCAAAAATTCCTATTATATGCCCTAAAACCGAATTTTCAGAAATCGAAGCCCAAAAATTCGTTAATCAGAAGAATACCTAGCATATAATCAAAACTAATCTACCCAGAGTTCTTATTTCAAAAGAAATTTGACCAAAAATCATTCACAAACGAAAAAGATAGAGAAATTTCATCACGTTTTGAGGAAAATATAAAAACCTGTGAAAAATCGAGATTTTGATCAATAAAACTTACTTGGAATCGAAGAACTTGAGTTTGAAAGGCTCCAAGATGGAAGATTTCTAGAGAGAGAAACTCTAGAGGCTTAAGAACAAAAGATTAGGGTAAAAGAAATCAAAACCCCTCTTGTTCTATTAAAACCCTAGCCGTGATCCGGATCGGATCGAGATTTTGATCCGGATCGGCTACCCGCAGGAAATACCTGCGTTCGGGATCCGGATCACTTGTCCGATCCGGATCGGCTCCAACTTTTTCTTCAGAAAAATTTAGAAAAATTCCATAAAATCCAGAAAAAGTATGTAAGCACTTTAGCATCAACTTTAAACAAAAATCATCGTTTCATACAACAAGAAATAGATTATGCAAAATCTATCAAAAATATTCAAAAATGAAACGAAAATTTATAGAAATTAAAACCTTAAAGTTGAACAACTTCAATTACATCTATCATGATCTTATGTGTAATGCCTTTATCAAATCATCAATTTGGTAAAGAAAATGAAATACCAAGATCAATAGATGTTTGAAATCCCAGATAAGTTAGATAATATATCTAGACAATCTGTTGAAGAGAGTGGCTCTTTGAGCATCTTTCACTAAAATCCCACCTTATACCAACCTTGAAATTTGACAGAGTCAAGTATTTCAATATGCATTTTATTTAATCAAAATTGAAAACCATGCTTGGTATACATGTGGTAGCTGCACACAGTACTCGGACGACCGAGGTGGTAGCTCTTTCCTCCATGTGGTGGTAGTTTTCACACTCCTCATTGGGATGTAACTCTTTCCACATCTTTTGAGCATTTTACTTTTCTTTGACTCCCCCTCAATTGGCTATCAATTATTTAATATATAAAGTATTCAACCAAAAATTGATCTCGAATTCATACTCGACTAAGCAATCAAATAAGATAATGACTATACCAAGAGATCATTGAGAGAGAAATTGACTTTGATCACTTAAAAGATGGTTTAATTAAATAAATGATCATTGCAACATTGAAATATTATGATATCAAAACATAATAAATTTCTAAATGCATGAAAGGATGCAATTAAAGTCAATATATCAATGCTCAATTAATGTCCTATGTACAAACATAGATAAAGAACAAAAAACACAAAAACAAAACCTAACCTAAGCAAAGGTTTCAAAAAGAGGTTATTTCAAGGAAAGCATTCCAATTGCTTTACGCAAATGAATAAAACGTTTTTGATCCAAAGGTTTTGTTAAGATGTCAGCTAATTGATCCTCAGTTGAAATATATGAAAGTTGAAGAATATTTGATTCAACTAGCTCTCTAAGAAAATGATATCTAAGTTCAATATGTTTTGTTCTAGAGTGCAACACAGGGTTTTTGGAAATGTTAATAGCACTAGTGTTGTCACAAAGAATGGTTACCGAAGTTGCTGAAATCCGGAAAGTCGCTCAACACGCTTTTCATCCAAATCAATTGGGTTGAACAACTTCCCGCTGAAATGTACTCCGCTTCGGCAGTCGAGAGTGCTATGCAGTTTTGCTTTTTACTGTGCCATGCAACAAGGCAATGGCCAAGATAGAAGCATGCACCACTCGTGCTTTTCCGATCATCCACTGATCCAGCCCAATCGGCATCTGAGTATCCAACTATATCCAAACTTGTTCCCATAGGATACCAAATTCCGAAATTTATTGTACCTTTGATATACCGGATGATCCGTTTCACCGCTTTCAGGTGAACCTCCTTCGGTGCTGATTGATATCTCGCGCAAATCCCAACACTGAAGGATATATCCGGGCGACTAGCCGTGAGATAAAGTAGACTTCCAATCATACTGCGATACAGTTTCTCGTCTACATTCTCACTATGTGATTCACTTCCAAGTCCCTTATGGCTAGTTCCCATTGGAGTCGGAAAATCCTTAGAATTTTCTAGATCAAACTTTTTGACCAACTCCATTGCATACTTGGATTGACACAAGTGAATGCCTTCATCGTTTTGTTTAACTTGTAATCCAAGAAAATAAGTCAATTCGCCCATCATGGACATCTCAAATTCGCTTTCCATGGTCTCCGCGAATTTAGAAGCATCATTATCTCTTGTTGCACCAAATACAATGTCATCGACATAGATTTGTGCTACAATGAAATTGTTTTGATAATGCTTCACAAAGAGAGTCCTGTCAGCTCCCCCTCGAGTATAGCCCTTTTCCAAAAGGTGCTTTGTCAACCTTTCGTACCATGCTCGCGGTGCTTGTTTCAGACCGTAAAGAGCCTTTTTCAAACGAAAAACATGGTTAGGTAGTTTATGGTCCACAAAACCTTTCGGTTGAGCCACATAAACTTCCTCATTTAAAAACCCATTTAAAAAGGCGCTCTTAACGTCCATTTGAAATAATTTGATTTTAAAATGACAAGCAATCGCAAATAAGATACGAATGGACTCGAGTCTAGCTACAGGGGCGAAAGTTTCATCAAAGTCTATACCTTCTACTTGAGAGTAGCCTTGAGCAACTAACCTTGCTTTGTTCCTGATGATAGTACCTTCCTTATTTTTCTTGTTCTTGAAAATCCATTTGGTACCTATCACATTGTGTTGCTTCGGAGGCTTCGTTAATTCCCAGACTTTGTTTCGCTCAAATTGATGGAGCTCTTCCTGCATTGCTTCAATCCAGTAGTCATCCTGAAGAGCTTCATCGACATCCTTTGGTTCGATTTGAGATACGTAGCAAGCAAATCCGCAAACCAATTGTCTCCGAGTTCTAACTCCTTCTTGTGGATCTCCAATGATGTTCGATTCAGGATGATCCTTGGAGATGCGTAACGTTTGAGGTAAGGAGTACTCGGAGGTACATGAGATGATTCCTGCACATCAGATAAACTTGAAGAACCGTTAGATGCATCATTATTATCGAAAGAATTGTTAGAAGAAGATGCATTAGCAGGTGTATCATCATCAAGAGAGATATCGAGGGTAGATTTTTCAGATTCAAAGTGAAAAGCTTCATCTACCTTAACATTTATCGATTCTACGATCGTCTTAGATTCTAAGTTAAAAACTCGATATGCTCTACTGTTTGTAGAATAACCCAAGAAAATCCCTTCGTCACTTCGAGAGTCAAATTTTCCAAGATTTTCGCGGTCACGTAAAATAAAACACCGACTCCCAAAGATACGAAAATATTTGATGTTAGGTTTTCTACAAAACCATAGTTCATATGGTGTATTCAAAGTCCCCGGGCGCAAATACACGCGATTAATAACATAGACAGCAGTGTTCACCGCTTCAGCCCAAAAATATAACGGTAAGTTCCGGCTGTGAAGCATAACACGTGCCATCTCCTGTACGACCCTGTTTTTGCGCTCGACTACACCATTCTGTTGAGGTGTATAGGGTGCTGAGAATTCATGTTTAATGCCGTTAGAAGTGCAAAAATCAATGAATTTAGAATTTATGAATTCTCCACCTCTATCACTTCTAACACGAGTAATCTTTTCATTCTTTTCAATCATAATACGATGGCAAATCTCGTGAAAAGAATCAAAAGTATCAGCTTTCTCTTTTAAAAATGCTACCCAAGTATATCTAGAGAAATCATCAACCATAAGAAAATATACCATTTACCTCCCAAAGATGGTTGACGAGTTGGCCCCATTAAATCCATGTGCAAAAGTTCCAAAGGCCGTTTTGTACCTATGTGGTTCAAGTTCTTGTGTGCAGTCCTAGACTGTTTTCCCTTTTGGCAACCGCCACACACAATGTTTTGTTCAAAAGAAAGTTTAGGAACCCCCTTGACCACATCTTTGTTTGAAATTCTAGCAAGTTCCTTAAAGTTTATGTGACCTAGCCTTTCATGCCAAAGTGTTTCATTTTTCAAAGATGCTAGGTTACATTTTTCAGAAATTTTAGTAGGAACTACATAACAATTGTTTTCTGATCTAACCCCTTTTAAAAAGAAACATGGTTCTTGTCAGTTACAGTACATTCATCAGATGAAAAATTAACTGAATAACCATTATCACAAAGTTGACTTATGCTTATGAGGTTAGTCTTAAGGCCATGAACAAATAACACATTATTTAGAACCGGGCCATCTGGAATAGCTACCGTTCCCTTTCCAACAATTTTGGAAGACCGACCATCTCCGAAAACAACAAGTCCTCCGGAGATTTTCTCAAAATTTTGAAAACAGTTTTTGTCACCGGTCATGTGACGGGAACACCCGCTATCCAGATACCAAGACGAACTATCATATGCATGCAAGGAAACATTAGTAACAAGACAAGGGAAAATTTCACCTTTGCGCACCCAAACCTTTTTGGAATGCGTCGGTAATGGTCGTGAAGTTATTCTCCTAGGTGAAAGCGTCTTGTTAGAAGATTGCTGCTCCTTGATGATGTCGTCTTGAGCGGTGAACTACCAAGGCTCTTTTCCTTCAATTGATTTGCAATTGATTTCTGAGGAATCACCTTTTGGTAGTCATTGCAAGAGGTGCTTGAGGTGTGCGTTTGGCTCCCGTCTTGCAATTTCTCCTTATGTGCCCTGAAATGCCACAACGAAAACATACCTTAGATCTTGACGATCCCGAAGAGGATGAAGTAGGCTTGTTGTCGTTGCTTGTCGTGAATTCCGGTGTCGGAGGAGGAGATACCGACTGAGGCACAAAAACTGTCCCACTCGAACTTGGAATGTCTCCAGTTTGAGTGTATCCGAGGCCGAACTTATTTGTTTGACCAAGACCAAGAAGCTGTCCAACTTACTCCTTCCAGAAGAAAATCTCTTTAAGTCATCTTTAGTTGGCGTATGGTCTTTGTCATTTCCAATTTTTCCTGTCGAGCCTCGCCGTAGAGCTTCAAGAAGTAATTCGCTTTGTCCACCATTTTGTATGTTCTTTCTCGAGAAGCTCATTGGACTCTTGAAGGGAAACATTTGCTTTGACTAAATTATCCCTTTCCACTTCAAGAGCGTTTGAGAGAGAAGTTGCCCTTTTTGCTTCTTCTTCGAGATCCTGCAATCTCCCTCTCAACCCCTTGTTTTGCTTTGCCAGTTTCTTTGAATCCCTCAAAAGCTTATGGTAGGCAAGAGCAAAATCTTCACCTTCAGAATTATCGATTCATCGTCCGTTGCAATCTTTTCAACAGGGAGGAGTTGGACAAGGAATCGGATGTACTTGCCATTAAGCACATGAAGGGTGAAGATGTGGACGCGTGGAATGCTGTCGCGTTGTCTTCTTCATCACTTGAGGATGACTCATTTGACGTGGAGTTGTCATCCCAAGTGACGACTTGCATCGCCTTCTTCTTTGCCGGATTCTTGTTGGGACACTCCGTTGCAATGTGGCCGTAGCCTCGACATTTGAAGCACTGTACTTGTCCCTCTGAACTTTTCTTATCCTTTGAGAAGTTCTCTTGCTTTCTTGACTTGTAGCTTGAAGAACCCTTGCCTTTCTTCGACTTTCCGAAGGATGGAGTTTTGCTTGAATTACCCCTTCGAAAGTTGCGGCGAAACTTCCTTGTCAAGAGAGCGAGCTGCTTCTCAAAGTCCTCCATAGATAGGTTCTCGTCATCGTCCGAGGAGGATGAATCCGCGTCTTCTTCTTTAGTTGATTTCAATGCATAACCTGAAGACTTAGAAGAGGATGCCTTTCCAGAAGAATAGTTAGTAGGAAATGTCATTTCATAAGTTTGTAAAGCACCAACTAATTCTTCTACACGCATTTCGTCCGGGTGTTTAATTGTTTCAATGGCTGCGACCTTCGGGCGAAATCGTTCAGGAAGAGTTCTTAAATTTTTCTTACAACTTTAAATTCTGGAATCTTCTCTCCCAAGTTAGCACATGAGTTTACGATGTCTTGCAATCGTGTGTAATAGTCAGTGAAAGATTCATTTTCTGCCATAGAGATAGAGTCAAACTTGCTCGTAAGCATTTGCAGTTTCTGAATCTTCACAAGGTTAGTTCCCTCATGCGTAACTTGAAGAACATCCCAGATTTCTTTCGCAGTCTCACATGCCGAGACGCGAGAGAACTCAGTTTGTGACAAAGCATTAAATAGAGCATTAATTCCTTTGCCATTGTAAGAAGATAAATCTATCTCTTCCTTGGTCCATTTCGACCTAGGTTTTAAGGTGCGAACATCAGAAATAATTTCAGTTGGATTAGACCATCCTAATTCAATTGATTGCCACACCCTTTCGTCGATGGAAATTAAAAAGGCTTTCATCCGTACTTTCCAGTACGCATAATTTGTTCCATCAAAGAAAGGGGGTCGATTGATGTTTCCACCTTCAACCATTGTTTACAACCCTATTCCCGCTCTGATACCACTTGTTGGGTTATGTAATATGGATCTAAATAGGGGAAAAAACACCTAGAGGGGGGTGAATAGGTGTAAACAATAAACACTCAAAAAATCATTGCGCAATAAAACCCAATGCGGAAAATAAAAGAACACGCAAGATTTTTACGTGGAAAAACTCCAAACCGGAGTAAAAAACCACGGGACCGATAACACGGCGAAATCCACTAGAATTAACACACGTACAAGGTGATATAACGTACTCACAGACGACTCAACCTTTTACCATACGCTCCTAGTAGATCTTCTCCGCTCGCTCCACGACGCTTCTCGAATCCACGATCTGCGCCCAACGCTGAATCCACAGCGTCCAACGTCGAGTCCACGACGTCCGACCGAATCCACGGTCTTCACCCAGTAGCACGCTTCGAATCCACGAACGTACCTCGCTCCGAATCCACGAGAGCGGTTGCACCTTGAATCCACAAGGCCACGCGAGTCCACGCGCCGATTTTGGGTAAATCGTTGTTTTTGGGTGGTGATGATCCGCCGAATACTTAGATTAGAAATAGATCGGAAATACCATCTAAGTATTCATTGATTTGATTCTACTCAAAATCTGAGTATGGAAAACCTAGAATCAAATTAATCAATATAGATGAAGAAACATAGAATTAAATCTATTGATTTCCTTTCTTCTCTATATGTGGATTTTTCTCTTTCGGTCGTATTTTTCTATTATGTCCCGTATTTTTCGATTGCCCTAAAAATGAATAAAGGGTCTATTTATAGGTTAGAAACCATTGGAAGAAGATAAGGATCAAAAACTATCCTTTTCTGGAAATTTTCAGGACGGCGATCCGGATCGGATTTACTGTGATCCGGATCGTCGTAACGTGATAGACGGTTTCCAGAAAAACAAGGTTCGGGATCCGGATCGAATGCCGATCCGGATCGTTCATACAATTTCACCAAACACCAACGTTCGGGATCCGGATTGCAAACCTGATCCGGATCGTCAAATAAAAGGTAAAACCAGTGTTCGGGATCCGGATCAAAGGAGGCTACGATCCGGATTGAACTTGTGTATGAACGAACACCCTTCGGGATCCGGATTGGAAAGTCTGATCCGGATCCTGAACATGTCCCATGTCCAGTTTTTGATTTTTATGCAATAAAAAATTCTTCCAAGTGTTTCTACACTACAAGAAGTATTCGGATCACCAAAAATCTTTAGTTAAACATACCTGATCCTTTTGAATTCTTCTTTCTTGAGATTGAGGTAAATGATCCAAACTTCTTTCATCTTCAATCTTCAAGACTTAACACTTTCACGAAATACGCCAAAACAAATTCCGTAACACTATGCATGTCAAAAAGATCCTCAAGTGGTACCCTCCTACAAGACATTTCATAATATCCCAACATGAAAGTAAATTCCACATGCAAGGTTAAGTGCTAATATTATATCCATATAAACATGTATAAGTCCCAACCACTATCAGATTTCCATAATAGTATTTTCCATATGATAGGCTCATAATTATTTTAATTTAAGCATGCATGTCCATTAGGTGATCATTCAATAGGTCCAATATGGAGGTTCTCTCTAATACACATAGTGAGCAAGTCGGAAAGTAAGGTATGCAACAACCACCCACCTCGATCGCGAAGTACACGAAACACCGCTTCAAACTCGCCCTCTCTCAAAGAAAATCCTGGCTCACTGCGAATACTGTAACAACAACCAACACGGTGCACAAATTAATCCTACAATTAACATAATGCCGCTGTCCGCGCAACAGTCCACAAGATAGTCAATTTTCACCTGCGAGATGAACTTGAAAAATTCCAAAAAAATAACCATTGCGATCCTCGCGGCGAGCCGATCGAAACGAGTACTTCCACGTCCAAATCCGACACCTGTAGGTCAAGAAACAATTAGAACATCGCCGTATGCCAAAACCTTCACGAACACAAGCTTGCAGAAACTCAGTCCCAAAGAAGCTTAATTATCACCTTTGAACAGTCCTCCAAAAATTTCGATAAAAATACGGGTGCGTTCCTCACAAAGCGTAGATGTTGATCGAGTCCTCATATGTCTCATTTCGATGCCCGTAGACCGAGAAATCACAACAATACTCTTCCGCTGTCCAAATCCTCACAGCGGTACAAGGGGTCAAAAGATACCTCGGGAACCGTTCCAAAAACCCAAAATGAGGAAAAGTAAACAGCACAAAAATCGAAGACTTACCTCTTAGGAACACACTGTCGCAGAAATCGTCCAAAAATTCCTCCTGGTTTGCGCACAGAAAATTTCCGACTGAACTGCGACGGAAACGGGCCGAAAAAGGGAAACGTCGAGGCGCACTATAAAACCAAGATCGCCGCTGCCGAGCCTCAAAAAATCCAGGGGATCCACCACAAGATCAAAAACATAAAGGGGAACAACCTTCCTATCGGGCTCTCTCGGAGAAGAGGTCCAAAAAGCCCAAAAAAAAATGAAAAGAAAGAGGAGGGGGGGTATTTATAGGCCCAGCCCAGCCCATAAGGGAATCCTGATTCGGGCGCCGGATTCGGGCGCCCGAATCCGGCCCGACCCGGTACTGTGCAAGCCCGAATCAACCACAGACCGCCATGTCACCGCGCCCCGCGCGCCTGGTGCACGCTCGCCCGCCAATCGCGGCACGCCGCGTGGCGACGCGGTCCACGGCGGGAACCGTGGGCCGCGGTTCACGCCGGATCTGCCGGGTCGCTGCGCCCGCCAATGAGCGGGCGACACGTGGCCCGGTCGGTCCATCGTGGGCCGCGCCCGTCGCCCCTGTCTCGCGTGCGTTGACCGGCCAATCCCTGAGCGCCACGTGTCATCACCTTTACTCACTGCGCCCGGTGCACGCATTCGATGCACCCGCCGAATCCGAATCCGCCACGTGTCTCCAGTGCGCCCAATGGGGAGCCGCCACGTGGCACACCCAACTATGAACACTGCGCCTGCCCGGCCCGCGCCCGCGCCTGCCCGTGCCTGCCCGCGCCCGCGCCGCCGTGCCCGCGCCTGCCCGCACCCGCGCCCGCGCCCGCGCCGCCGTGCTCCGCCGCCTGCCCGCCGCCGCCGGCACTGCCCCGGCCACCGGAACAGTAACTCAAGCCTCGAAATTCGAGTTTGCGCATCCGGGCTCCGAAAAATACAAGTAAATAGCCCAGTTTCATCGTTTTTGCGCGCTGAATCCAAATCTGATGTCCGTTTTGCCAAATTCCGCTTCTAAAATTTGTCAAAGGCATCCGGAAAGGTATTCTTAATCCAAATTTTGCGTTGGGTCCAATCCTGAGGTCCGATTCGTGTGCAAACACCTCCAACACACAGCAAAGGCCTCCGAAAGCTGCTAAACACACTGCAGAAGCTCTGTTGATCAAACAGTAATTCTCTTGTGAAAATTTGGGTCCTCACACTCTCCCTCTCTCTCTTTCCCTATGTTGCACACGGATGGCAAGGAAGAAGAACAAAAAAAAAATAATAAAGCAAGGAGAAGGGTGGCTGATGCAGCTTGCTACTGCCAGCAGCAGTTGCACCAACTGCAGTTGCACTTAAGCAGCTGCATTATGCTGCTGCATTAAGCAGCTGAGCAGCAGCCAGCTGCTGCTGCTGCTGTTGCAATTAAGCAGCCAGCTGCTGCTGCATTAGCTGTAATTAAGCAGCAGCTGCTGCACCTAAGCAGTAGCTGCACTAGGCTGCATTTGCCAAGCCAGCAGCTGTGCAAGCTACTGCCCAGCAGCAGTCTCAGCTGCTGCTGAAGCAGCAGTTTTAGCTGCTGCTGCTGCACTAGGCAGCAGCAGCTTTCGACAAAAAAAAGAGAAAGAGGAAAAAAAAAATTAAAGAAGAAAACTTCTTCTTCTTTTCTCTTCTCCAATGGGCAAGGACAGTAATAGAGGAAAAAAAAATATGCAAATTGAGTTCTCTCCAATTTTTGGCATTTTGTCCTAAGCTAAAGAGATCAATATTTCTCTTTGGCAAGTATGTCAAGATGGGATTTTCTTTCCCTATTCTTTTGAATTGATCATATAAGCCCATCAGGAGAAAATAGAGTAAATTGAGGGTTACTCTTTTATGTTTGTAAAGGGTTCCTAGTTTTACAAATTTTATAGGATTAGTGAATCGTAACAATGATTTCTTCATGATTTTCCTTCCATTTTAGGAAAACCTTGGAGATCAATAGAGTAATTTTTGTCTCTTTCAAAAAACAAGGAGAAACATCGAGGTAGGGGATTCTAGCGAACGAGGGTGACCTCTCCCCTTGTCTTTTGCTTTCAATTAGAAGCATGTTAATAGAGTGATTAGGGTTGTATGCTATATGTTAGTGTAAAAGTGGCTGGTTGCAAAATGAAAATATTGACTTAGGAGAAAACCTAGTTTAAGACTCTAATGAGTGGCATTCACCTTAGGACTTCACGAGTGGCATTATGCTTGAGTCAACTAAGGGTGTATATAGAGTTAAAGCTTAACTTAGAGTTAAGTCTCTAAGGGAAACACAGTATGGTTGAGGTTAAAATGCAAAGTGAGTAAAATCTCTAGAGTTGGTCTTAGGGAGTTGAGTTTAATGTATTTTCACTTTAACTTCAATTTGAGCTAGAATGAAAGTAAAAGAATTCAGTCCAATGAACTTTGGTTACCTTGAGGCATGGACCTAGGGTAAAGAAATGAGTAAATCAAGATAAACTAAAAGTTTAAATGAAAAGAGAAAGAAATTGCCAACGGGCAATGTGAGCTAGAGGCTCAAATGAGAAAGAAAGAAAAATGACACAATGTGCAAGAAAGGCTAAAAGCCAAGGTAAAAGAAAAAGAAAGAAAAGAAAAAGAAAAAGATAAAATAGGCGTACCTTTGGGGGTGAAACGTAGCTCTTGTCGGAGTTAAGGGCAGTGTCCCTCTCCCGGACAGTGATCTGTATGACAAGTTTTTCGACGGACGGGGTAACACTTGAGGTGTTATCGACAACCTTAAAAATCTTGTCTTATGGTATGTCTACCAGGCTGGGGCTCGTTGGGCAAGATTCTCCGAGGGTTTAGCAAATTTAATTAAAGTACAAAGAAAAGAAAGAAAGTGATTGGTCAAGTAAGAGGTTTGGCTAGAGTGGTACCTTACAACGATATAGAGTCGTGTCATGACAAAGATAGAGTTATTTGAGCATATTAGTTAGAATTTATAGCTTTCAATACTGTATTTATTCTCTATTATATTGCTTCCATTAGACCAAGTGGTGCAGGATATTTTTGCTCAGTGGTTGAACCCACTGGGAACTTCGTTGTAGTTCTCACACACTTTGGGTGACATCCCCACAGGTCCAGGTACATCGAGCGAGGCACGCGACAGGGGCAAGGGCCCAGCAGAGTAGCGACCTAGCCGTCTAGAGTCGCCCGCATTATTTGGAGCATTTACTATTTTGAGCGAAATTTGTATGTGAGGTATAAACTTTAAATGTTAAAGTTTTATTTTGGAAAAAAAAAAGAAAAGAAAGTTGTAGTATTTATATTGAAGTTGCATGTCAAAAAGAGTTGTAATACAAGTAAAGTTTTATATTACGCTCAAGTATTGTAGTTTCATTTTCTTCTAACTGTTTATTTGAATGAATAGAAGTTTTTAAATTCATAGTTTAGTTCTCTGATTGTTTACTCTTTCGCTACACTAAACTGCGATTGTTGGAATAAACCGTTTCTTTCGGATCTTGAAAGGTCATGCCCGATTGGCGGGTATGTTGGCACGTCCGAACTGTCCAAATTGACGGTCTCGGGACGTGACAATGACCATTGTATTTTTTGTGAAGGAGACATTTTTGTACGTATTTAGCTTTAAATGGCTTTTAGAGAGACATATTTACAAAATTTATAAAGATAATATTAGCATTTTACTTCTTACTTATTTCAAATAAATAAAGAACAAATGACTCTATACAATAGGGCAAATACAAACAAATTAATATATTTGAAGAGACATATTTGATCACTTAAACCTTGGAGAGATATATTTGTAATTTGATGTGTTTATAGCGAGCTTTATAAATTGTCTCTTAATGAAAAAGTTTGATAAAATTAATGAGTAAATATGGATATT
>CM054942.1:19021107-19058048 GCA_029168755.2 Tillandsia fasciculata
GATTGATACACGGTGGTGATGCCACTCCGTTGGTTGCACGCCGTCACGGCAGTGAGGCCACGCCGTTGGTGCACGGCAGTGATGCCACGCCGTGGGTGCACGGCAGTGATGCCACGTTGTAGGTACACAACGGTGAGAGTCTTTTGGATGTTTCGGACTTTTGACCGCGAGTTTGGGCATCAGCTCTATGATCGCCTTGTATGAGCCAGTTTTCAGTCCCGTTCACCGACGGTTGGTTCCCGTCAGGGTGTTCTTTATTAGTTGAGGGATCTACTTCGACCGTGGGTCCGTTGGGGTTATGATAGCATGTTGAGCGACCAACTGTGGCACGAGATTGGGCCTTTTGTGGAGCCCTTTTGAGGGTAGCCTGCAGTTGTGTAGTCCACTCGAGTGGTTTCGGATCGGGAAGTAGCCGAGTGAAGACCCCAGCTTTTTGGATTCCCTTCCTTATTGGATAAAGGTGCGGGTATGCTACGGGTCGTCTTGTTGAGGTTGGCACCATGTTGTGGTTTGGTGCGTATTACACTTGTGGTTATCTCAGTTTCCCCCAGCCTTTTGTGGAGCCCTTGTTTTTTTCACGTCGCAGCTCAGTAGTGATGTGTTTTTCCTCGCCCGTGATTTACTTGCCCCTTTGAGATCCGTGATTATGGAGTACGAGGGACGCCCGTTGCAATTTCTGGCTCGAGTGATGAGAGAATTGCACATCGGGTCATACCGTACTTGTTGTTGTTGTTGCGGAGTAATCACGAGGAGCGAGTGGGGTTTAGGGAGCTGGAGACGTATTGTTAGATACCTAGCCGTGGTATTCTTGACTCCTGATGGGCTTGATCTAGTTTCGAGGACGAAACTTTCTTTTAGTGGGGGAGGATGTGAGGTCCCGGAATCCCCGCGTAGGAGTTGCTGGTTGTTGGGCAGCTTTTAGTGGCCGTTGGGAGTGTTTGTGCGCGTGTCGGGCCCAAAAATGGATTTGTGATGCAATTTGGGATTTAGTTGCATCACTGGAGGCCTGCGTGGTGTGTCGGTGGTGTTTGCGCGCAATTTGGACACAAGTGTTGGACTTCGGGCTTAATAGGAGACCCCGTGGGAATTTGGAGGACCCGTCGGGTGTTTAGAGGTGGTTTCGCGCGATTCGGATGTCAAAATTGGACTCCGGGCGAAGTTTGGATAAAAGTTTACCTCTCCGGTCGCCTTCGGGAATTTTTAGAGTTGGAATTTGGCAAATCGGACTTTAAAAATGGACCCGGCGCGAAAATCGGATCGAGTGGGCATTCGGCAAATTTTCGGATGAGAATTTGGAGAAACGGACATCGTTTTTGGATTCAGCGCGCGAAATCGCTAAGAATGGACTATTTATTTGTTGGTTTTGGAGCCCGGATAATTTGCGCGTTTTTCGAGGCGGAGCGGCACGTTTTTCGAGGCAAGCGCGGCTCGGGAAGAGAGGTGGACGGCGGCGCGCGTCCCGAGGCGCGCGTCAGGGCGCACCTCGGCGCGGAACGCGCGGAGCCCGCCACGTGGCGGGCTCCCATTGGCGCCCGCGCGGGCGCGGGGGCACGCGCGCCCGTGTCACGGGCGCGTGTCCCGCGCCTGGGGTGGCGCGCGGTGTAACGCGCCCGTGTGGCGGGCGCGTTACCGCGCGCCACGTGGCGCCCGGGCGCGTGCGTGAGCCCGGCGCACGCGCCCGGCTGTGGACCGGGTGGTTTGGGGGCTCCCCATTGGCCCGGCTTGTGGACGGGGCCGTGGACCGGCCCCGTGGACCACTTCTCTCTCCTTCTTTCTTTTCTTCTTCTTCTTCCTCCCCCGCACGCCATTTTCTCCCCTTCTTTCCTTTTCTTCTTCACCGAGAGCGAGAGAGGGAGTGGCGAGGAGATTTTGGGAGGTGCGGCGGCGCGTCGTGGACCCCGTTTTGCGTGCGAGGTCGCCCGGCGGAGCAGTTCGGCGACGGCGGCGCAAACGTGTAGGTCCCGTGTGTTGGTTTTTCTGTATTTTTGTACAGTTTTTGGAGCGTTCTTTTAGACTGTAATTGACCCTCTTGCTCCGTTTTGCGTGCGGACTCCGGCACCGTGCGCCGTTTTGCGTGCGGACTCCGTTTTGCGTGCGGATCCTGGCACCATGCACCGTTTTGCGTGCGGACTCTGGCACCGTGCACCGTTTTGCGTGCGGACTCCGTTTTGCGTGCGGATCCTGGCACCGTGCACCGTTTTGCGTGCGGACTCTGGCACCGTGCACCGTTTTGCGTGCGGATCCTGACACCGTGCACCGTTTTATGTGCAGACTCCGTTTCTGGTGCGGACTCCGGCGGCGTGCTCCGTTTTGCGTGCGGACTCCGGCGGCGTGCCCCGTTTTGCGTGCGGACTCCGGCAGCGGGCATCGTTTGCGTGCGGATCGCGTGGAGGCCAATTGCAAGTGTCTACGAGCAATTGGTGGCAAACCGAGGTGGGTGGCCTTATCTCCAAGTTTTATGGACTGTACAGTATTTCTACTGATGTAGGACTATGCATGATAGTTTATTTCATTGTGTAGCATGCTAGATTGTAGGAATTGTTATTCCTTTTAGCATCTGTTAATATAGTTATCTTGGAACTTGACCTAGCACCCCCGTCATATGTTGCATGTGTAACCAGACCAGTAGAAAACCCTCACTTGGGCTAGGGTTATTTATGCTTAGACATCCACACTGTTCTTTCATTCCTGGACATAGTGTTATTCTCGCCCGGGTAGTGGGCCGAGAGGTCGGGACTTGCTTTTAGTGTGGGATGCTTTTGCACTCTTGCTTGGGAGCAGAGTGGAGTCTGGTAGTTGTAGCGGGTTGCTTATCTGTGCGGGGAGCCGTTTGGGTAAACGGTAGTCCCGAGAGGTCTTGTTTCCCTTTTACGCTGTCGTGGGAGGGAGCCGTTGAGTAGACGGTAGTCCCGGGCCGTCGAGTATCTTCCGGTCCGTCTTGTTGGGAACCGTTGGGGTTGACGGTGGTCCCAGGTCGTTGAGTGTTGTCCGACCTGTTTTGTTACCCTGAGTTGTGGGTCGTTCCTGGCTGTGGAGTATCTCCAGCCAGTGAGCTTTGTGCTGCGAGCTGTTGGAGAGGCTAGTGTCTCGTGTTTCGAGTTAGCCGATCAGCTGAGTCGTCGAGAGTGCTCCGACTGTTGTGCGAGATATTTGGGGATCTTGAGTCCTACCGTTCTGAGAGTGAGCGTGGATTTTGACTAGCCTGCATATGCCAATGTTTGATACTCTATGCCGCGCCGTTTTCCTCAGTTGGTGTCGCGCCCCCTGAGATGCCGCAGTGGATGCGGTGGTTGGCCTGTTGAGGCAGTTTTGCGCGAGGGGTGAGTTAGGCGGACAGGACGCCCCACGTAAATCCCGTCCTCATGTGGATGTGTGGTAGTGGGCAGGTGCGCTCCTAGTCGTCAGGCGCAGGTTTGACTGGACCCTATGAGGCAGTCAGTTCGATTGGGTCGTTTGAGCACCTTGTGTGCGAGTGGTTTCATTTACTTTCCTCTGTTCCACTTTTTGAGTATCTAGATAGAGGCATGGTAGCTGTAGAGTAGTTCCAGCTTTTCTTGTTCAGATTTCATTGCATTATTATCTTTTGCCTCTAGTAGACTTAGTGGGCAGACCGTTGGGCTTGTTGACGGCACCCACTGAGAACTACTGTGGGAAGTAGTTCTCACACCCGTCGTGGTGTCTTTTCCCCAGGGACTTCTTCTTCTGTTCCTGTGCTCCTGTTGCTGATCCTTCTGACCGAGGCGAGGGAGTCGCGAGCTAGTTCCCTACCCGTCGTTGGAGTGTAGCTGTACCCCTTCAGAGGAGAGCTCCAGTTGTTTAGTTTACTTCTTTTACTCTGTTGAGAGACCTTTGTTGTGAGGTATAGAGTTGTACTTTATTTTACAGTTTGAGAGACTGTTGTAGTGAGGATATTTTGTATGGAGAGCTTGTACACTGACGTATTTATTGGAGATATCTCCCTTTTGAGTTTTGTATCAGAGGACTTTTTATACGATCGTATTTGGGAGATGGATATTGTTTTATTTTCAGTTGTACGGTGTTTGGATTTCAGTTTTTAGTAGTTTACTTTCAGCTCTCTGATATCTGTATACTGTAGATGTTTCTTTCTGCAGGTTAGACGCTTCGTCTGTACGGCAGTTTCCGTACAGATGGCGGATCTGTTAGCAAGCCCGGGTCGCAGTTTCGACCCCGGGGCGTGACATGATCTAGGCCATTTTTCAAGCTTACATCTCACTCTTATTGGTTGTACATTAAATTATGCATGCTATCAATCATAGAGGGTAACATTCCCATAGGTAAGCTTACATTAACCATAACATAATCATCCACTATTGCAATTTCCATAAGGCACAACATGCATATAAACCTTGCCATTCCCTTATACAATTAACATTCCTAAGCTTACCCCTCAAACACATATATTGTACTCTAAACATGCATGCATTCTAACAAATAGAATTAGAGAACCGTCCACCGGTTCTGGAGACGAAGCAACCCACCTGAAACGCTTTCCGCAGGCAAAGCAGAAGTCGGTGAAGTGCGCAGCCACTTGCAACAACATCCGTCGAAACCGCACCCTCGGCTCATCATCGCTCGCGCCTCAGCCACAACCAATAGCACAGCCATCACTGTCACCAAATCCGCTGTCAAAAGCCCACAAACAACACCACGGTCAACACCGAAAAATAGCACTTGCTGTATCACAAACCAGCACAGAAAAGTGGGTTTTTCACGTGCGTGCAAACCTCCTAAAAATCCAAAAAAATTACGGTTGTGATCCTCGTGACGAGTAGATACAAATCGAGTATTTATACACCTCATTCTGATACCTGTAGGCCAAGATACACTCAAAACAACGCGGCAACCACCAAAATTTCAGCATAGTGTTCGCAGATTTTTAGGAATTAATCTAGCAGGTATTCCACTTAAGTATCAACATGAAAAATGTTCCTCATAACCCTGTTAACAAGTCCATACAAAGAAATCACCCAAAAACATGCTGAACTCAAAGATATCACCATACAAACATGCTATTCCAACAAAATTCTGCTCTGTAAAAACCAGCACTACATGGCTGGAACGATTGAGAGTTTTACCTGTCCAAACGAGCTCCGAATACAGTGAGGAAGGTGGCAATGGATTCCTTGTCGAGAGTAGATAAATATTGAGCTAAAGAACACCTAATTCCGAGCTCGTACGAAAGAGGAAACCCAAAATTACTCCAAGGTGTCCAATAATAAAATCTGTGCGTGAAGGTTGTATAAAACCCAGAAATGCTCCAAGAAAACTCATGATCCAAGCAAAACACTGAATATCAAAGTTGTAGATCTACCTGTCTTGGAGATCCCCTCTAAATTTCAACTTGAAATACCAAGAAACGAAGCCTGGACAATTTCTGCACTAAACTGCGACGGTGAAGCTTCGAAAATCCAGCAATGGTGGTTGTGCTCCAACATGGGGAAAAGGATGATCAAGGAGCTCCAATGGCCCATCCAAGGTGATGAATTTGAAGAAGAGATGTTGGTGATGCTCTGTACAAGGTCCCCCAAAAATCTATGGTCAAAGAAGGAAGGAGGAAGAAGAAGAAGGAGAAAAGAAGAAGAAGGAAGAAGAAAACACAATTATATCCCCCCTCTCCCTCTCCCTGCTGCTACAGCAATGGGCCAGGCCCAGCCGGCCCGAAGGCCGGGACACGTGGCGGCCATCCGGGCCACCACGTCGCCCCAAGGGACCGCCTGGATCAAGCCATGCGGCTTGATCCGGGTGGCCGCGGCGCGCCCAACCGGCGCGCGCCGCGTGTCCCCCTCCCCCCACGCGACGTGCGCGCGCGAGGGCGCGCGCTGCGCGGCGGCTGGCCCATCAGTGCCAGCCACGCGTCCTCCAGGAGCGCCCCGTGGACCACGCGCCATGCGCCGGTCTAATGGGGTGCCGACACGTGGCACCCCCGGCTCCGTGCACCCGAAAGACCCCAAAAATTTTCGGTTGCCCGCTTTCGCTCATCCGGACTCCGAAAAAGGCAACCAAATAGCCGATTTCCATTATTTTCGCGCGCTGAGTCCAAATGCGATGTCCGTTTCGCACAGAACCACCTCTAAAAATTTACGGGGGCAACCGAACACACCATCTCGATCTATTTTTCGCGCTGAGTCCAATTTTGAAGTCCGATTTGCGCGCAAATACCACCAACACTCAACAAAAGGCCTCCAAAAGCTGCCGAACCAATAGTAATCATATCGTGGGAATTCGGGTCCTCACAGTATTTGTTCATGATGGTCACTTTACTCAAATCATGAAAATCCACACACAAAATCTAAGTGAACCATCCCACTTTCTCACGAAAAGCGCCAGCGCTCAACAAGGTGACCCATCCAGTATAACAAGGTCCTTTTTCAGCAAATCCAACAACTGTGGCAACAGCTTCTCAATTTACTGGTGCCATCTCATAAGGTGCCTTCAAGATCGGCGCAGTTACAGAACCACGTCAATCACAACTCAATCTTCTTTCCCAGCGGTGTCATAGTCGGCTCAGGTGGAAACACATACGGGAACTCGTGGACAAAATGTGGTGTCCCGGTTTTCCCGTGCGACTTGACTAGGTGGTCGGCGGTGAGAAAACACCTATTATTGGTGTATCGAGCCTGTTGTGCGTCAAACGGATGCCAAAAACGGACTCAGCGTGCGAAATGTTGAAAATCGGCTATTTCCAAGCAAAATGGGCCTGACGGGCTGAATTTCCAGGTGGGCCGATCCACGGCCCACTTGGCGTGCACCGGGACCAGGGAGCGGCGCGATCGGGCCACGTGGCAGGCTCCTATTGGCCGGGCGGTGGGCGGGAGATCAGGTGCTGATTGCGCTGGGCGCGGCGCACCGTGGACCGCGCTAGGCCACGTGGCGCGATCCCGTTAATTCGAGCGCTGGCCGGGAACCCGGTGGATGGCCGCCACGTGTCCATCGATTTCCACTGTGGATTTCAGGCGCCCGGAAGTTGGGCCCGAATCTGATTTTGGGATTTTTCTAGTTTTTGGCTATAAATAGCTCACTCCTGCCTCCTTTTGAGGACTTTTTCCCAGCCATTTTGAGCCCTTCTTCAACAGGGAGCTTCGTCTTCGAGTCTTCTTCGATATTTAAGATCCCAGAGATTTTTTGGAAGACGTTTCATCAGCTTCCTCTTCAACATTGCGAGCTTCGACGTGCCTTCGATACCGATCTTCTTCGTCGACGCTTCGTCCGCGGGCTCCCCTGGGCTGATCCAAGAAAGTTTTTGGCCGATTTTTACTGTATCGGTTCCTCGAGAGGTAGATCTTCTATTTCCGTATTTACCGCTCCTCTCAGTTTTGGGTTTTTATTAGGGTTTTCGGAGCATCTTTGAACCCCTTTCCTGCTGGTAGTTTTTCTGGACAACGGAGCTTGTCTGATTTTTATCTCAGTGCTCGTTTATTGGATTTCAGCCGGTGAGAACTCGATTGACATCTATGCTTCATGAGAATCGCAGCCATATTTTTATTAGAATTTTTGGAGATTATCTCGAAGGTGATATTTTGACTTATTCTGGACTATTTTCCACAGAGTTGAAATTTTGGGGATTTTTGTTTTCCGCGATTTTTGCTTCGGCGACATGTTGAGACCGCCCAGAGTCGATAGAGGAGCTATACTGATACTCGACGGCGAGACTTAGAGTTTCAAGTTGGTGATCATGTCTTTTTGAAAGTCTCACATTCGAAGGGGGTCCGAAGATTTGGAGTTCGTGGGAAGCTCAGTCCCCGCTTTATTGGACCATTTGAGGTACTGGAGAGAGTAGGCCCTATTGCGTATCGAGTTGCACTTCCCCCGTGCCTTGCAGGAGTTCATGATGTTTTCCACGTCTCGGCTTTGAGGAGATATGTTTTTGATCCTTCGCACGTGATTGACTTCACTCCACTTGAGATCGGTGAGTGTGGTGTCCCGGTTTTCCCGTACGACTTGACTGGGAGGTCGGCGGTGAGAAAACACCTATTATTGGTGTATCGAGCCCGTTGTGCGTCAAACGAATGCCAAAAACAGACTCAGCGTGCGAAAACGTTGAAAATCAGCTATTTTCGGGCAAAATGGGCCTAACGGGCCGATTTTCCGAGTGGGCCGGCCCACTTGGCGTGCACCGGGACCAGCGGAAGCGGCGAGGTGGCCACGTGGCGCACGGGGATAGGCCGGTCAGCGCACGCGGGGCTGCGCATGATTCGTGCCGGGCGCGGCGCACGGTGGACCGCGCCAGGCCACGTGTGGCCCACCCATTAGCGGGCACAGCGACCCGGCTGGCCCGATGTGGACCGCGGAGCGTGCTCCCCGCCGTGGACCGCGCTGCCTTGTGGCGCACCGTGATTGGCGGGCGTGCGTGCGCGAGGCGCGTGTGGCACGGAGCCGGCCACGTGGCGCGCCCGAGGGAATCCGAGCGCGCACAGTAACGGGTCGGGCCGGATTCGGGCGCCCGAATCCTGCGCCTGAATCCGGATCCCCCAATAGTGTGGTTTGGGCTATAAAAAGCCCATTTGGGCCTCCTTTTCTGATCTTTTCCGAGCCTCTCTTTAGCCCATCTTCGACAGGGGGATTCTCCTTCGAGTCTTCTTCGACTTTTGGCATCCCGGGGTTTTTTTGGAAGGCGTTCCATCTGCGTTCTTCTCAACATCGCGAGCTTCGACGCGCCTTCGATACTGAGCTTTTTCGTCGACACTTCTTCAGTGAGCTCCCCAGGGTTGACGGAAGGGAGGTTTTGGCCGATTTCTGCGGCATTGGTTCCATGAGAGGTATATATTCATTTTTCGTGTCTGCTTCTCTCAGTTTTGGGTTTTTATTGGGGTATTCGGAGCATCTTTGAACCCCTTTCTTGCTGCTAATTTTCCTGGATAGCGGAGTTTGTTTGATTTTTATCTCCACTCTCGGTTATTGGATTTCGGCCTGTTAGGACTCAACCGACATCTACGCTTTGTGAGGATCGCAACCATATTTTTATTGGAATTTTTGGAGATCATCTCGCAGGTGATATTTTGGCTTCTTTCGGACTGATCTTTCTGTAGATTTGTGATCGTGGGGATTTTTGCTTACAGCGATGTTTGGACTATATCTTTGTGCCCAGGAGGAGTTTTCTGGTGTTTTTGAGCTCGTTGGAATTGGGGGAACCTAAGGATTATTCCCATTCAGTTTCGGCCTATTTGGACTTGGGATCGACGCGCGCATTCAAGTGGGTTGCTTTCGTCTCCAAAACCGATGGACGGGTTCTCTAATTCTATCTGATAGTAAGCATGTATGATAGTGAGATTTATAGGGAAGCATGTTAGAGAGAGAGATGATGTCTTCTTGTGTTGTTATTACGATCATGTCGGTTAATGCTCCCTATTTGTGTTAATTTAAATGCTATTATTGGAACTTGACCAAGCACCTTGTCATATGATACATGTTCAACCAGACTAATAGAAAACTTCAATTTGGGCTAGTTATTTATGCTTTAGACACTCCCACACATTTATTCTTTTTACCTGGACTTAGAGTGTTCCTTGGCCGGGTAGCGGGCCGAGTGGTCAGGTTGTTGTGGGATGCATGTTACACTCGTGCCTGGGTGCCGAGTGGAGTCTGATAGCTGTGTTTAGATCAGTACTAGTCTTGGGAGCTGTCTGAGTCGACGGTGGGTCTCGGCTGTCGAGGATTTCCAGCCAGTGAGTGAGAGATGTGATGTTGGTTACTGTCGATCTTGTTGATCGTGGATTTGGATTATAGCCTGCATGAGCCATATTGAGCTCGACAGAGATGCGCAAATACTTTCTTCGGTGGGGTCGCGCCCCTCGAGTGCCGCTCCGGAGCTAGGCCTGCTACTTTGCTATCGCGACTTGTCGACGCAGTCCTTCTGGCAAGGCCATTTTTGGGCAGTCACGGACGCCCTACGTAAGTCCAGTCCTCCGTGGATGTAATGGCAGTAGGTGGGCGCAGATTTGACTGGACCCTATGTGGCAGTCAGTGTAGATTGGGTGATTGTTTTATCTTGAGATAGTAGATGCATCATGCTCCATCTGTATCACCCCTTGAGCATTTAGATAGAGGCATAGTAGCTGTAGAGTTATTTCCAGCCTTTCCTTTTTAGTACTGCATTTGTTATTTTTATGCATCTAGTAGACTTAGTGGGCAGACCGTCGGAATTGGTGGCGGTACCCACTGAGAACTACGTGACGGTGTAGTTCTCTCACTCATGGTTGGTGACTTTTTCCAGGGACCTCTCCTTCAATTCCTGCTGCTCCTGTTGCTGATTCATCTGACCGAGGTAAGGGAGTCGCGAGCTAGTTCCCTACCCGTCTCCAGGGAGAGAGTAGACGTACCCCTTTTTGGTGATGTACTAGTACTGTCAGTGGTTTGGAGATTTCTTGTATTTTTATTTTGAGAGTTTATTTTGGAGAGACTTTGTATTGTGATGACCTGGCATGCACTATTTGGAGTTGTATGTATTTACTTCAGTAGTTTACTTTTCCGCTCTGATATTTGTATAGTGGTTAGTATCATCTTTTGCAGGTTAGTCGCTTCGTCTATACGGGGCTTCCCGTATGGGCGGCGGATCTGTTGGCGGGCCCGAGTCACAGTTTCGACGCCGGGGCGTGACAGTGAGGACCTTGGATACGAGGAGCGCCCGGTGCTAATTGTGGCTCATGAGGTGAGAGAATTGCGCAACCGGGTTATACCGTACGTGAAGATTTTGTGGAGCAATCACGAAGAGCGTGAGGCCACATGGGAGCTAGAGACGGTAATGATGGAGACCTATCCCTTCTTGTTTGAGACTTCCGGCTGAGGTATGGTTGCTTCTGTTTGCTTTCGTTTCGATGACGAAACTTTCTTTTAGTGGGGGAGGATGTGGTGTCTCGATTTTCCCGTGCGACTTGACTAGGTGGTCGGCGGTGAGAAAATACCTATTATTGGTGTATCGAGCCTGTTGTGCGTCAAACGGATGCCAAAAACGGACTTAGCGTGCGAAAACATTGAAAATCGACTATTTTCAGGCAAAATGGGCCTAACCGGCCGAATTTTCGGGTGGGCTGGTCCACGGCCCACTTAGCGTGCACCGGGACTAGCGAGCGGCACTAACGGGCCACGTGGCAGGCTCCCATTGGTCGGGCGGTGGGCGGGAGACTGGGCACTGATTGCGCCTGGCGCGGTGCACCGTGGACCGCGCCAGGCTACGTGGCGCCCGCCCATTGGCGGGCGCATTGACCCGGCGGCCCCGGCCCGGACCGTGACCCGTGCACCCCTGCGTAGACCCCACAGGGAAACGTGGCGCGATTCTATTAATTCTGGCGCTAGCCGGGAACCCGCAGGATGGCCGCCAAGTGTCCATCGATTTCCACTGTGGATTTCGGGCACCCGGAAGTTGGGCCCGAATCCGATTTTGGCATTTTTCTGGTTTTTGGCTATAAACAGCTCACCTTTGCCTCCTTTTGAGGACTTTTTCTGAGCCATTTTGAGCCTTTCTTCAACAGAGAGCTTTGTCTTCGAGTCTTCTTCGATATTTAGATCCCGGAGATTTTTTGGAAGACGTTTCATCAGCTTCCTCCTCGACATCGTGAGCTTCGACGTGCCTTCGATACCGATCATCTTCGTTGACGCTTCGTCCGCGGGCTCCCCTGGGCTGATCCGAGAAAGTTTTTGCCCGATTTCTGCTGCATCGGTTCCTCGAGAGATAGATCTTTGATTTCCGTATTTACCGCTCCTCTCAGTTTTGTGTTTTTTATTGGAGTTTTCGGAGCATCTTTGAACCCCTTTCTTGTTGGTGGTTTTTCTGGAGAGCGAAGTTTGTCTAATTTTTATCTCGGTGCTCGGTTATCGAGTTTCTGCCCGTGAGGACTCGATCGACATCTACGCTTCGCGAGAATCGCAGCCATATTTTTATTGAAATTTTTGGAGATCATCTCAAAGGTGATATTTTGACTTCGTCTGGACTATTTTCCATAGAGTTGAAATTTTGGGAATTTTTGCTTACCGCGGTGTTTGATCCGTATCTCAGCGACCGGGAGGAGTTTTCTGGTATTTTTGGGCTCGTTAGGATCGTGGGAACCTGAGGAGTATCCCCGTTCAGTGTTGGCTTATTTGGACTTCGGATCGACGCGTGCATTCAGGTGGGTTGCTTTCGTCTCCAAAACCTATGGACGGTTTTCTAATTCTATATGATTGCAAGCATGCATGTTAATGTACCACGTATATGTTTGAGGTATAAGCATGAGAATTGTTCTAAACTTTGGAAAAATTAATGCTTATTGGAATTATGGGCGGTTAGTGAATTTGAGAACTTGCATGATTATTTGCTTATTAGAGAAAGTTATGGCCTATTTGGCGGTTGTGGTCACCTATGCTAGTTGAGAGCATGTTGAGGGAGATGATGTGTATATTGGTTGATATTGGGATCATGTCTAATAGTGTTCCCTATTTTTCTTATTCAGTTTAATTAAATGCTATTATTGGAACTTTGACCTAGCACCCCGTCATATGTTGCATGTTCAACCAGACTAGTAGAAAATCCCAACTTGAGCTAGTTTATTTATAGGAATAATTGCCTGTGTAACCCTGAAATCTGAAGAAATATCTAATTTACCCCTTTTATTTTTGGGTTAATTGCATACATGTCCCTCCAAATATGTCGAATTACAAATATATCCCTGTAAAATTCAACTTTTCATATTTATCCCTTCAAAAATCCAAAGTTCTTCAAATATGCCCCTCTGATTAATCACCGTTTGGAATCTATTTATTTTTTAACAGATTCGATGTAAAATTATTTTTTTGCCCCTTACAAATATATCCCTCCAAAAGTATAAAGGTATAATATGGAAAGGGTAAATATGTAAATTCAATTTTTAATCTAACCAAGGTTAAGCATTTAACCTAGGGTTGAATCAACTTTTCTAACAGAGATGGACGGTAGGGGCATATTTGAATAACGGTGGATTTTTGAAGGGATAAATATGAAAAGTTGAATTTTGTAGGGATATATTTGCAATTCGACATATTTAGAGGGACATGTATGCAATTAACCCTTTATTTTTTTCTTTCCAATATACCCTTCATACGTTCCACCGTTATTAAAAATACCCCTACCGTTTTCCTTTGTTAAGTTAACTAGGGTTAAACTAGAGTTAAATAATAATCAGAGTTGAAAACTATCAGATATACCTATTTTGCCCGGGTTTAGGGTTTAGGATTTTTTAGGGTTTTAGGGTTTAAGGTTTAGGGTTTTAGGGTTTAGGGTTTAGAGTTTTTTAGGGTTCTAGGGTTTAGGGTTTAGGGTTTTAGGGTTTAGGGTTTAGGATTTTTTAGGGTTTTAGGGTTTAGGGTTTAGGGTTTTAGGGTTTAGGGGTTTAGGGTTTTAAGGTTTAGGGTTTAGGGTATATTTGAAAGGGCAAAATAGTAATTACACACAGATAACGGCAGTTCCAAACGGTACACTAACAGAGTTTAACTTCAGGGGTATTTTGGAAAGAAGTTGGAACGTAAGAAGGGTAGTTTTAATATTAGCCTTCTAAGAGACGTAAATCTGAAAACAGGGAAATTTTTAGGGGTATATAGGAAATTGCCCCTTATTTATACTTTAGACACTCCCACACTTTTATTCGTTTTTCCTATACTTAGAGTGTTCCTCGCCCGGGTAGTGGGCCGAGGGGTCGGGTTCTTGTGGGATGCATTTTACACTCGGGCCTGGGGGCTGAGTGGAGTCTGGTAACTGTGGTTAGAACAGTGCTAGTCTTGGGAGTCGTCTGAGTCGACGGTGGGTCCCAGCTGTCGAGTTTTTACAGCTAGTGAGTTAGAGATGTAATTCGAGTACTGTTGATCTTGTTGATCGTGGATTTTGGATTATAACCAGCATGAGCCATATTGAGCTCGACAGAGATGCACGGATACTTTCCACGGTGGGGTCGCACCCCCTCGAGTGTCGCTCCGAAGCTAGGCCTGTTACTTTGCTATCGCTGTCACGCCTCGGGGTCGAAACTGCGACCCGGGCTCGCTAACAGATCCGCCGCCCATACGGTGAACCCCGTATAGACGAAGCGTCTAACCTGCAAAAGGGAGATGCTATACCAAACAGATATCAGAGCTGTAAGTAAACTGCTAAAAATAAAATAAAATAATACAATCCAAGTCCTCACCAAAAGTACATAAGTCGCTCAACTCTGAAATAAAAGTACAACTCTATACCTCACTACAAGGTCTCTCAAACAAGTAACTCTCAAAATATAAAAAAAAATGGGTACATCTACTCTCAGGATGACGACAACGACTGGTAGGGATCTAGCTCGCGACTCCCTTACCTCGATCTGAAGAAGCAGCAACTGGAACAGCAGGAATAGGAGTAGAAGTTCCTGGGGAAAAGACACCACGACGGGTGTGAGAACTACATCCCACAGTAGTTCTCAGTGGGTGCCATCAACAAGCCCAACGGTCTGCCCACTAAGTCTACTAGAGGCATGAAGTAACAAATAAAATACAGAAGTAAAAAGCTGGAAATGAATAACCCTACAGCTACTATGCCCCTATCTAGATGCTCAAAAAGTGGAACAGATGAAACACATGATGCATCAACTAACTCTCACTGAGATCACCCAATCTAAACTGACTGCCACATGGGTCCACCTCAAACCTGTTTACAACCCTATTCCCGCTCTCCTCACACTGTTGGGTTATAAGTAATATGGATCTAAATAGGGGAAAAAACACCTAGAGGGGGGTGAATAGGTGTAAACAATAAACACTCAAAAAATCATTGCGCAATAAAACCCAATGCGGAAAAATAAAAGAACACGCAAGATTTTTACGTGGAAAAACTCCAAACCGGAGTAAAAAACCACGGGACCGATAACACGGCGAAATCCACTAGAATTAACACACGTACAAGGTGATATAACGTACTCACAGACGACTCAACCTTTTACCATACGCTCCTAGTAGATCTTCCCGCTCGCTCCACGACGCTTCTCGAATCCACGATCCGCGCCCAACGCTGAATCCACAGCGTCCAACGTCGAGTCCACGACGTCCAACCGAATCCACGGTCTTCACCCAATGGCACGCTTCGAATCCACGAACGTACCTCGCTCCGAATCCACGAGAGCGGTTGCACCTTGAATCCACAAGGCCACGCGAGTCCACGCGCCGATTTTGGGTAAATCGTTGTTTTTGGGTGGTGATGATCCGCCGAATACTTAGATCAAAGATAGATCGGAAATACCATCTAAGTATTCATTGATTTGATTCTACTCAAAATGTGAGTATGGAAAACCTAGAATCAAATCAATCAATATAGATGAAGAAACATAGAATAAATCTATTGATTTCCTTTCTTCTCTATATGTGGATTTTTCCGTTAAAATGATATTTGAAAATGACGGCTCTATTTGGATGCCCCTAGAAATGAATATAGGGTCTATTTATAGGTTAGAAACCCTAGGAAGAATATAAGGATCAAAAACTGCCTTTTCTGGAATTTTACCGACGGCGATCCGGATTGGAATTACTGCGATCCGGATCGCAGAAGCAAGAAAGACGATTTCCAGAAAAACAAGGGTTCGGGATCCGGATCATAAGTCCGATCCGGATCGTTCATACAGTTTTACCAAACATCAATGTTCGGGATCCGGATTGCAATTCCTGATCCGGATCGAGGAAGCACACAGGTAAAACCAGTGTTCGGGATCCGGATCATGGAATGCTGCGATCCGGATTGAACCAGTGTATGAACGAACACCCTTCGGGATCCGGATTGCAAGTCCGATCCGGATCCTGAACATGTCCCATGTCCAGTTTTTGATGTTTAAGCAATTAAAACCTCTTCCAGGTGTTTCTACACTATAAGAAGTATTCGGATCATCAAAATCTTTAGTTAAACGTACCTGATCCTTTTGAATTCTTCTTTCTTGAGATTGAGGTATACGATCCAAAGTTTCTTCATCTTCAATCTTCAAGACTTAATACATTCACGAAATACGCCAACTCAAATTCCGTAACAATCTCCCCGGGTCTACAAAACACATCCAAGATTCAAAAATGGCTCACCAGAGGGACACAAGCATCGACAAGTCGCGATAGAAGAGCTCAATCTCACGCCGGTACAACAACCCGGTCTCGCCTACTCCGGAGTGGCACTCGAGGGGCGCGACCCACACGAGTAAAGTATCCGCTCATCTCTGTCGAGCACAAATGTGGCTCATGGAGGCTATGATCCAAATCCTCGATCAACAAGATCGGCTATAACCAACAATCACTGTCTCACTCAATGGCTAGAAATACTCACAGCCGGGACTACCGTCTACCCGACGGCTCCCACAACAGAACACCAAACTCAGGAAGAACCGACACCATAAGGGTTCGAAAATCCCGATAGGTCGGTGCCTAGAACCCTATCAAACAAGAACAGACTCCAGGCTCCACCTATCGAGGTCCCTGACCCCCTTACAGTTCGGGAACACAACAACCTCTGTACAACAAACGGAGGACACCAACCAGGGCCCGAAAGTCCCGAAGACCAACACCTACAACCCTATCAAACAAGAACAGTCCTAGGCTCGGCCCCCGTGGCTTTCGTCTCGAAAATAGGAACGGCCCCTATAACCCAGATCACCCAATCTCTCTCTCGGGTGAGGAAGTTGTAATAAATAGATGACAGTTATTACTGAAAATTATTTTAATCTGAGAAACCCAAATTTAGTATATTTAGTTCTTTTAAGAAAATTGGTTTAAATAAATTTGATTTTCCAAATCCCGAAGGGCTATTGCCATCACCCAAATCAAACAAGAACAGGCTCCGGCGACCCCTCGAGATTTGGAAGAAAACATTAATTTACAGAAATCATGTGTGTCTAAAAACAGTCTGGGTCCTAGGTCCTGCTGACACTGGTAAACAACTGCCACTAACCCAGTGGCAACAAATAAAACATCTCGAGACCGCCGTTTACCCAAACCGCTCCCGCAGAGATGAACGATCAACTACATCTACCAGACTCCACTCTGCTCCCAAGCACGAGTGTAAAAAATGCATCTCACACTAAAAGAAACCCGACCACTCGGCCCACTACCCAAGCGAGTAAAACACTATGTCCAGGAAGAATAGAAGTGTGGATGTCTAAAGCAGAATAAACCTAGCCCAAGTTGGAGTTTTCTACAGTCTGGCTGAACATGCTGCATATGACGGGGGTGCTAGGTCAAGTTCCAATATAACAATAATTTTTACAGATAAAAGAAAGCATGGAGATGACAAGATCATCAGGTAAAATAAGGAATAACAATTCCTACATTCTAGCATGCTGAACAAGAATTCGCTATCATGCATAGTCCTACAATAGCAGGCTTAACGTACAGTCCATCAATCTTGGAGACAAGGCCACCCACCTGAATGTGCTAACTGTTCGGAGTCGTACAGCTGAGAACACCCAGAAATAGATATACCAGCACAACCACCAAGCAAACAGTACAATAGTAGTGTTCAATGCATCCTGGGTACAAAATACATCCCAAAAATTACACTTAATTTCCATAATTTCCAAGATTACAATTTCTGCGGTGAACAGTCCCTTTAAAGCAAAAATTTCACCTGTAAATTAACCTCCAAAAATTCTAGTAAAAATATGACGGCGATCCTCGCGAAGAGTAGATGTCGATAGAGCCCTGAAACGTTGAATTCCGATTTCCGGATGCGGAGATAAAAATCCGAGAAGACCTTGCTGTCCAGGAATCTCATCAGCAAAATAGGGGCTCAGTAAAGCCTCGAAAACTATGCCAAAAACCCAAATCTAGACAAAACACTCAACACAAAAGTCAAAGATATACCTCTCATCAATCCAACGCCGCAAAATCCGCCCAAAAATACAGTTGGAGTAGCTCGGTGGACCTCTTAGACTGAAATGCGGCGATAACGGGCCTCCAACAGAAAATCGTCGCTCCGCGCTACGATGCTGAAAACGTCGACGCCGCGGCTTCCAAAAATTCCGGGCCTCTGCCAGAAGATGCGCAACACGAAGATCTCCAACTTTGCTAAGGGTCCAAGGGCAGGGGAGCTCGGGAAAGGGGGCAAAAAGCCCCAGCAAGCAGCCTATTTATAGGCCCAGCCCGAAAGAATCCACATTTTGGACTTTTGGCCCAAAACCGGGCGCCCTAAACTTCTGGGTTGCTACAGTAACGGGCCCGGCCCGTTACTGTTCACGCCCGGAAAATCCCCAGGCTACCACACGTCCACCCAAACAGCAAACAGCTGTTTGGGCCAACGGCGCTTCGCCACGCGGACGAAGCGGGTGCCGACACGTGGCGCCCACGCGCGGGAGCCGCAGGTCAGCGCGCCCACATCGCGCCCACGCGTGCCCACGCGCGCCTGTCGGGCACGCAGCCCGAGGCCACCAAACCCCATCCCGTGGACCGCGCGCACAACACCGCACCAACCACGTTCTGCCACGTGTCCACCCCCGGTCCACCGTGCACCCGCGCCATTCCCATGAACCGCGCCCACTGCCCCCGCCAACCGGGAGCCGCCACGTGGCCAGCGCCCGGGTGCACGCCTCCGCGGTGGACCGCGCGCCTCCGCCGCCCCCAGCCGCCTCAGCGGTACATAAGTCGCTCAACTCTGACAGAAAAGTACAACTCTATACCTCACTACAAGGTCTCTCAAACAAGTAACTCTCAAAATATAAAAAAAAGTGGGTACATCTACTCTCAGGACGACGACAACGACTGGTAGGGATCTAGCTCGCGACTCCCTTACCTCGATCTGAAGAAGCAGCAACTGGAACAGCAGGAATAGGAGTAGAAGTCCCTGGGAAAAGACACCACGACGGGTGTGAGAACTACATCCCACAGTAGTTCTCAGTGGGTGCCGTCAACAAGCCCAATGGTCTGCCCACTAAGTCTACTAGAGGCATGAAGTAACAAATAAAATACAGAAGTAAAAAGCTGGAAATGAATAACCCTACAGCTACTGTGCCCCTATCTAGATGCTCAAAAAGTGGAACAGATGAAACACATGATGCATCAACTAACTCTCACTGAGATCACCCAATCTAAACTGATTGCCACATCTGTAAAGTACCGGATTTTCGGCACATAAATAAATATAAATAAAAATGATATGAAATATCATTTTTATGAAAATTGGGAAAGTAAAGAATATTTGGAAGCGAGTTGGGCCCAAATCGGAATTAAAATGAGAGTTCTGGAATTTTATTCGAGAAAGGGGGGCCAGATTTTTAGTGCAAAATTCACAGTGTCAAAAAAATTCCGAGAAAAGTGCGGGAGCCCCGTAAATATGTTGAAAGGCCCCAGAAAGAGTTTCGCGTTGATCGGATGCCGGGTAGTGAGTTCGGGCTCCGTGTGAGGTCCCGGAATTCCCAGCGTAGGGTTTGCTGGTTGTTCGGCAGCTTTCGGTGGCCTTTGGGCGTGATTTGATGCGTGTCGGGTCCAAGAAATGGAATTGTGGTGCAAGTTGGGCACAAGCGTTGGATACCGGGCTTAAAAAGAGATCGCGTGGGTCACTGGAGGACCCGTCGAGTGTTCAGAAGTGGTTTCGCGTGTCGTGGATGTCAAATTTGGCCCCCGGGCGGAGTTTGGATTGAAGATTTCCTCTTCGGGCACCTTCGGGGAATTTTAGAGTTTGAACATTCGGCAAATCGGGCTTCAGAATTGGACCCGGTGCGGAAAACCAGATCAGTGGGCTATCCGGGGGGATTCGGCAAATTTTTGGATGAGAATTTGGAGAAACGGATATCGTTTTTGGACTCAGCGCGCGAAATCGCTAAGAATTGACTATTTATTTGTTGGATTTGGAGCCCGGTAGGCGTGCGCGTTATTCGAGGCGACGCGGCACGAGAATCGAGGCGATGCGGCACGAGAATCGAGGCTGCGCGGCGCCGATCCCGATGAGGCGGCGCGCAGTAAAGGAGCCGTACTTGCGCGCCGTGTGTCAGAGGCACCGCGGGCGCTCTGGGAAGCGCGCCCGCCTGCGCGGGGCCCGCGGGGGGCCGCCACTTGGCGGGCCCTCACTTGCGGCCCTCGGGCGCGCGGGGCGCCACCCCGCGCGCGCGGCCTTGTCACGGCGCGGGTCACGCGCGCTGTGCGCACGTGCGGAGGCCACAACCCGTGGCGCGCAGGGGCGCGGCGCACGTGGCCCGCCGCTTCGCTGCCTGGACCGGGTACACCCGCATGGGTGCGGTGGGACCGGCGGTGCACCGTGGACCCCCGGGCCGTGGACCATCCTTCTTCTCTCCCTCCCTTTTCTTCTTCTTCTTTCTCCCCCGCACCTCCATTCTTCTCCTCTTTCTTTTCATTCTCCAACCGAGAGTGAGGGAGAGTGAGGGAGGAGGTTGTGGAAGTTGCCATTTTGCGTTGTGGGCCTCGTGGAGCGCACGAGGCATCCGATAGGGGGCGTTTCGGCGACGGCGGCGCGGTCGGGTAAGTCCCGCATTTTATTTTTACGGTATTTTTGCACCATTTTTGGGAGGTGTTTTGTTGACCTTGGATGTTACCCTCGCTCTTATCTGTGTTAGGGACAGGTTTTGCTGCACCGTTTTGCGTGCCCGAACCGTACAAATTGGCGGACTCGGGGCGTGACAGATTAGAGTGGTATCAGAGCCTAGGAATAGTCCTAGGTGGTTAGCAACCTTAGGGAGACCCTAGGGATTAGCACGAGAGAGTGCGTGGGTAGTGGCGAAAGTGCTTGATTGGGTTTTGTTGTTCCCAAAAAGGATGTTGGGACTGATCGAGGGCAACGAGCTTTCATTCTTCGAATATTACGTTGGGCGGCCGACAACGTAATGTTGGAGATGAAAAGGAGTACCCTCTTTTACTTTCGCATTATTGGGTCGACGAGCCCTTTTGTCGGTATATAGACTGCGCGTTGCTCAAACGGCTAAGTTTGGGCTAGTTGTTTCGTTGTAGTGTGCATAGTAGCGATGACACCACATAGGGAAACGCACCTGTTTGACTCGAGTCCCGAGAGGGCTCGTGGTCAAACGTGGTATACGAGTTGCGATAGCAGGCGACCGCACTTGTTGGAGTGGTCCAACAGCAGGTCAGACTTCTTGCCGTCGGTGGAAATTCCCCGCCGACAGGAAGACAGATTCCGACGCCTAAGAGTGGCGTCAGCTTGACAGTCGGAGCAGATAGATGGGCTCCAGTGGCTGATAGCGCAGCAAGCTGAGGCTGCACAAACAACGAATGAGTATACGGCGTCGCCACCTGTAGGGGCGACAGTAAGAGAGTGGCAGTGGCCGCCGAGCTTTTGTCGGCGCACCCTGCACCTTCAGCAAGAGATGTTATAAGCTTGTGTCAGCTGGATGCTGGCAAAGTATACTTGGTAAGGTCCAGTGAGGGACCGACTCACGAAGAAAATGGTGATCGCTATGTTGCGAGAACCAAGTAAGTATGTCCTAAGGGATTAGGGCAAGAAAGATTTGTGGGCCTTGTGGCGAAAGTTCGCCCTGATAACGGTAGTGACCGTGTGGCCTATAATTGTGGCTAAATTGCCGCATTGTGGGGTTGGTAAGACCCGGGACAGGTTTCGAGATTCGAAAACCTCGCAAGTGAGCGGGAGTTTTGTGGCGCCGATTTGATGGATCGGTGTAACGGCAAGGATTGCCACCGTAGGATTCGCGTGTTAATCACCAGAGTTGGTGGACAGTTATTTGTGGTGCCTCAACCCAGTTGGGAGAGGTGTACAGGAGTCATACGCGTGTTTAAGCAAGTTGCTTGACACTGGATTTTTGAGTTAGCGTGGGGGCGTAGGACGCCCAACTGTTGGGTGCTCATGGAGCACGAGTATCGTTTAGCCAGAGAGAGCTGATTAGGTGGCGTATTAGCCTTTGCCCAGTGTGGCCAGAGTTGATATAGAGAGTTTGGGTCGTGGATTGACGACTTGTTAGTTGATTTTGCTCAGTGGAGCATAGTGGTCGCGTGGCGACGATTAGCGGGTTCGCTTGGGACGATCCGTGCCTGGACCATGTTTGTGGACTGTGGGCCTGTAGCCCAGTGGGCAGGCGCAGTCAGCTGTGAGAGACAGCGGCCCGAGACCTGATGGCGGGGCATGATAGAGATTTGGTCGGGACGGTAGTCCGAGCGATGACCCGGGAACGTGGAATGCCACGTGTGAGCATTGAGGCTATTAGTACACTGAGAGTGTGATATGACCAGGCCGTAGAGCTAGTGGTGATCGAGGTACTGTAGCTCCTAGTGGGAGTGTGGTGTAGTAATCCTAAGTGAGGATCTACCCGTTTGACGATTGGGTCTGTGTGCTAGTGAGAGCCATTATACAGAGTTAGGCTAGTATTTGGGCTATAGGCCCCTTTTGGACCGTGGTCTGTGAACCTATTAGTAGTCCGATGTCGGGTTAGCTGATAACCCGTGGGACTTGAGCACTAGCAGCATGTGTATAGTTGAGCACTCGTGGATTGGCCTTTGCCCTCCACATTAGGCAACTGAGTGATCGAAAAGGAAAGACGGTAAGTGTAATCGGTTGCAGATGCAACCTCATTGTGGAAAAAGATGGCGGAATTAAAGTGGAAAATTCCACCAGTACAAAAAAAAAAAAAAAAAAAACTGGGTCACTCGTGGCAATTGAGAGAACAAATGCTCAACTGTGTCTTTCACCTATTTGGTGAAAGTGGCCAGACAACAGGTCTGTATTTGTCCCTGAATTGCGATAGGGATTCATGAATGAGTTACTCGTGTAGTCTCGGCGAGCAGGCAATTTGATGCCGGTCACGATATACAGTGAGCCCAGTAGTGAGGGAAAGATTTCCTCCCTCTCGATCAAGTAGGAGTCGAGATGTGATTCAAGTTTCGAGGACGAAACTTATTTTAAGGGGGGTAGAATGTAAAGTACCGGATTTTCGGCACATAAATAAATATAAATAAAAATGATATGAAATATCATTTTTATGAAAATTGGGGAAGTAAAGAATATTTGAAAGCGAGTTGGGCCCAAATCGGAATTAAAATGAGAGTTCTGGAATTTTATTCGAGAAAGGGGGGCCAGATTTTTAGTGCAAAATTCACAGTGTCGAAAAAATTTCGAGAAAAGTGCGGGAGCCCCGTAAATATATTTAAAGGCCCCAGAAAGAGTTTCGCGTTGATCGGATGCCGGGTAGTGAGTTCGGGCTCCGTGTGAGGTCCCGGAATTCCCAGCGTAGGGTTTGCTGGTTGTTCGGCAGCTTTCGGTGGCCTTTGGGCGTGATTGGACGCGTGTCGGGCCCAAGAAATAGAATTGTGGTGCAATTTGGGCACAAGCTTTGGATACCGGGCTTAAAAAGAGATCGCGTGGGTCACTGGAGGACCCGTCGAGTGTTCAGAAGTGGTTTCGCGTGTCGTGGATGTCAAATTTGGCCCCCGGGCGGAGTTTGGATTGAAGATTTCCTCTCCGGGCACCTCCGGGGAATTTTAGAGTTTGAAAATTCGGCAAATCGGGCTTCAGAATTGGACCCAGTACGGAAAACCGGATCAGTGGGCTATCCGGGGGCATTCGGCAAATTTTTGGATGAGAATTTGGAGAAACGGATATCGTTTTTGGACTCAGCGCACGAAATCGCTAAGAATGGACTATTTATTTGTTGGATTTGGAGCCCGGTAGGCGTGCGCGTTTTTCGAGGCGACGCGGCACGAGAATCGAGGCGACGCGGCACGAGAATTGAGGCTGCGCGGCGCGGATCCTGAGGAGGCGGCTCGCGGTACGAGGAGCCGTACGCGCGCGCGCGTGTGTCAGAGGGCGCCCCGGGCGCGCTGGGAAGCGCGCCCGCCTGCGCGGGGGCCCCGCGGGGGCCGCCACGTGGCGGGCCCCCACTGGCGGCCCTCGGGCGCGCGGGGGCGCGCGCCCGTGTCACGGGCGCGTGTCACGCGCCTGTGCGCGGTCTGCGCGGCCGCGTGGCGCGCAGGGGCGCGGCCACGTGGCCCGCCGCTTCGCTGCCTGGACAGGGTACACCCGCATGGGTGCGGTGGACCGGCGGGTGCACCGTGGACCCCCGGGCCGTGGACCATCCTTCTTCTCTCCCTCCCTTTTCTTCTTCTTTTCTCCCCCGCACCTCCATTCTTCTCCTCTTTCTTTTCCTTCTCCAACCGAGAGTGAGGGAGAGTAGGGAGGAGGTTGTGGAGTTGCCATTTTGCGTTGTGGGCCTCGGGAGCGCACGAGGCATCCATAGGGGGCGTTTCGGCGACGGCGGCGCGGTCGGGTAAGTCCCGCATTTTATTTTTACGGTATTTTTGCACAGTTTTGGGAGGTGTTTTGTTGACCTTGGTTTAACCCCTCGCTCTTATCTGTGTTAGGGACAGCATTTTGCTGCACCATTTTGCGTGCGGGCCCCTACGGTGTGCACCGTTTTGCGCGCGGATTTTGGCACCGTGCTCCGTTTTGCGCGCGGATGCAGAAAACATGCGCAGTTTTGGACGCAAACTCGAAAAACATACACCGTTTTGCGTGCAATGTTGAAAAGGAAAGAATGCATCGTTTTGCGTAACAACCCGAGGTACGTGCTTCGTTTTGCGTGCCGATTGTGTTGTCGCGCACCGTTTTGCGTGCCGACCCTAATATTTTGCATCGATTTGCGTACAGGACTAGAAAAGCGTGCATCGATTTGCGTGCACCCCCACAGTCGAACGTGCGCCGTTTTGCGTGCAAGCTCGAGGGGACAAGAGGAATCGCGCGGAGACCAATTGCAAGTGTCTACAAGCAATTGGGTACACTACAAGGTGGGAAATTCTGTCGAAATTGGGTGACCTCTCCCCTTGCTCCTTTGCTTTTCGATTCGAAGCATGATAGTAGCCTGTTAGAGGCGTTAGGTAATTTGTGATTATGATTGCCTGTGTAGATGGATTCAGATGGAATAAGTGCAACTGTTGGTTGCCAGAGATAGAGGAATAGATGTGTATGTGCAAATGGACACAGATGATAAATGCAACTGTCGGTTGCCAAAAGGAGATAATTCATTTTCATGTGCAGAAAGGACTTAGAGGATAAATATTATTTTTATGATGGATATGGAAATAATTGCATGCGTAGAAATGAGTAATTACTTGATGACTGTGATCATGTTAGGGTACAACCCTAGGAATCATGTGATATAAGGGAACAGAACTTGTTGGTAGTAAGACTAGGAGAAAACCTAGTTTAGGGGTTTGACGAGTGACATCAACTTAGGAGTTATCCTAGGAAGGATGAGTGGCATGGTCTTAGGTGATAACCTAAGGACACTGGATAGAGTGATCAACATAGAGTCAGAGAACTCTAGGGTGTATATGACATGGAACTTAGGTAAAGAGAACAACTAGTGTTCAACATAGAGTCAAGGAACTCTAGGATGAGTATGACATGGAACTTAGGTAAAGGAAACCTAAGGTGAACTAGAGGTCAGCATAGAGTCATGGAACTCTAGGACAACTATGACATGGGACTTAGGTAAAGGGAACCTAAGTTGAGCTAGAAGAGTTTAAACTCACAGACAGGAAAATAGAGGCAAGTTGACTCTAGGATTCAGTAAGGAATCAGGAGGATGGAAAAGGTGGATCAAGTATGGAGATATGAAAGGGAAAACAGAAAAGTAGAGTCAATGTAATCTAAGATAACAGTGGAACATGGAATTAGAGTCAGTGTAACTCTAAGTTAATAATGGTGAAGCAGGAAAACAGAGTTTAGTTAACTCTAGGATTCAGTGAGGAATCAGAAAGTGGGATGAGATCCCCAGTTTAAAGAGTTGATCAAATATAACCCTAGAAGGTCATAGGGTGTCTGGGCAAATGGATAATAACTTTAACTTCAATTTGAGTTAAAGAAATAAAGAGAAATGTTTAAGAGTCCAGGAGACTCTCTAGTTATCCTTATGGCAAGACCTAGGATAAGAGAAAATTATTGCTAAAAGGCAAAGATTAAAAGCAAGCTAAAAGTGGCTAAAAGCATAAAGAAAATGTAATTGGCGCCTTCGAATTTGAGACTCGTCAAGTGGAGCAGGACTCCCTGGGCAGTGACCCGTCGGACGAGGTACTTTCGAACGGCTAAAAGTGAAAGCAAGGAGCTAAATGCTCAAAGAAAAGAGAAAGTGATTTGCCAGTGGCAAAAAGGGAGCTATAAGCCCGAATAAGAAAGGAAAGCAAGTGTTCAAAGGCAAAGAGGCTAAGAACTAAAGTAAAAAGAAAAGAAAGAAAATATAAAAAGATAAAATGGGCGTACCTTCGGGGGTGAAACGTAGATCTTGTCGGAGCCATGGGCAGTGTCCCTCTCCCGGGCAGTGACCCGTATGACAAGTTCCCCGTTGGGCGGGGTAACACTTGCGGGTGTTATCGGCAACCTTAGAAATCTTATCTTATGGTAGCAAGACTACCGGGCTCGGGCCCGTTGGATAAGAATTTCCGAGGGTTAACTTGAACTAAAGCACCAGAATCTAAAGAATAAAGAAAAATAGAGTGGCCAAGGTGGCCGGGTTAGTTGGACCCTGTATACAGCGGCATAGTGGCCGAGTTGGTGCTTAGCAGCCTAGTGTGGCTAGACAGAGTAGTGCTGGGTAGATGGTTATACACAGATAGTATAGTGATATGTTATATAGCATAGCTGCATTTTGATATTGAGGATTTTAGTTTCCTAGCACTATTATTATTGCTTCCATTGGACCAAGTGGTGTAGGACACTTTTCTCGGTGGTTGAACCCACTGGGAACTCAGATCGAAGTTCTCACACCCCTTGGGTGACTCCCCCCACAGGTTCGGGAATGGATGCAGCGGTCGAGACGATCAGATGCAGACGACAGCGAGGCATACGACAGGGGCAAGGGCCCAGCAGCATAGTGACCTAGAGGGTCTAGCAGAGGTATTCCATTTATGTATTTCTTGAGTGAACCTTGTATAGTGAGGAATTTATGTAAAGGAAATGTAATAATTTTATTTGCAAGTTCAGAAATGTAAAGTGTAATAAGTTTAATTTATGGTTCACTCTTGTATGCTTTCCTTATCGCTTAAACGGCTCGTTATTGAATGAAAGTTTTAAATTTATAGTGATTTTTAGTGCTCTGATATACAGCTTCCGCATACACTGGTTGTGTTATTATGGATGTTACCGTTCCTTTCGGGTAGAAACAGGTCTTACTCGATTGGCGGGTCTGTTGGCGTGCCCGAACCGTACAAATTGGCGGACTCGGGGCGTGACAACATCGGGTCCAGTCAAACCTGCGCCAACCTACTGCCGCACATCCTCAACAGGACGGGTCTACCGTAGGTATGTCCGTAGCTGCCAAAACTGGCTCAGCCAGAGGGACACAAGCATCGACAAGTCGCGATAGAAGAGCTCAATCTCACGCCGGTACAACAACCCGGTCTTGCCTACTCCGGAGTGGCACTCGAGGGGCGACCCACACGAGTAATTATCCGCGCATCTCTTCTGTCGAGCACAAATGTGGCTCATGGAGGCTATGATCCAAATCCTCGATCAACAAGATCGGCTATAACCAAAAATCACTGTCTCACTCAATGGCTAGAAATACTCACAGCCGGGACTACCGTCTACCCGACGGCTCCCACAACAAAACACCAAACTCAGGAAGAACCGACACCATAAGGGTTCGAAAATCCCGATAGGTCGGTGCCTAGAACCCTATCAAACAAGAACAGACTCCAGGTCTCCGCCTATCGAGGTCCCCGACCCCCTTACAGTTCGGGAACACAACAACCTCTGTACAACAAACGGAGGACACCAACCAGGGCCCGAAAGTCCGGAAGACCAACACCACAACCCTATCAAACAAGAACAGTCCTAGGCTCGGCCCTCGTGGCTTTCATCCCGAAAATAGGAACGGCCCCTAGAACCCAGATCACCCAATCTCTCTATCGGGTGAGGAAGTTGTAATAAATAGATGACAGTTATTACTGAAAATTATTTTAATCTGAGAAACCCAAATTTAGTATATTTTAGTTTTTTAAGAAAATTGGTTTAAATAATTGATTTTTCCAAACCCCGAAGGCTATTGCCATCACCCAAATCAAATAAGAACAGGCTCCGGCGACCCCTCGAGATTTGGAAGAAAACATTAATTTACAGAAATCATGTGTGTCTAAAAATAGTCTGGGTCCTAGGTCCTGCTGACACTGGTAAACAACTGCCACTAACCCAGTGGCGACAAATAAAACATCTCGAGACCGCCGTTTATCCAAACGGCTCCCGCACAGATGAACGATCAACTACATCTACCAGACTCCACTCTGCTCCCAAGCACGAGTGTAAAAAATGCATCTCACACTAAAAGAAACCCGACCACTCGGCCCACTACCCGGACGAGTAAAACACCATGTCCAAGAAGAATAGAAGTGTGGATGTCTAAAGCAGAATAAACCTAGCCCAAGTTGGAGTTTTCTACAGTCTGGCTGAACATGCTGCATATGACGGGGGTGCTAGGTCAAGTTCCAAGATAACAATAATTTTTATAGATAAAAGAAAGCATGGAGATGACAAGATTATCAGGTAAAATAAGGAATAACAATTCCTACATTTTAGCATGCTGAACAAGAATTCGCTATCATGCATAGTCCTACAATAGCAGGCTTAACGTACAGTCTATCAATCTTGGAGACAGGGCCACCCACCTGAATGTGCTAACTGTTCGGAGTTGTACAACTGAGAACACCCAAAAACAGATATACCAGCACAACCACCAAGCAAACAGTACAATAGCAGTGTTCAATGCATCCTGGGTACAAAATACATCCCAAAAATTACACTTAATTTCGATAATTTCCAAGATTACAATTTCTGCGGTGAACAGTCCCTTTAAAGCGAAAATTTCACCTGTAAATTAACCTCTGAAAATTCCAGTAAAAATATGACGGCCATCCTCGCGAAGAGTAGATGTCGATAGAGCCCTGAAACGTCGAATTCTGATGTCCGGATGCGGAGATAAAAATCCGCGAAGACCTTGCTGTCCAGGAATCTCATCAGCAAAACAGGGGCTCAGTAAAGCCTCGAAAACTATGCCAAAAACCCAAATCTAGACAAAACACTCAACACAAAAGTCGAAGATATACTTCTCATCAATCCAACGCCGCAAAAATTGCCCAAAAATACTGTCGGAGTAACTCGGTGGACCTCTCAGACCGAAATGCGGCGATAACGGGTCTCCAGCAGAAAATCGTCGCTCCGCGCTATGATGCCGAAAACGTCAATGCTGCGGATTCCAAAAATTCCGGGCCTCTGCCAGAAGATGTGCAACACGAAGATCTCCAACTTTGCTAAAGAATCCAAGGGCAGGAGAGCTCGGAAAAGGGGGCAAAAAGCCCCAGCAAGCAGCCTATTTATAGGCCCAGCCCGAAAAAAATCCACATTTTGGACTTTTGGCCCAAAACCGGGCGCCCGAAACTCCGGGCTGCTACAGTAACGGGCCGGCCCGTTACTGTTCACGCCCGAAAATCCCAAGCTACCAACGCGTCCACCCAAACAGCAAACACTGTTTTTGGCCAACGGCGCTTGCGCCATGCGGCCGAAGCTGGTGCCGACACGTGGCGCCCACGGCGCGGGTAGCCGCGGGTCAGCGCGCCCACGTCGTGCCCACGCGGCCTGTCGGCACGCAGCCCGAGGCCACAAACCCCGTCCCGTGGACCGCACGCACAACAACCGCACCAACCACGATCTGCCACGTGTCCACCCCCGGTCACCGTGCACCCCGCGCCATTCCCGTGGACCGCGCCCACTGCGCCCCCGCCAACCGGAGCCGCCACGTGGCCAGCGCCCGGGTGCACGCTCTCGCGGTGGACCGCTGCGCCTCCGCCGCCGCCAGCCGCCGCGCTCCGCCGCCAGCCGCCGCCATGCCGGCGCCTCTCCGGCCGTCGGAACAGTACTAGCTGCCTCGAAATTCGTGTTTTTGCGTTCGGGCTCCGAAAAATACAAGTAAATAGTCCATCTTGACCGTTTTCGCGCGGCTGAATCCAAATCCGAAGTCCGTTTGGCCAAATTCCACTTCTAAAATTTTTCAAAAATTTTCGAAAAAGTAAACTTGATCTATTTTTCTTACCGGGTCAATTCCTTGGTTCCAATAAGCGCGCAAAACCTCAATCACCCAAAATGGCCTCTTGTTAAGCAATCTTGCTCCCATTATCACCAGAAATCCATTTCCGGGCCCCGACACGCGCACAAACACTACGAGAAACCACTAATCCATCAATGAGCCCTTAAGTGGGGATTCGGGTCCTCACAATCGCGACTTGTCGACACAGTCCCTCTGGCTGGACCTTTTTTGGGCAGTCACGGACGCCCTACATAAGTCCGGTCCTCCGTGGATGTAATGGCAGTAGGTGGGCGCAGGTTTGACTGGACCCTTTGTGGCAGTCAGTGTAGATTGGGTGATTGTCTTATCGAGAGGTAGTAGATGCATCATGTTTCATCTGTATCACCCATTGAGCATTTAGATAGAGTCATAGTAGCTGTAGAGTTATTTCCAGCCTTTTCTTTATAGTACTGCATTTGTTACTTTATGCCTCTACTGGACTTAGTGGGCAGACCGTCGGGTTTGGTGGCGGTACCCACTGAGAACTACGTGTCGGTGTAGTTCTCACACCCTCTGTCGGTGTCACGCCCCGAGGTCGAAACTGCGACCCGGGCTCGCCAACAGATCCGCCGCCTATACAAAACCCCGCATAGGCGAAGCGTCCAATTTGCAAGAAAAGGTACTACAGCTAAACAGATATCAGAGCTATAAAGAAAACTGCTGTAAAACTAAAATCCAACCACTGTACAACTGAAAATAATGATACAATATCCATCTCCCATAAGTGATAATCATACAATATCCTCAAATACAATAACCAAAAACTCAACAGGGAGGTAAACTAAAATAATACATCAGTGCACAGGCTCTCAGTACAAGTCAGATCCTCACAATACAATAGTCTCTCAAAAGAGGAAAATAAAACTAATCTATTGACTGTACTACAAATATCCAATGTGGGGGTACAGCTACTCTCCAAAGACAGGTAGGGATCTAGCTCGCGACTCCCTCGCCTCGAACAGCAACAGCAGAATTAGCATCTCCCACAGGTGACTCTGCAAAACAAAGGAGAGGAAAGAAAAAGGAGGGGAAGAACCCCCAACGGGTGTGAGAACTACATCAACACATAGTTCTCAGTGGGTACCGCCACCAAGCCCTACGGTCTACCCACAAAATCTACTAGAGGCATAAGATAACAATGCAGTAAAAACTGAACAAGAAAAGCCGGAGATGCTCTACAGCTACCATGCCTCCATCTAAATACTCAATGGGTGGTACAGATGAAAATATATGCAACTACTCGCACCCAAGGTGCTCAATCGACCCAATCGAACTAACTACCTCATAGGGTCCAGTCAAGCCTGTGCCTACCTACTGCCAGTACATCCACGGAGGACTGGACTTACGTAGGGCGCCGTGACTGCCAAAACTGGCCCACCAGAAGGACTGCGTCCGTGACTACCTAAAAAGCCCAGCCAGAGGACAGCATCCACAAGTCGTGATACGAAAGTAATAGCCCACTCCGACGGGGCACTCGAGGGCGCGTGTCACGCCCGGGGTCGAAACTGCCCCGGGCCGCTAACAAATCCGCCATCTGTACGGAAACTCCCACTACAACAGCGTCTCAAACTGTAAAAAAAACAACTCTATACCTACAACAGATTCTCTCAACAGAGGTAAAAGTAAACTAATCTACTAAGCTCTCCACTGAAGGGGGTACCGCTACACTCCAACGACGGGTAGGGAACTAGCTCGCGACTCCCTCGCCTCGGTCAGAAGGATCAGCAACAGGAGCACAGGAACAGAAGAAGAAGTCCCTGGGGAAAAGACACCACGACGGGTGTGAGAACTACTTCCCACAGTAGTTCTCAGTGGGTGCCGTCAACAAGTCCAACGGTCTGCCCACCAAGTCTACCAGAGGTAAAAGATAACAGGCAAGAAATCTGAACAAGAAAAGCTGGAACTACTCTACAGCTACCATGCCTCTATCTAGATACTCAAAAAGTGGAACAGAGGAAAGTAAATGAGACCACTCGCACACAAGGTGCTCAATCGACCCAATCGAACTGACTGCCTCATAGGGTCCAGTCAAACCTGCGCCTGACGACTAGGAACGCACCTGCCCACTACCACACATCCACATGAGGACGGGATTTACGTGGGGCGTCCTGTCCGCCTAACTCATCCCTCGCGCAAAACTGCCTCAACAGGCCAACCACCGCATCCACTGCGGCATCTCAGGGGGCGCGGCCCCAACTGAGGAAAACGGCGCGGCATAGAGTAATCAACATTGGCATATGCAGGCTAGTCAAAATCCACGCTCACTCACAGAACGGTAGGACTCAAGATCCCCAAATATCTCGCACAACAGTCGGAGCACTCTCGACGACTCAGCTGATCGGCTAACTCGAAACACGAGACACTAGCCTCTCCAACAGCTCGCAGCACAAAGCACACTGGCTGGAGATACTCCACAGCCAGGAACGACCCACAACTCAGGGTAACAAAACAGGTCGGACAACACTCAACGACCTGGGACCACCGTCAACCCCAACGGTTCCCAACAACACCGACCGGAAGATACTCGACGGCCCGGGACTGCCGTCTACTCAACGGCTCCCTCCACGACAGCACAACAGGGAAACAAGACCTCTCGGGACTACCGTTTACCCAAACGGCTCCCGGCACAGATAAGCAACCCGCTACAACTACCAGACTCCACTCTGCTCCCAAGCAAGAGTGCAAAAGCATCCCACACTAAAAGCAAGTCCCGACCTCTCGGCCCACTACCCGGGCGAGAAACACTATGTCCAGGAATGAAAGAACAGTGTGGATGTCTAAGCATAAATAACCCTAGCCCAAGTGAGGGTTTTCTACTGGTCTGGTTACACATGCAACATATGACGGGGGTGCTAGGTCAAGTTCCAAGATAACTATATTAACAGATATAAAAGGAATAACAATTCCTATAATCTAGCATGCTACACAATGAAATAACTATCATGCATAGTCCTACATCAGTAGAAATACTGTACAGTCCATAAAACTTGGAGATAAGGCCACCCACCTCGATTTGCCACCAATTGCTCGTAGACACTTGCAATTGGCCTCCACGCGATCCGCACGCAAACGGGGCATGCCGCCGGAGTCCGCACGCAAAACGGAGCACGCCGCCGGAGTCCGCACGCAAAACGGAGCACGCCGCCGGAGTCCGCACCAGAAACGGAGTCTGCACATAAAACGGTGCACGGTGTCAGGATCCGCACGCAAAACGGAGTCCGCACGCAAAACGGTGCACGGTGCCGGAGTCCGCACGCAAAACGGTGCACGGTGCCAGGATCCGCACGCAAAACGGGGTCCGCACGCAAAACGGTGCACGGTGCCGGAGTCCGCACGCAAAACGGTGCACGGTGCCAGGATCCGCACGCAAAACGGGGTCCGCACGCAAAACGGTGCACAGTGCCGGAGTCCGCACGCAAAACGGTGCACAAAACACAGTCCCAAAACCAGATAGAAACAGGGGTTAATTTACAGTCTAAAAGAACGCCCCAAAACTGCACAAAAATACAGTAAAATCAACACACGGGACCTACCCGACTGCGCCGCCGTCGCCGAAACGCTCCGCCGGGCGACCTCGCACGCAAAACGAGGTCCACGACGCGCCGCCGCCCTCACCCAACCCCCTCCTCACTCCCTCCCGCTCTCGGGTGCAGAAGAAAGAAAGAAAGAAAGGAGAGAATGGCGGTGCGGGGAGGAAGAAGAAGAAGAGAAAAGAGGAGAGAGGGAGAGGGTGGTCCACACGGCCGGTCCACGGAGCCGGTCCACGGCACGGGCCAACCAGGGGGCCCAACCGGCCGGTCCACCAGGGCGGGCGCGTGCGCCGGTCCACGCACGCGCCCATCGCGCCACGTGGCGCGCATGCGCGCCACGCGGCGCGCATCCGCGCGCCACACGGCGCGTGACACCGCGCCGGCAGGCGCGGGACACGCGCCCGCCACACGGGCGCGCGCCCCGCGCGCCCGCGCGGGCGCCAACGGGGGCCCGCCACGTGGCGGCCCCGCGCGCGCCCACGCGCAGCGCGCTTCCCGAGCGCGCCTGTCTGCGCGCTGTCCCCGCCGTACAGCGCCTCGGGAAAGGCCGCTCCTCGGGTTCCGCCGCGCCACACCTCGAAAAACGTGCCGCTTTGCCTCGAAAAACGCGCACTTCATCCGGGCTCCAAATCCAACAAATAAATAGTCCATTCTTAGCGATTTCGCGCGCTGAATCCAAAAACGATGTCCGTTTCTCCAAATTCTCACCCAAAATTTGCCGAATGCCCACTCGATCCGATTTTCGCGCCGGGTCCATTTTTAAAGTCCGATTTGCCAAATTCCAACTCTAAAAATTCCCGAAGGCGACCGGAGAGGTAAACTTTTATCCGGACTTCACCCGGAGTCCAATTTTGACATCTGAATCGCGCGAAATCACTTCTAAACACCCGACGGGTCCTCCAATTTCCCACGGGGTCCCTTTTAAGCCCGAAGTCCACCACTTGTGTCCAAATTGCGCGCAACCCACGCAGGCCTCCAGTGATGCAACAAATCCCAAATTGCATCACAAATCCATTTCTTGGGCCCGACACGCGCACAAACACTCCCAACGGCCACTAAAAGCTGCCCAACAACCAGCAACTCCTACGCCGGGGATTCCGGGACCTCACATCCTCCCCCACTAAAAGAAAGTTTCGTCCTCGAAACTAAATCAAGCCCATCAGGAGTCAAGAATACCACGGCTAGGTATCTAACAATACGCCTCCAGCTCCCAAACTCCACTCGCTCCTCGTGATTACAACCGCAACAACAACAAGTACGGTATGACCCGTTGTGCAATTCTCTCATCTCTCGAGCCAGAATTTGCAACGGGCGTCCCTCGTACTCCAACAATCACGGATCTCAAAGGGGCAAGTAAATCACGGGCGAGGAAAAACACATCACTACTGAGCTGAGACGTGGAAAACCAAAGGGCTCCACTAAAAGGCTGGGGGAAACGGGAAAACCACTAATTCAACACGCACCAAACTATATCATGGTGCCAACCTCAACAAGGACGACCCGAAGCATACCCGCACATCCATCCAATAAGGAAGGGAATCCAATAGTTGGGGTCTTCACTCGGTTACTTCCGATCCGAAACACCCGAGTGGACTACACAACTGCAGGCTACCCTCAAAAGGGATCCTCAAAGGGCACAATCTCGTGCCACAGTTGGTCGCTCAACATGCTATCATAACCCCAACGGACCCACGGGTCGAAGTCGATCCCTCAACTACAAAAGAACACCCTGACGGGATCCAAACCGTCGGTGAACGGGACTGAAAACTGGCTCACAAGGCGATCATAAAGCTGATGCCCAAACTCGCGGTCAAAGTCCGAAACATCCCCAAAAGACTCTCACCGTTGTGTACCTACAACGTGGCATCACTGCCGTGCACCCACGGCGTGGCATCACTGCCGTGCACCAACGGCGTGGCCTCACTGCCGTGCACCAACGGCGTGGCATCACCACCGTGTATCAACGGTGTGGCATCACCACGTGTATCAACGGTGTGGCATCACCGCCGTGCACCCACGGCGTGGCCTCACCAAAAAAAAAAAAAAAAAAAAAAAACGGGGGCCGTGCACCAACGGCGTGGCATCACCACCGTGTATCAACGGTGTGGCATCACCACCGTGTATCAACGGTGTGCATCACTCAAGCATCAAGGCCTCAGATCCTCGCAGTCCTATACCCTCGAAACTCCGGAGCTGAGGAAAGGCCAAAGGATCAATAGGCAAAAACCAGGGCCCCAACTGCACAGGGCAGGACCAACAACACTCATCTATGTGCAACACGTGATCAGGTATCAGAACCTCACGAGCACAAGCTAAGGGTCCTATCTCCAGCCCATATAACAATGCAAATGCCCTAGCACTCTCACAGCTATGTCGGAGAACTTCAACGACTCAACTCACAACCACACCCCACTCATAGGCGAGAAAACCGACTGACGCGACAAGGATCCGAAAATCCCGATAGACCGTGCCTAGAACCCCAATCCCACAAGAACAGACTCTAGCCTCAGTCCTAACGAAGTTTCGCTCCTTTACCGTCCAGAATTCGGTCCCTCTCGTTTACAGTGGGAATCTAACCAACATGCAACTCACCGCTGGAGACGCTCCTCACCGATCCGCGAAGGGTCCGAAAACCCGGGAGCCAAAACTGTGTTCCCCCACGCAAGAAGACACAGTCATCCCGCTGCTGCTGATACACCGGCTGTGGAGAACCTCCTGGTCTCTGTCTCCTTTGAGACTCACGACCCTCAGTGTAAGTCACCCCCGGAATTTGGATTAGTCCTCTATATAAATGATATAATAGGACTAAATCTCTAACCCGGCTATAGCATTTTGGATGGTGGCAAGATCCAAGGGAACATGAAGTTAAGCGTGCTAGAGCTAAGTAGTTTCTAGGATGGGTGACCCCCTGGGAAGTGGGCGCCACAGTTGGTATCAGAGCCATTCACCAGCCGGAAATGTGAGATGAGTCTCGGCTGAGCCAGGGTTATATAGCGATAGAGCGAGGCTCCCCGGCTAATGACCGTTGTGAGTGGAGTGCAAGCTCCTCACAAGGTCGGCTAAGGCTAGCGAGACGAGTCTCACATCGCCTGGTGCTTGTGAGTGTGCTTGAGCCTGACGTGGACGTCAGGGCTTAAGGGGGGAGAATGTAACACCCCCGGAATTTTGATTAGTCCTCTATATAAATGATATAATAGGACTAAATCTCTAACCCCTGCTATAGCATTTTGGATGGTAGCAAGATCCAAGGGACATGAGAGTTAAGCGTGCTAGAGCTAGAGTAGTTCTAGGATGGGTGACCCCCTGGGAAGTGGGGCGTCACATCTCGACTGGGATCGTGGCGGCCCTCGGGGGGTCTCGATCTATTCGACGGTCC
>CM054942.1:19058148-19093587 GCA_029168755.2 Tillandsia fasciculata
GTATCCATCTCCCAAATACGATCGTATAAAACTCAAAAGGGAGATATCTCCAATAAATACATCAGTGTACAACTCTCGATACAAAATATCCTCACTACAACAGTCTCTCAAACTGTAAAATAAAGTAAACTCTATACCTCACAACAAAGGTCTCTCAACAGAAGTAAAAGAAGTAAACTAATCAACTGGAGCTCTCCTCTGAAGGGGTACCGCTACACTCCAACGACGGGTAGGGAACTAGCTCGCGACTCCCTCGCCTCGGTCAGAAGGATCAGCAACAGGAGCACAGGAACAGAAGAAGAAGTCCCTGGGGAAAAGACACCACGACGGGTGTGAGAACTACTTCCCACAGTAGTTCTCAGTGGGTGCCGTCAACAAGTCCAACGGTCTGCCCACCAAGTCTACTAGAGGTAAAAGATAACAGGCAAAGAAATCTGAACAAGAAAAGCTGGAACTACTCTACAGCTACCATGCCTCTATCTAGACACTCAAAAGTGGAACAGAGGAAAGTAAATGAGACCACTCGCACCAAGGTGCTCAATCGACCCAATCGAACTGACTGCCTCATAGGGTCCAGTCAAACCTGCGCCTGACGACTAGGAACGCACCTGCCCACTACCACACATCCACATGAGGACGGGATTTACGTGGGGCGTCCTGTCCGCCTAACTCACCCTCGCGCAAAACTGCCTCAACAGGCCAACCACCGCATCCACTGCGGCATCTCAGGGGGCGCGGCTCCAACTGAGGAAAACGGCGCGGCATAGAGTAATCAACATTGGCATATGCAGGCTAGTCAAAATCCACGCTCACTCACAGAACGGTAGGACTCAAGATCCCAAAATATCTCGCACAATAGTCGGAGCACTCTCGACGACTCAGCTGATCGGCTAACTCGAAACACGAGACACTAGCCTCTCCAACAGCTCGCAGCACAAAGCACACTGGCTGGAGATACTCCACAGCCAGGAACGACCCACAACTCAGGTAACAAAACAGGTCGGACAACACTCAACGACCTGGGACCACCGTCAACCCCAACGGTTCCCAACAACACGGACCGGAAGATACTCGACGGCCCGGGACTGCCGTCTACTCAACGGCTCCCTCCCACGACAGCACAACAGGGAAACAAGACCTCTCGGGACTACCGTTTACCCAAACGGCTCCCCGCACAGATAAGCAACCCGCTACAACTACCAGACTCCACTCTGCTCCCAAGCAAGAGTGCAAAAGCATCCCACACTAAAAGCAAGTCCCGACCTCTCGGCCCACTACCCGGGCGAGGAAACACTATGTCCAGGAATGAAAGAACAGTGTGGATGTCTAAGCATAAATAACCCTAGCCAAGTGAGGGTTTTCTACTGGTCTGGTTACACATGCAACATATGACGGGGGTGCTAGGTCAAGTTCCAAGATAACTATATTAACAGATATAAAAGGAATAACAATTCCTACAATCTAGCATGCTACACAATGAAATAACTATCATGCATAGTCCTACATCAGTAGAAATACTGTACAGTCCATAAAACTTGGAGATAAGGCCACCCACCTCGATTTGCCACCAATTGCTCGTAGACACTTGCAATTGGCCTCCACGCGATCCGCACGCAAACGGGGCATGCCGCCGGAGTCCGCACGCAAAACGGAGCACGCCGCCGGAGTCCGCACGCAAAACGGAGCACGCCGCCGGAGTCCGCACCAGAAACGGAGTCTGCACATAAAACGGTGCACGGTGTCAGGATCCGCACGCAAAACGGAGTCCGCACGCAAAACGGTGCACGGTGCCGGAGTCCGCACGCAAAACGGTGCACGGTGCCAGATCCGCCCGCAAAACGGGGTCCGCACGCAAAACGGTGCACAGTGCCGGAGTCCGCACGCAAAACGGTGCACGGTGCCAGGATCCGCACGCAAAACGGGGTCCGCACGCAAAACGGTGCACAGTGCCGGAGTCCGCACGCAAAACGGTGCACAAAGACACAGTCCCAAACACAGATAGAAACAGGGGTTAATTACAGTCTAAAAGAACGCCCCAAAAACTGCACAAAAATACAGTAAAACCAACAAACGGGACCCACCCGACTGCGCCGCCGTCGCCGAAACGCTCCGCCGGGCGACCTCGCACGCAAAACGAGGTCCACGACGCGCCGCCGTCCCTCACCCAACACCCCTCCCTCACTCCCTCCCGCTCTCGGGTGCAGAAGAAAGAAAGAAAGAAAAGGAAGAGAATGGCGGTGCGGGAGGGAAGAAGAAGAAGAAAAGAGGAGAGAGGGAGAGGGTGGTCCACACAGCCGGTCCACGGAGCCGGTCCACGGCACGGGCCAACCAGGGGGCTCAAACCGGCCGGTCCACCAGGGCTGGGCGCGTGCGCCGGGTCCACGCACGCGCCCAGCGCGCCACGTGGCGCGCAACCATGCGCCACGCGGGCGCGCAGTCCGCGCGCCACACGGGCGCGTGACACGCGCCCGTGCTGGCGCGGGACGGGGGCGCCACACGGGCGCGCGCCCCGCGTGCCCGAGCGGGCGCCAGTGGGGGCCCGCCACGTGGCGGCCCCCTGCGCGCGCCCACGCGCAGGCGCGCTTCCCGAGCGCGCCTGTCTGCGCGCTGTCCCGCCGTACAGCGCCTCGGGAAGAGGGCCGCTCCTCGGGTTCCGCCGCGCCACACCTCGAAAAACGTGCCGCTTTGCCTCGAAAAACGCGCACTTCATCCGGGCTCCAAATCCAACAAATAAATAGTCCATCTTAGCGATTTCGCGCGCTGAATCCAAAAACGATGTCCGTTTCTCCAAATTCTCACCAAAAATTTGCCGAATGCCCACTCGATCCGATTTTCGCGCCGGGTCCATTTTTAAAGTCCGATTTGCCAAATTCCAACTCTAAAAATTCCCGAAGGCGACCGGAGAGGTAAACCTTTATCCGGACTTCACCCGGAGTCCAATTTTGACATCTGAATCGCGCGAAATACTTCTAAACACCCGACGGGTCCTCCAATTTCCCACGGGGTCTCCATTTAAGCCCGAAGTCCACCACTTGTGTCCAAATTGCGCGCAACGACACATCCCGCAGGCCTCCAGTGATGCAACTAAATCCCAAATTGCATCACAAATCCATTTCTTGGGCCCAACACGCGCACCAACACTCCCAACGGCCACTAAAAGCTGCCCAACAACCAGCAACTCCTACGCCGGGGATTCCGGGACCTCACATCCTCCCCCACTAAAAGAAAGTTTCGTCCTCGAAACTAAATCAAGCCCATCAGGAGTCAAGAATACCACGGCTAGGTATTTAACAATACGCCTCCAGCTCCCCAAACTCCACTCGCTCCTCGTGATTACACCGCAACAACAACAAGTACGGTATGACCCGTTGTGCAATTCTCTCATCTCTCGAGCCAGAATTTGCAACGGGCGTCCCTCGTACTCCAACAATCACGGATCTCGAAGGGGCAAGTAAATCACGGGCGAGGAAAAACACATCACTACTGAGCTGAGACGTGGAAAACCAAAGGGCTCCTCAAAAAGGCTGGGGGAAACGGAAAAAACCCACTAATTCAACACGCACCAAACTATATCATGGTGCCAACCTCAACAAGGCGACCCGAAGCATACCCGCACATCCATCCAATAAGGAAGGGAAACCAATAAGTTGGGGTCTTCACTCGGTTACTTCCGATCCGAAATCACCCGAGTGGACTACACAACTGCAGGCTACCCTCAAAAGGGATCCTCAAAAGGCACAATCTCGTGCCACAGTTGGTCGCTCAACAAGCTATCATAACCCCAACAGACCCGCGGGTCGAAGTCGAGCCCTCAACTACAAGAGAACACCCTGACGGGATCCAAACCGTCGGTGAACGGGACTAAAAACTGGCTCGCAAGGCGATCATAAAGCTGATGCCCAACTCGCGATCAAAAGTCCGAAACATCCCCAAAAACTCTCACCGTTGCGTACCTACAACGTGGCATCACTGCCGTGCACCCACGGCGTGGCATCACTGCCGTGCACCAACGGCGTGGCCTCACTGCCGTGCACCAACGGCGTGGCATCACCACCGTGTATCAACGGCGTGGCATCACCACCGTGTATCAACGGTGTGGCATCACTGCCGTGCACCCACGGCGTGGCATCACTGCCGTGCACCAACGGCGTGGCATCATCACCGTGTATCAACGGTGTGGCATCACCACCGTGTATCAACGGTGTGGCATCACTCAAGCATCAAGGCCTCAGATCCTCGCAGTCCTATACCCTCGAAACTCCGGAGCTGAGGAAAGGCCAAAGGATCAATAGGCAAAAACCAGGGCCCCAACTGCACAGGGCAGGACCAACAACACTCATCTATGTGCAACACGTGATCAGGTATCTGAACCTCACGAGCACAAGCTAAGGGTCCTATCTCCAGCCCATATAACAATGCAAATGCCCTAGCACTCTCACAGCTATGTCGGAGAACTCTCAACGACTCAACTCACAACAACACCCCACTCATAGGCGAGAAGAACCGACTGACGCGACAAGGATCCGAAAATCCCGATAGACCGGTGCCTAGAACCCCAATCCAACAAGAACAGACTCTAGGCTCAGTCTAACGAAGTTTTCGCTCCTTTACCGTCCAGAAATTCGGTCCCTCTCGTTTACAGTGGGAATCTAACTCAACATGCAACTCACGGCTGGAGACGCTCCTCAGCCGGATCCGCGAAGGGTCCGAAAACCCGGGAGACCAAAACCTGTGTCCCCACGCAAGAAGACACAGTCATCCCGCTGCTGCTGATACACCGGCTGTGGAGAACCTCCTGGTCTCTGTCTCCTTTGAGACTCACGACCCTCAGTGTAACACCCCCGGAATTTGGATTAGTCCTCTATATAAATGATATAATAGGACTAAATCTCTAACCCGGCTATAGCATTTTGGATGGTAGCAAGATCCAAGGGAACATGAGAGTTAAGCGTGCTAGAGCTAGAGTAGTTCTAGGATGGGTGACCCCCTGGGAAGTGGGGCGTCACAGTTGGTATCAGAGCCATTCACCAGCCGGAAATGTGAGATGAGTCTCGGCTGAGCCAGGGTTATATAGCGGATAGAGCGAGGCTCCCCGGCTAATGACCGTTGTGAGTGGAGTGCAGCTCCTCACAAGGTCGGCTAAGGCTAGCGAGACGAGTCTCACATCGCCTGGTGCTTGTGAGTGTGCTTGAGCCTGACGTGGACGTCAGGGCTTAAAGGGGGGAAGAATGTAACACCCCCGGAATTTGGATTAGTCCTCTATATAAATGATATAATAGGACTAAATCTCTAACCGGCTATAGCATTTTGGATGGTAGCAAGATCCAAGGGAACATGAGAGTTAAGCGTGCTAGAGCTAGAGTAGTTCTAGGATGGGTGACCCCCTGGGAAGTGGGGCGTCACACTCAGACTGGGATCGTGGCGGCCCCGGGGGTCTCGATCTATTCGACGGTCCAAACACAGGCGGCACAGAATGCCTCTCCCCGGAGCTGGTCCCTGGCGCTCCGTCTCTCTCTGACATGATCACTAATCTCGTCAACCCTCTAAGCATGCTCAATCGCTGCATCAAACGTTGGCACCCGCCGGGAATACACCAAGTGATAGATATTCCGATGCAGTCCTTTCTCAACTAGCTCAACCTCTTGGGCCTCAACCAGGCGACATGGGGTACACCGCTCAACCAATCGCAAAACTCGCGAACGTACTCCCAAAAGAGGTCGACTCCCCTGCTGTAGGAGTCTAGGATCCCCTGTCCAGTTTCTGCTTACACTGGCGGGTAAGAAGGCCCTGAGCCGCAAAGCATGAAACTGGTTCCAAGTCAACAACTGCGCTCCCAGTAGTCCAACAGGATGAACTCAACGCCACCAAATTTGGCGTCCTGTCAGACCATCTCAATCTCACTAAAGCAACCACCTGGTAACTCGGCCAGGGGCAATGCATCCATCTGGTAGCTCGGCCAGTGGGAAGCTCGGCCAGTGGGAAGTATCCTCCTGGTAACTCGGCCAGGGCATCCATCTGGTAGCTCGGCCAGTGGAAGCATCCTCCTGGTAACTCGGCCAGGGCATCCACCTGGTAGCTCGGCCAGTGGGAAGCATCCTCCTGGTAACTCGGCCAGGGCATCCACCTGGTAGCTCGGCCAGTGGGAAGCATCCTCCTGGTAACTCGGCCAGGGCATCCACCTGGTAGCTCGGCCAGTGGGAAGTATCCTCCTGGTAACTCGGCCAGGGCATCCACCTGGTAGCTCGGCCAGGGGAAGTATCCTCCTGGTAACTCGGCCAGGGCATCCACCTGGTAGCTCGGCCAGTGGGAAGTATCCTCCTGGTAACTCGGCCAGGGCATCCATCTGGTAGCTCGGCCAGTGGGAAGCATCCTCCTGGTAACTCGGCCAGGGCATCCACTGGTAGCTCGGCCAGTGGGAAGCATCCTCCTGGTAACTCGGCCACCTGGTAGCTCGGCCAGTGGGAAGCATCCTCCTGGTAACTCGGCCAGGGCATCCACCTGGTAGCTCGGCCAGTGGGAAGCATCCTCCTGGTAACTCGGCCAGGGCATCCACCTGGTAGCTCGGCCAGTGGAAGTATCCTCCTGGTAACTCGGCCAGGGCATCCACCTGGTAGCTCGGCCAGTGGGAGTATCCTCCTGGTAACTCGGCCAGGGCATCCACCTGGTAGCTCGGCCAGTGGGAGGTATCCTCCTGGTAACTCGGCCAGGGCATCCATCTGGTAGCTCGGCCAGTGGGAAGTATCCTCCTGGTAACTCGGCCAGGGCATCCACCTGGTAGCTCGGCCAGTGGGAAGCATATCTCAACACAAAAACTCCTGGGTCTCGCTCTGCCCTGATAGCTCTACCTCCCGCTGCTCGGGTACTCATCAGGGCGGGGTGTGTCCTCTTCACAACACGACATCTCAGGGGTATCGCAATCTACTGCACAACAACAAACGTCAGGACACAACCACCATGCGACCCAATCCAGCGAAAGTCTAAGGCATGTCATCCATTCCATAGCATCGTGCCGTTCGGCAGCCAACATAATCGCTTAGGAAAATAAACATGCCAATCTCTCATCCCGTCTCTTGGGAGAGGTAAGAACTCAATCAGGACTCTCGCTAAAAGTCACGACTCTCACGTAGTCGTCCTAATATCCAACCACAAGCCTAGGGTTTCTAAGTCCACCACGACCTACAACCTAGGCTCTGATACCACTCTAATCTGTCACGCCCCGGGGTCGAAACTGCGACCCGGGCTCGCTAACAGATCCGCCATCTGTACGGAAACTGCCGTACAGACGAAGCGTCTAACCTGCAGAAAGAAACATCTACAGTAAACAGATATCAGAGAGCTGAAAGTAAACTAATCTACTATAGCTCTCCACTGAAGGGGGTACCGCTACACTCCAACGACGGGTAGGGAACTAGCTCGCGACTCCCTCGCCTCGGTCAGAAGGATCAGCAACAGGAGCACAGGAACAGAAGAAGAAGTCCCTGGGGAAAAGACACCATGACGGGTGTGAGAACTACTTCCCACAGTAGTTCTCAGTGGGTGCCGTCAACAAGTCCAACGGTCTGCCCACCAAGTCTACCAGAGGTAAAAGATAACAGGCAAAGAAATCTGAACAAGAAAAGCTGGAACTACTCTACAGCTACCAAGCCTCTAACTAGATACTCAAAAAGTGGGACAGAGGAAAGTAAAAGAAACCACTCGCACACAAGGTGCTCAAACGACCCAATCGAACTGACTGCCTCATAGGGTCCAGTCAAACCTGCGCCTGACGACTAGGAACGCACCTGCCCACTACCACACATCCACATGAGGACGGGATTTACGTGGGGCGTCCTGTCCGCCTAACTCACTCCTCGCGCAATACTGCCTCAACAGGCCAACCACCGCATCCACTGCGGCATCTCAGGGGGCGCGGCCCCAACTGAGGAAAACGGCGCGGCATAGAGTAATCAACATTGGCATATGCAGGCTAGTCAAAATCCACGCTCACTCACAGAACGGTAGGACTCAAGATTCCCAAATATCTCGCACAACAGTCGGAGCACTCTCGACGACTCAGCTGATCGGCTAACACGAAACCTGAGACACTAGCCTCTCCAACAGCTCGCAGCACAAAGCTCACTGGCTGGAGATACACCACAGCCAGGAGCGACCCACAACTCAGGGAAACAGGACAGGTCGGACATCACTCAACGACCTGGGACTACCGTCAACCACAACGGTTCCCAACAACACCGACCGGAAGATACTCGACGGCCCGGGTCTGCCGTCTGCACAACGGCTCCCTCCACGACGGCACAACAGGGAAACAAGACCTCCCGGGACTACCGTTTACCCAAACGGCTCCCGGCACAGAAAAGCAACCCGCTACAACTACCAGACTCCACTCTGCTCCCAAGCAAGAGTGCAAAAGCATCCCACACTAAAAGCAAGTCCCGACCTCTCGGCCCACTACCCGGGCGAGGAAACACTATGTCCAGGAATGAAAGAACAGTGTGGATGTCTAAGCATAAATAACCCTAGCCCAAGTGAGGGTTTTCTACTGGTCTGGTTACACATGCAACATATGACGGGGGTGCTAGGTCAAGTTCCAAGATAACTATATTAACAGATACTAAAAGGAATAACAATTCCTATAATCTAGCATGCTACACAATGAAATAACTATCATGCATAGTCCTACATCAGTAGAAATACTGTACAGTCCATAAAGCTTGGAGATAAGGCCACCCACCTCGATTTGCCACCAATTGCTCGTAGACACTTGCAATTGGCCTCCACGCGATCCGCTGCGCAAACGGGGCATGCCGCCGGAGTCCGCACGCAAAACGGAGCACGCCGCCGGAGTCCGCACGCAAAACGGAGCACGCCGCCGGAGTCCGCACCAGAAACGGAGTCTGCACATAAAACGGTGCACGGTGTCAGGATCCGCACGCAAAACGGAGTCCGCACGCAAAACGGTGCACGGTGCCGGAGTCCGCACGCAAAACGGTGCACGGTGCCAGGATCCGCACGCAAAACGGGTCCGCACGCAAAACGGTGCACAGTGCCGGAGTCCGCACGCAAAACGGTGCACGGTGCCAGGATCCGCCCGCAAAACGGGGTCCGCACGCAAAACGGTGCACAGTGCCGGAGTCCGCACGCAAAACGGTGCACAAAGACACAGTCCCAAACACAGATAGAAACAGGGGTTAATTACTGTCTAAAAGAACGCCCCAAAAACTGCACAAAAATACAGTAAAATCAACACACGGGACCTACCCGACTGCGCCGCCGTCGCCGAAACGCTCCGCCGGGCGACCTCGCACGCAAAACGAGGTCCACGACGCGCCGCCGCCCTCACCCAACACCCCTCCTCACTCCCTCTCGCTCTCGGGTGCAGAAGAAAGAAAGAAAGAAAAGGAAGAGAATGGCGGTGCGGGGAGGAAGAAGAAGAAGAAAAGAGGAGAGAGGGAGAGGGTGGTCCACACAGCCGGTCCACGGAGCCGGTCCACGGCACGGGCCAACCAGGGGGCTCAACCGGCCGGTCCACCAGGGCTGGCGCGTGCGCCGGGTCCACGCACGCGCCCATCGCGCCACGTGGCGCGCACCATGCGCGCCACGCGGCGCGCAGTCCGCGCGCCACACGGGCGCGTGACACCGCGCCCGTGCTGGCGCGGGACACGGGGGCGCCACACGGGCGCGCGCCCCGCGTGCCCGAGCGGGCGCCAGTGGGGGCCCGCCACGTGGCGGCCCCCTGCGCGCGCCCACGCGCAGGCGCGCTTCCCGAGCGCGCCTGTCTGCGCGCTGTCCCCCGCCGTACAGCGCCTCGGGAAGAGGGCCGCTCCTCGGGTTCCGTGCCGCGCCACACCTCGAAAAACGTGCCGCTTTGTCTCGAAAAACGCGCACTTCATCCGGGCTCCAAATCCAACAAATAAATAGTCCATTCTTAGCGATTTCGCGCGCTGAATCCAAAAACGATGTCCGTTTCTCCAAATTCTCACCCAAAAATTTGCTGAATGCCCGCTCGATCCGATTTTCGCGCCGGGTCCATTTTTAAAGTCCGATTTGCTAAATTCAAACTCTAAAAATTCTCGAAGGCGACCGGAGAGGTAAACTTTTATCCGGACTTCACCCGGAGTCTAATTTTGACATCTGAATCGCGCGAAATCACTTCTAAACACCCGACGGGTCCTCCAAATCCCACGGGGTCTCCATTTAAGCCCGAAGTCCACCACTTGTGTCCAAATTGCGCGCAACCCACGCAGGCCTCCAGTGATGCAAGCAAATCCCAAATTGCATCACAAATTCATTTCTTGGGCCCACACGCGCACCAACACTCCCAACGGCCACTAAAAGCTGCCCAACAACCAGCAACTCCTACGCCGGGGATTCCGGGACCTCACAGCGCGACCCCACCGAGGAAAAAGGTATCCGCGCATCTCTATTGAGCTCAAGGTGGCTCATGCAGGCTATAGTCAAAATCCACGCTCACTCTCAGAACGGAAGGACTCAAGATCCTCAAACATCTCGCACGATGGTCGGAGTACTCTCAACGACTCAGCTAAACAGCTCTCACAAATCTCGAGACACTAACGAACTCAACCAACTCGTGGCGCTAAACACACAGGCTACAGATACTCCACAGCCGGGATCGACCCACAACTCAGGGCTAACAAAACTGGTCGGACAACACTCAACGACTCGGGACCACCGTCAACCCTAACGGTTCCCAACAACACTAGCACAGGTCTAATCTCAGCTACCAGACTCCACTTGGCCCCCAGGCACGAGTGCAACAATGTCCCACAGTAACCTGACCACTCGGCCCACTACCCGGGCTAGGAAAATCTATGTCCAGGAAAAGATGTAAAGTGTGGGATGTCTAAAGTATAAAAGAACCTAGCCCAAGTGAAGGTTCTCTACTAGTCTGGTTTCAACATGCATCATATGACGGGGTGCTAGGTCAAGTTTCAATAATCAATAAATAATCCTCTAATCATGTTAAGCATAAAACTGAACCAACAACAGGGACAATTCATAACATGCTTGCTTCCAATCAAAGGTAGTATACTCTAGTCATACATGCTCACAAGCTTAAACAATATAGAGCAGACATGCATCAATCATATTCTCCAACAAGTAAGTAAACATCATCATCTAGCATGCTTTTCCACTAGTATAGGATAACCATTTTTATCTTGTAACTCTCCCTCATGCATAAGGGTAAATAAATCATGTACAATTTATCAATTAAGCCTCAATCCCATCATTCAAACCATTTCTTATGCTTAAATCACAATCATCAAAATTGTACATTAAACTATGCATGCATACTAACAAATAGAGTTAGAGAACCGTCCACCGGTTCTGGAGACGAAGCAACCCACCTGAATCGCTTTCCGCAGGCAAAGCTGAAGTCGGTAAAGTGCGTAGTCACTCACTATACAAAATCCACCGAAATCGCACCTTCGGTAATCGGTTGCGCAAGCCTCTGCTCCAACTAACATCACAACCACAATCAATCAACACCACTAAACACCCCAAACTGCACTTGCTGTTTTGCCAAAACAACACAGAGAAGGGGCTTTTTCATCTGCGTGCAGTCCTCCGAAAAATATAAAAAAATCACGGTTGCGATCCTCGCGACGAGTAGATACAAATCAAGTATTTATACTCCTTGTTCCGACACATGTAGGCCAAGATATAAATAGAACACCGCGAAAAGTCAATCAATCCACAACTCGCAAATTTGCGGAAATCAGTCACGAAGAAGCTAAAATATCACCTTCAAAATGACCTCAGAAAAATCCGATAAAAATATGGTCGTGTTCCTATCGAAGCGTAGATGCCGATCGAGTCCTCACAAGCCCCGATCCGATGCCCATAGGCCGAAAAATCCTAACAATACTCCACCGCTGTCCCAAACATCGCAGCAGTATAAGGGGTCAAAAGGTACCTCAGGAACACCACCAAAAACTCGAAACGGAGCAAAGTGATCAGCATGGAAATCAAAGGCGTACCTCTCATGAACGCGCTGCCACAAAAATCGGCTCAAAACTCTATGGGGGTATCCAGGGGGCCTCGCGCACTAAAATGCGACGGTAGAAGCCAAAATCGAAGAAGTGTCGAAGTGCGCTGCGTCGCAGAAAACGCCGATGGCGCGGCCTCCAAAAAATCTGGGAATCCATCAAGAAGTAGAGGACAAGGTGAGGAACAACCTTCCTTAAGGCCTCAACCCAAGAGGAGCTCGGGAAAGCCCTCTAAAAGAAGCCCAAAGGGCTATTTATAGTCCAAGGTCCACACAAGAGGATCCGGATTCGGGCGCCGGATTCGGGCGCCCGAATCCGGCCCCTCGACTCGTTACTGTGCGCGCCCGGAATTCCCTGGGTGCGCCACGTGGCCTTTCCGCACCCCGCGCGCCCAACGCACGCGCCCCCGCGGATCACGGCGTGACGCGTGGCTGCAGGGTTCATAGCGGGGCGCACGGGCCGCGGTCCACGCCGGGACTGCCGGGTCGCTGCGCCCGCCAATGGGCGCGCGCCACGCGTCCTGGAGCGGTCCACCGTGCGCCATGCCCGGCGTGATTGGTGCCTTGACTCCCGCGCTGCCGCCCAGCCAATGAGAGCTCGCCACGTGGCAGCCTCTGCGTTGGCTGCGCCCGGTGCACGCCGAAGCCCCGTGGACCCGCCAACGCACGCCGCTGCCCGCGCCTCCCCGCGCCCGGGCCGTCGTGCTCCGCCGCTGCCCGTCGCCGCCGGCGCTGCCCCGGTTGCCGGAACAGTAACAAAGTACCTTGAAATCCGTGTTTTGGCATCCGAGCTCTGAAAAATACAAGTAAATAGTCCAATTTCATCGTTTTCGGGCGCTGAGTCCAAATATGATGTCCATTTTGCCAAAATCTGCTTCTAAAATTTGTCGAGGGCATCCAGACAGGTATTTTTAATCCAAATTTCGTGCTGGGTCCAATTCTGAGGTCTGATTTGCGCGCAACCATCTCCAACACACATCATAGGCCTCCAAAAGCCACAAATCACTCTGCAAGACCTTCACGGAGATCCGGGTCATCACAGTCGGTGACAGTTTTGCAGAGGCATCTTCTTCTGTTCCGTCCTCAGCTGTTGCTGCTTCTTCTGATCGAGGCGAGGGAGTCACGAGCTAGATCCCTACCTGTCTTTGGAGAGTAGCTGTACCCCCTTGTTGGAGATTTACATTACAGTCAGTTAGATTTGTTTTTTTTTTCTCTCTTTGAGAGTTTTCTTTTTTTTTGAGAGATTGATGTATTTTGTGGATTTGACTTGTACTGTGAGCCTGTACACTGATGTTTTATTATTTTAATTTACCTCCCCATTTGGGTTCTTAGATGTTGTATCAGAGGATGATGTATGATGATTATTTTTGGGAGGTGGATACTGTATTTTATCTTCAGTTGTACAGTGGTTGGATTTTAGTTTTACAGCAGTTTACTTTCCTGCTCTGATATTTGTTTGGCTGTAATTTTATTCTTGCAGGTTGGAGGCTTCATCTATGAGGGGTTTTCCGTATAGTTGGCGGATCTGTGGCGAGCCCGAGTTGCAGTTTCGACCCTGGGGCATGACATATTAGAGTGGTATCAGAGCCTAGGATGTAGGTCATTGTGGACTTAGAAATTCTAGGCTTGTGGTTGGACCCTAGGATGACTTCGTGAGAGTCGTGATTTATAGTGAGAGTCCTGATTGAGTTTTATGCCTCTCCCAAGGGTCGGGATGAGTGATCGGTATGTTTATTCTCCTAAGTGATTATGTTGGCTGCAGACAACATAATGATGTGGAATGGGTGACATGCCCTAGACTTTCGCTGGATTGGGCCGAGTGTTTGTTGTGTGTTGATTTGCGGTTTTTGTCGTAGTGAGCAGTGTCTTCCCGATGCTGGGTTTTGACCTGTGTGCACCCAGTCGTAGCAGTTGAGCCAGAGATTTTAGATTCGGGCCGGGTACCCAGATTGAGGTCAGAGAGCTCCGGACCCAGATGGGAGGATTGTTAGAGGCTTATCAGTGGAGGAGTGAGCAGTTGGTTTGGGTGACATACTTGTCGGAGCAGTGGGCATCCGATAACGCTTCCCTCCTGAGACCACCCCGTTGCAGTATCCTCAGTGGCAGCGATTCCAGTGGCGCTGATGGAGCGAGCAACCCCCTCCGTGCCAACGATTAGTGCCGAGACACCGAGGTAGGGTGAATAGCTGAGAGCAGATGAGCTGTGGGACATCATGGATCGACTGAGCCAGTTTCGGCAGTTGGACCCGCCCCTATTCGTAGGATTGAGTTTAGAGCCTCTGGAGGCAAAGTCGTGGGCAACGATGATGGAGAGACCATTTGAGATCCTCCTTATGCCAAAGAGTTTACGCAGTTACTGAATTGTTCGCTCCACGTTAAGAGGGACGAGGTGCATAGGATATGGGTGTGTGAGAGAGGGTTGCGTCGGGATACCTTTCAGCTTGTCGGTCCCTCCGACTATAGATTTTGGATGCCTCGATGGAGTAGGCGCTGTATATGGAGCGTGGCACTGCAGTTCCTATGGGCAGGGACTTGCCTCCTGGGGCGAGTTCTCGAGAGAAGCGCCCGGCGCCAGGTGATGGAGGACAGATCAGCAGGTGGAGGCCTTCCTGATTCCTCTCCCTAGGGTCGTGGATTTTCTGAGGCGCCAGAGGTCGGGTAGACCCCAATGGCAGCATCAGCATCAGTATCAGCAGCGGTGGTAGCATTGATGTGTTATCTGCGTGTAAGAAAATATACGGATATGCGCAGCGGAAGAAAGAAACGCAATTAAAATTTTTCTTAAACCAAGATCACCTCATGTTTTGTTTTAGATCGTGAAAAGGTAATCTAATTGATCTTATCAATTAGGATTTAATTTTTTACCTTGCGCGGGTCGAGATCACCGCGAAGCCAACGATCGTTGGTAAAAATTATTCGTTCTTGATAGCCGCGCATGCACCCGGCCTCTACTTGTGTCCACACGGAATCATGCCCTTGATCGAAATAATCGATCGCTTTGATTCACGATCCAATCACGAATTAACTCTCGCGTCGATGTAAGGAGGATGAATCAATCTTCTAATTGTGCTAGCAATCTTTCGAAGATCGAGAACGATGAATTAATTGTGGAGGACTTGAGGAAGATGATAGGCGGCTAGGGTTTTCTTTTTCTCCTTTTTCTTTCTCGTACAAAATATGTCACATATGACACATATTTATATTGAGAAAACCCTAACCCTAATTCTAATCCTAATCGAATCCTAATCCGATTGGATTATCCATTATCCTTAAGTTAGTTTCAATATGAATCGAATCCGAATCCTAATTCGATTCGTGTGTAACATTTACACATAAGTCCTCAAAATATCTACTAACGATTAGTAAATACACCATGCAACTTTTGCACTTAAATACCTCTAATTTATAATAATTGCAAATTAGTCCTTTTACTAATAAATTAGTAAACTTTAGTATTGTGATTATAATTAATCCATTTTATAAACTTCTTTATCATCTCCTTAATATTGATCATGTGCGATTCCTTATGTGTGTGACCTAATAGGTTCAATTCTGTCTGGTAGTGAGATATGATGCGATCCCCATCGACATCATCATCGAAACTCTTTTTGATGGATCAAACACTTTTGATTCTTCCATCGTATAATAATTATTCGCCTATAATTATTCTTATTGGTTCCCACAATCCACCAGTGACGCCTAGCAGCATACAGTGGCAATCCAGTCAGAAGTGAATATTGGACTGAACCTCAAGGTGCAGTTACCGTACAATACAATCCTTCTATCGCATAGTCCCAACTGAGTGGAGGTCATGGAATACTCGTCAAACCCCATCACCCGTTATATGACAATTGATAGGGCAGAAGCTCATATGGTTACTCTTGGAAACAACTTTCCATGAACTATATTACCTCGGCCGAGGATTTCCGAGCTTTGCCTTACAAATAGCATAGGACTAATTATCTCTCTACCGAGAGCGATAGATCCCCTGTAAACAAACACCCATTCCTAATATGAACCGACTGCAGCCAACATATACTACTAAGACCCGTGACTAGGATCAGAGTTTGCATAGTCAAACTACAGTAGCCTCATATTGAATGGCCGTGGTGTCGCAGGTCTAAGGATCAGTTGTACCACTGCAACATCGAATCAGTTACTGACGAATGAGTAGACATCCATGTAACTATTCGTAATTGGTCAAGCTCAGTGCCCTTGTTCTCTAACAACCACCTGCACGTTCGCTCCAGTGTCCCCACACTGATGACTTGAGACTCGTCATCCTTGATCCGGGACGATCTAAACTCCGGATAAGTCTCATCCATTGAGGATAAGGCGGAGGCGGTTACAACTACTCCGGATAAGTCTCAATCATTGAGGATAAGACGGAGGCAGTTACAACTACTTCGGTTAAGATAGGGATCGAGGTAGTTTAATTGGATCGGGTTGTTAAAACCAAATTGGATAAAGCCAATTTGGTTAAGAATAAAATTGTTATTGTTTCTTATCTTTTGTAAGCCTAAGGGCTATAAATAGGGGTCTATTGGCTCTTGTAAATTCATTCCCAGTTAGAGAGTAAAAATAGAAAGCTCTTCCACCTACAAATATATTCTTCGTCTTCTCTTTTTTTCTCTCATCCGGGTTTCAGATATCCATCGGGGAGGCGCTGCGACATCTCTTCCTCCTCCGACGGATCAAGTGGTATCAGAGCGCCAGATCCTGGCGTATGGTGCGAACCAGAAGCGTCTACAAAAATACCAGCGAACAACTCTCCGTCCTCGACATCTTCCGCAGGCCATCGACGAGGAAAACGAAGAGCCCGCCTACCATGTCTGCAGACGAGCAGATAGCGACAACGGCCGACCTTGCCGCCAAAGTTGCGACGTTGTCTGACGACATGAAGACCGTCTTAGATTGGATCAAGGCCCAATCTGCAGCACCATCGACAATACCGGTGGAGAAGAGCGGTCGACTCGCAGGAACTCCTCCAAAGGCGCATGTGACGCCGATGAAGGGCGCTGCCGAGGGTACCTCGGGTGCGCGAGACGACGACGACTCTGATGATGACGGAAGCATCGCTCCGTCGCTTGCAGAAGGAAGGCCACAACCGTTCAAGGTTGAGGCCAAGATCGAGATCCCCAACTACGACGGCACTGTCGACGCTGAAAAATTGGACGCTTGGCTCGACCAACTGGAGACGTACTTCGACCTCTACAACTATAGTAGCGCGAACAAGGTAATTTTCGCAAAACTAAAACTTGTAGGTCATGCATTGACTTGGTGGAAGGCCATTCTCCAAACTTCCACCAATGAGGAGTTTACCTGGAGTCAGTTTAAAAGATTGATCCGCCAGGAATTCTACCCTATGGGGTATGAAGAAGAGCGATGGAAGCGCTGGCATGTCCTGCGCCAAAGGCGCGACCAGACTGTGCAGGACTACACCACCGACTTCCGGCGCCAAGCATTGGCGCTTGGCATCTCCCTTGACGATCCGCAGATTTTTCGCAAATTCACTGCCGGCCTACAGGAGCGTATCAATGATGAGCTCCGCCTCTTCGGTGTTCGTGATATCGCCTCGGCAAGCCAAACAGCCATGGCGATCGAGCGGAAGAATAAACAGTCTCGCGGGGAGAAGCCATTTAGGGAGTCTGCCGAGGGCTTCAAAAAGGCCAAAAAGAAGGGCTCTAAAAAGAAGGGCCCATCTGATCCTGATTTGTACTGTGATCATTGTAAAATCACAGGACATGTCAAGGATCAATGTTGGAAGCTCCATCCAGAGTTGAGACCGAAGAAGAAGGACGATCGTGGCAGACGCACAACAGCAACGACAACGACGATGGCAGCATCGACAAGTGATGCTCCTACCTTAATCGGACGGATTGATCAAGCGGACACTAGTTTGTCTCTGATGGCTATGCCGAAGGAGACAAGCCTGTGCCCGTCAAATCCGACTGATAAGAGAGAGGAGTTGTTCACTTTCCGAGTTCAAGTCAAGAATGAGGTGATCGATGCTATTATCGATCCCGGCAGCCAAAAGAACTTGATCTCAGAAAACCTAGTTCAAAAACTGGGTTTGTCGACTACACCACACCCACACCCATATCCATTGGGGTGGATCAACAGCAATATCGAGATGAAGATCGATCGCCAGTGCAAGGTGAAGTTTGCAGTGACTGGCATCTATATCGATGAAATGGTGTGCGAGGTTGTGCCGCTGAACATTTGCAACATCATCTTCGGCAGTCCCTACCTATGGGACCGCGACGCTATCTTCTTCCGTCGTCCTCAGCAATATCAATTCATTAAGGATGGACAAAAATTTTTGTTCACCACAGAGCCACTGTCAACAACAACAACTGTAGACCTGGTAACCGCTTGCCAGGCCAAGAGGATGATCAATGCCTGTCAAAAGTTTGCCTTACTGGTCATTCGGCCAGTTGAATCGGAGGAGGCAAACAGCAAGGTATTGAGCCTAGCATGCAAAGAGAGAACGGACGACGTCGCCAGGCTGATAGGCGAGCATCAGGATCTGTTCCAAGAAGTCCAGGGACTGCCACCAAAGCGAACCGTGGAACATGAGATCCAATTGATCAGCGACGCTCCGTTACCGAATCTCGGCATGTACCGAAACTCGGTAATGGAGAATGAGGAGATAAAGCGACAGGTGACCGAGTTACTCGAGAGTGGTGCTATCAAACCGAGTAGCTCCCCCTGTGGCTCCCCGATCGTGTTGGTGCCAAAGAAAGATGGCGGGTGGCGAATGTGTATCGACTACCGCGCCCTCAACAAAATCACCATCAAGAATCGGTACCCCTTGCCGCGGATCGATGATCTCTTGGACCAATTGAAGCATGCTCGCTACTTCACCAAACTGGACCTGAAGTCAGGCTATCATCAGGTTCGAGTCCGAGAGGATGACACTTGGAAGACCGCATTCAAGACGCGACAAGGCCTGTTTGAATGGCTCGTCATGCCGTTCGGCCTTTGCAACGCACCGGCCACCTTTATGCGGCTGATGAACGACGTTCTACGCCCCTTTCTTGATGACTTCGTTATCGTCTACCTTGACGACATCCTCATCTACAGTCCATCGTGGGAGGAGCATCTGGCCCATGTCGAGAAGATTTTCATACTGCTCAAGGAACACAAGCTCCGTTTAAACCCTAAAAAGTGTGAGTTTGGCAAGCAAAGGCTGGTGTACCTCGGGTTCGTGGTGGGCGGCGGCGAGCTTCAGATCGACCCAGACAAGGTCAGGGCCATCAAGGAGTGGCCTCGGCCCAAAAATGTGACGGAAGTACGGAGCTTCATGGGCGCTTGTCAATATGTCCGAAAGTTTATCCGGCATTTTTCTGTCCTAGCTGCCCCTCTGCATGCACTAACAAAAGCCAACCAAAAATTCGAATGGAGTTCGAAACATGAGGACACATTTCGACTTTTGCAACGGAAGATATGCGAGGCGCCTGTCCTTGCCCTACCAAATCTGCAACGACCTTTCGAGTTGGAGGCGGACGCGTCGGGATATGCTATGGGGGCTGTCTTGATGCAAGACGGTCGGCCTGTGGCATACTACTCCGAGATGTTTCAAGGAGCTCAAAAGAACTACCCGACTTACGACAAGGAACTCTTGGCACTACACCAGGCAGTAAAGCATTGGCGAATCTACCTCCTAGGCAAGGAGACAGTGGTGCACACAGACCACCGCCCACTACAATATCTCCAAACGCAATCCAAATTGCAACAGGCACGGCACATGAAGTGGATGACGTACTTACAGCAGTTCAATCTGGTGATCAAGTACAAGAAAGGTGCTCACAACAAGCTGGCTGATATGCTATCACGACCACCGGTGGCAGCACTTTGCTTGACGACATTAATGCAGATTCAGCCAAATTTTCATGACTATGCCAGTTTGTATGCAGAAGACTCAGATTTTCGAGTGGCGTTGGCCGACATCGAAGCAGGACAACCTACCGAGTTTGCCTTGCAAGAAGGTCTACTGTACAAAGGTGCACTACTATGTGTGCCTAGAGATGGTAATCGAGCACGGTGGATCCGAGAAGCCCATACCTCGAAGGTGGCAGGTCACTTTGGGGTGAACAAAACCTTGCAGAATCTCCAGCGCTATGTCTATTGGCCTCACATGCAAAACGATGTGGCACGATTTGTGAAGGGATGCGTTTTGTGCTGCACATCCAAACCCGCTAATCGAAAGGTGGGCCTCTACACTCCTCTTCCGGTGCCGACTCGTCCTTGGGAAAGTATCTCCATGGACTTCTTAGGAGGCCTTCCGAGGACCCGACGGGGACACGACTATCTTTATGTGGTGGTCGATCGGTTCTCCAAAATGATAGCACTTGTGCCGTGCAAGAAGACAATCACCGGCGAGGAAACAGCTCGGCTGTTCTTCCAACACGTTTGGACACATTTTGGGCTACCAAGCTCGATTGTATCTGACCGTGACAGCCGTTTTCTAAGCAACTTTTGGCGGTCCTTGTGGTCCATGATGGACACAAAGCTACAACGGAGTACGGCTTTCCATCCTCAAACCGATGGGCAAACAGAAGTGGTCAACCGGACAGTTGTACATCTGCTGCGAGGATATAACGCTCGACATCCCAAGACTTGGGACGAGAGCCTTCCGTACCTGCAGTTCGCCTTCAATCGAGCTATACACAGTTCCACTGGCAAATCTCCCTTTGAGGTGTGCTTAGGTTACTTACCTCCCAGCCCTTTCGACTTGTCGTTCACGGTCGAGCAACCGCGGACCACCAAGGAAGAAGGTGAAATAGCGAAGGCACAGCGGTTCTTAGAGAGTATTCAGAAAGTGCATAGCGAAGTGGAACGACAGCTGCAAAAATCTCAGCAGAAGTATAAAGAATAACATGACCGACATCGGGTGAAAGGCGACTTCCAAGAAGGTGATCTAGTCTGGCTCCATCTCAGCAAAGAGCGCTTGAAAGGCGAGGGTAAGAAGCTTAAGCCCATCCGTTATGGACCTTTCAAGATCGTGCGCAAGATTGGTGAGAATGCGTGTCAACTAGAGCTGCCCGCATACATGAACATGTATTCGATCGTCAATATCGAGAATCTAAAGTCCTTCGAGCTGTCAATGCTAGACGATGAGCCCGAAGAAGTACTGCCACCCATGGAGGATCTCGTGGTAGAACGTGAAGAGCAGCTAGCTGATGATACTATTCTGGAACGCAAGGTCACAACGACACGCAAAGGTGAACGTGAAGCCTTCCGTATTGGACGGAAAGGTCAAAAGCCAAGTGCCGCCAAGTGGTTCACAAGGGAAGCTGGAGAAACCCAATTTCCTCGCTTGCAGTTCTAGATCCAGCAGGTGCTGGTTCCTCTCAAAATTTGGGGAGCCATGATCCGGGACGATCTAAACTCCGGATAAGTCTCATCCATTGAGGATAAGGCGGAGGCGGTTACAACTACTCCGGATAAGTCTCAATCATTGAGGATAAGGCGGAGGCAGTTACAACTACTTCGGTTAGGATAGGGATCGAGATAGTTTAATTGGATCGGGTTGTTAAAACCAAATTGGATAAAGCCAATTTGGTTAAGAATAAAATTGTTATTGTTTCTTATCTTTTGTAAGCCTAAGGGCTATAAATAGGGGTCTATTGGCTCTTGTAAATTCATTCCCAGTTAGAGAGTAAAAATAGAAAGCTCTTCCACCTACAAATATATTCTTCGTCTTCTCTTTTTTTCTCTCATCCGGGTTTCAGATATCCATCGGGGAGGCGCTGCGACATCTCTTCCTCCTCCGACGGATCAATCCTTAAAGAGAGCGGCACATACATCAATCTTACCGGATCAATCATCGTCCCCATGATGATCCTCCGATTGAGAGCATTTATTACTTAATCACCAATAATATGTATCTCAAATTCTTAACTGTTAAGAAATACATTATCATCTCATTAATTCAAAGGACGATTCATGGACACATTAAACATGAATGGCGTAAAATGCCCAAATAATAATAAAGATCAAGTACAAATATGTCCCATAAAGAAAAATGCGTCAGCCTGATAGGCTTTTGGGGCATACTACTAACACTGCGGAGGGCCGCATTCGTTGCCCTAGTGTGAGCAGAGGCAGGGGTCGTGCTCCTTATGTGGATGGTCTAGATATGTTCAGGCAGACTGGACTTTAACGTCGAGGCAGACTGAGTGACGACCACCTGTACCGAGAGGACGAGTCTGTGTCGCCCGGTTGGAGGGCGCCACGGCGGTGGACCGTGTTGTCGTAGGTATGATTTTCATTACAGCAGTCTAAGTTAGAGCATTTTGCATTCCTGCATGGACTAGAGGTAGAGTCGTTACCACATGCACTAGAGGTACAGGTTCCTATGGGTGTTGTGCACGTGGACGAGGTTTGTGGATCATGTCCACTGCAGTTGAGGCCGCGAGTTATGCCGGCAGACTTATTGGTATTTGTGTTAGTTCTGTGTTTTGACCCAGTGCTTGAGATTGGTTGGCACGGTACCACGTGATGTTTGACTACGAAGAGAGAGGATTATGACCTTCTGCGAGGCAGACAAGAGGAGGTTTGTTTAGAGACTGTTAGAGCACGCAGGTTACAGCGACAGTGTGAGAGGTGCCTGCGGTGGCACCGGGACTCAAGGGTGTCCCTATCGCTCGTGAGTTCCCGGGGGTGAGTCCACCTGAGCTGATGATGATGCCGCCAGTTAGGGAGATTGAGTTTGTGATTGATGTGATTCCGGGAACCGTGCCAACCACGACGACACCTTATTGGATGGCACTAGTAAAGTTGAGAGAGCTGATAGCGCAGTTTCAAGATCTGGCGGATCGAGGGGTCTGTTTGACCCAGTGCCTCGCCTAAGGGAGCGCCATCATTACTGTGGATGAAATGATGGATCGCAGAGGCTTTATGTGAATCTGCAGTCCGGTTACCACTAGCTGAGGGTGAGGGCCGAGGACTTTGCCAAGACGGCGTTCAGGACACGGTATGGGCATTATGAGTTCACTTGAGGCCAATTGGATTGACTAATGCCCTACCGCCTTTATGATTTGATGAACCGTTCGTTCCAGCAATACTTGGACAGATTGGTAGCGGTCTTCTTCATAGATATTTTGATTTACTCCCTGAGTGACTTGGAGCATGAGGAGCACTTGTGGATAGTGCTACAGTTTTTGCGAGGAAAGAAGCTATATGCCAAGTTGTTGAGGTGAGGAGCTTCTTGGGCTTAGCGGGTTATTACTGTAAGACCCGCTATTCTTTTCCCTCTGGTTAACCTCTTTCTTTTTCCCCGAATGGAGAGATCCAGCAGATACAAATTTTTTTGTTTAATTCTGGACGATCCGTTGAGGCTTGCGGGTAATTTTAGGTGATAGAGCTAGCGAAACCAAGAACGGCGGTGCGACCAGATCCGAATTCCGACCCCGGGAACTCCCAGAACATAATTCCGAAGTTTGGACACCTTTTCGACGTTCCGGGATCCGTGCGGACGATCTGCACGCTTTTCGAGGTAAAATCGTAGCCGCCGATTAATTTTTTTAGTTGAGCGGTGGGGACTAATAAAAACCCGGCTTAGGGTTTGGGGAATCGGTCGTAGTTCTTTTTTCTTCTTTTCTCGACCGTGCGGCTAGGGCGCCTGGGGAGCGATCGGAATCGAGGAGAGGAAGGAACCGGCGACCCAACCCCTTTCCTCTCTCGCTCGAGACCCTCCCGACGCAAGAAGCCATGACCCCTTCCTCCCCCATCGTTCAAGGTAAAATTATTTTTGATTTGTTTTGGGATCGTAGCTGTCGTTCCGGGGATCACCGCGCCGCCGCCACCAGATCGGAGGCGGACGCCGCCGGCGACTGGACGCCGCGGCCGCGAGCGGCGCACCCGCGCGGCTTGTTACCGCGCGGGGTTGCCGCGGTGTGGGCCCGCGCGGCTTGCGGCCGCGCGGGGGCCGCCCGCGGATGGGGCGCCCGCAGCGGCATGCTGCCGCGCGGGGCCGCCCCGCACCCGCGGGCAGCGCGCCCGCGTGGCTGCTGCCCGCGCGGGGCCGCCGCGGGTAGGGCACACCGCGCTGCATGCTATGCTACCGCGCGGGGCCGCCCTACACCCGCGGGCAGCGGCCCGCGCGGTAGGCTGCCGCGCGGGGCCGCCCGCGGGTGGGCGCCCGCGCGGCTTGCTCCCGCGCGGCATGCTGCCGCGCGGGGCCGCCCCGCACCCCCGGGCAGCGCGCCCGCGGGGCTGCTGCCGCGCAGGGCCGCCCGCACCCGCGGGTGGGGCGCCCGCGCGGCTTGCCGCCGCGCGGGGCCACTCGCGGGAGGGGCTCCCGCGCGGGCCGGGGCTACGCGAGGCCGCTCGCGGGTGGGGTGCCCGCGCGGGCCGGGGCCGCGCGGGGGCACCGCGGGTGGGGCGCCTGCGTGGATTGGTGCTGCGCGAGGGAGGAGACCGCCGCAGTCGGACCGGGGACCGCGCGGGACCGTCCACGGGTTGTGCGCGCGCCGCACGGGCCTGTGCCGTGCGGGGGTTTTCACCGCGCGAAGTCCGGGGATCGCGACGGGTCTCTCGCTTTTCGGTATTTTAGTCAGCTTTTAGTGTTGGTCACTTAGTCTGAGCTTTCTGTTGTTCCCTCAGGGGTGCGGGACGTCATAAGCTCGGCGGACGTACAGACGGGGACGAACCGATCGCCAATCTTCTCTCAAGGTGGGTAAAATTTTCCAGGGTTGCTTGGGAAAGGGTGTAGGTCACATAAAATGCATATTCGGGCAAAGGTGAAACTTAAAGTGATTATTATTGATAATGCTAACCCCGTTTACACTAGTTACTTATTTAATCATTTATGAGGCTCTTGTTTTGCTACACGCACACTGGCGGTTTGGCCACCGCAAGGGTGTGCTTTTTCGGAAAAGTGGTACGTTGACCCGTGTACCCCACGTGATGGTGACGTAAGAAGGGGGCCCTCGCGGGTGGGGGGTGTGAGCGGTGAAGCCGAGGCGGGTGCTCGGCGGCCGAGGCAGGTGCTCGGCAGGGGACACCGGGGTAGGCGCCCGGTGTGGTGGTCGGGAAAGGTGCCCGATTTTACTTGGTACAGGGTAGGTCACTGTTGATGTTGATTGTACTCTGAGGAAAGGGGTTGCTCCGGATATCGTGGTTTGAGTTAATTCAGCCCTATTTGCATATGATGTCATTTCTAGTCACTGACTTCCCACTCTGTGACTGGTTCGTCCAGGGGCGAGTGCTAGGGCGCTGGTGAGGCCGCGTGTACGATGTTCTGCTAACTCTGAGTGACTGCAGATACAGTTGACTCTTCTCTGTTGTTACTTTATTATTCATGTTAGCTAGATGTGGAGTGCGATACCCCCGTGGGATCGATGTGGATGTTGCCCTTTTCTTTTCATAACTGTTGCATGAATGTGGATTCTTTTCTTCCTCTCTTGGCCGCTTTAAATTACAAACAAAAACTGTTTGCGAAAACCGTCCTTAAAAAGATATGGGCGTCGGGTGGGCGCCGTCTTCAAAACCCTATGATGATTTATCCTTTAAAATAGTCGGCCTCATTATTACTTATGGAAAATGGTTGTATGCATTTGATGATTGAACTACTGTGGTTAAAGGTATGATATTATGGACTTCATAGTCAGGACGCCGTGCATATACAAAGGAGACTGTCACGCCCCGGGGTCGAAACTGCGACCCGGGCTCGCTAACAGATCCGCCATCTGTACGGAAACTGCCGTACAGACGAAGCGTCTAGCCTGCAAAAGACAAAACTACAGCTACACAGATATCAGAGCGGATAAAAAGCTGTACTATAAAATTTCACAACTACAAAGTTGCAACAACACATAGCCTATCTCCCAAAATCAGACGATACAAATAGAAGTCCACCTATACAATATCTACAAATCCAAATGGGAGATAGCTAACAGGAAACATAACCAACTCCCACAATCCGGGATGGTACATCTACCTCACTCTAAGTAACAATGCTGGTAGGGAACTATCACGCGACTCCCTGTCCTCGGTCCGTCCAGACAAGCTCGGCAGGAACGGAAGAAGCCTCAGCAACCTGTCACCGACAGAGGGTGTGAGAACTACATCCTACAGTAGTTCTCAGTGGGTACCGTCTCCAAGAACCACGGTTAGCCCACTAAGTCTACTAGAGGCATAAGATAACAGAAAAGACTGTGATAATGTAAATAAGATGGAAAAGAATCTACAGCTATCATGCCTCTATCTACTATGCTCAAAAGGAAGAGACTATGGATGATGGTATGCAACCACTCACTGCTGACAATATGTCACAAGTACTATGCCCAAGACACTCTACTATGACACATGCTATGCCAACACTCTCTCAGTGTAACCCATATCTCATCGACTGCCCCACAGGGTCCAGTCAAGTCAAGCCTGCGCCCCCTGGTGTATCAACCAGGGTGTCCAATCGGACAAACTCGATAACTCACACAGTGACCCCATGGTAGCTCGGCCAGGGGTATCAAGCGACCTCTAGTATATGAACTAGGCGCATCATCGCAGCCTCGTCAGGCTCGGTATCACCATCGCAGCCTCATCAGGCTCGGAATCATCAACGCAGCCTCATCAGGCTCGGAATCATCAACGCAGCCTCATCAGGCTCGGAATCATCAACGCACCCGGGGCGTGGTTCGAGGGGTGCGACCCCACCGAACTCAAGTATCTCATCAGTATCACTGTCTCACAAGTGGCTCCTGCAGGCTATAGTCCTCGATCAAACAGATCGGTATCTCGATGCTCAAAGCACAACTCAGTCGGAGAACCCTCCACGACTCAATCTCACAACACTGACCCACTCAACGAAAGTACCACACAGCTGGGACCACCGTCTCTCCCAACGGCTCCCACAAGAACACCCCACTCAACTCAACACACAAACTCACGGCCGGAGATGCTCCACCGCCAGATCTACGAAGGGTCCGAAACCCCGGGAGACTAACATCTACGTCCCCAAGAGAGAAAACAGCCCTCAGAACCCAGATCACTCGAATCCGCTCGGGTGGATAAGTTTATAAGAAACCATGTCATTTATTTCAGAAAACCATTCGATCTGAGAGAAATCCATCTTTTTAATGCTTTTAGTCTTTTTTAAAACCCTTTGAAATCAAGTTTTATGCCCAAACCTCGAAGAGCTAATGTCCTCGTCCTATCAAACAAGAACAGACTCAGGCAACCTTGCGAGGCTTGGGAGAAACATTGGCTGACTAAAACCATGTGTTCGTCCAAAAAGGTTCTGGGTTCAAGGTCCTGCTAACACACGTGCACCACGATCACAACAGGGTGGTGACGAAAAGAACAGCGGAAAGGAAAACCCCCGGGACCACCGTTTACCTGAAACGGTTTCCCCAAAACACTAACACTGGCCTAATCCGGCCACCAGACCCCACTCGGCCCCCCCCTCCCCCCGGGCCCGAGTGCAACACCCGTCCCACAACACTCTGACTACTCAGCCCACTATCCGGGCGAAGGACTCTAAGTCCAGAAGGATATGAAAAGTGTGGGATGTCTAAAGCATAAAAGAACCTAGCCCAGATTAAGGTTCTCTATCAGTCTGGTCAAACACATGCACATATGACGGGGGTGCTAGTTAAGTTCCAAGAAAATACTTAAACTAGCATGCAATTCTATCACAATAGAATTAGAAGGAAGTCCGTAGACTTGGAGAGAAAAACCAATCCACCTCAGCTCGCCCCCAATTGCTTGTCGACACTTGCAATTGGGCTCAGCGGGATTACCTGGCCTCCAAGGGGTCCGCACGCAACACGAAGCCCGATGCCAGAATCCGCACGCGAAACAGAGCACGCTGCGTCCAACCACACGACCGCGCGCCCCGCGGATGTCCCGAAACCAGCCCGCGGGTCCACACGACGGAAAAACCCACAACCGCCCCCGGCGGAAGCTAAAAACCGCACCGCAAGCTGCCAGAAGCGAAGAAATCGCAAAATCATCAATACGTCAAAACCGAGCATCCGACGGCGAAAAACAGCCTCCGTCGGCGAAAACAGCCTCCGTCAGCGAAAACCAGCGCCCGACGGCGAAAAACAGACTCCCACGGCGAAAACAGCGCGCGCTTCGAAAACCAGCCGTCGGCAAAAACAGCCTCCGTCAGCGAAAACCAGCGCCCGACGGCGAAAAACAGACTCCGACGGCGAAAACAGCGCGCGGCGGCGAAAACCAGCCTCCGTCGGCAAAAACAGCCTCCGTCAGCGAAAACCAGCGCCCGACGGCGAAAACAGCGCAAAATCTCTCGCAAAACTGCTCGCGGGAAAAACAGCGAAAACCTGCGCGAAACCGCTCGCAAACTGCTTGCGAAAAACACCAAAAACCTGCGCGAAAACCCCTCGCGAAAAACAGCGAAACCCGCTCGCGAAAAACAGCGAAACCCGCTCGCGTAAACCGCCGGCGAAAACCGCGAAAAACCGCTCGCGCACGCGCCCGCCAAGCCGCTGCCAGCAAAACCGACCGCGCGGCGCCTCGCTGCGCCACGCGCGCCCGCCCGGCACGCGGTGCTGCGCGCTGTCAGCACAGGGCCCGCGGCACCGCGCACGGCCCGCCCGGCCCCGCGCGGTGCGCGCCCTGCGCGCGGCCCGGCGGCACCGCGCGCGGTTCCGCGGGGTTGCGCGCGGCCCGCGCAGGGCACGCGGCACCGCGCGCCGGCCCGCAAGGCCCGCGCGTGCGCGCCCTGCGCGCGGCCCTGCGGCACCGCGCGCACCTTGCGCGCGGTCCGCAGGCTGCGCGCGGCCCGCGCAGCGCCCTGCGCGCTGCACGCGGCCCGCGCAGCGCCCTGCGCGCTGCGCGCGGCCCGCAAGGTGCCGCGCGGTGCGCGCCCTGCGCGCGGCCCTGCGGCACCGCGCGCACCTCGCGCGCGGTCCGCAGGGCCCGGGCGCCTGCCGCGCGCGCTTGCGCGCGGCCATCGCGCCCGCGCGGCGCTGCTACCAGGGCGCAGTGCCCTGGTGCTGCCCGCGCACGCGGGTGGGCCGCAGGGTGCTGCCAGCCCTGCAGCACCCTGGCGGCTGCTGCACGCGGCGCCCCTGCGTGCCCGAGCAGCGGCCGCACCGGCCGCGCGTGCGCCATTGTGCGCGCGCGCGGCTCCCACGGCGGCGATCCCCCGCGCAAAAGAAAAGGAAGGGAAAATCAAAAACAAAATCCCAAAAAATCCAAGCTTCAAAAACCACAAAAACTGCAATGCCCCAAACACCGAAAAACACCCAAAAATCTGAAATTGCATACCTCGTCGACGCTCGCCGCACGCCCGCGAGCTCCACGCGGCCTCCAACGGCGAGTCCCAGACCAAATCACCTCAAAACCCTCTTCTTCTTCCTCTTCTTCCTTCTTCTTCCTCTCTTTTCTTTTCCTTTCTTTCTTTCTTCCCTTTTCTTTCTTTCCTTTTCTTTCTTTTTCCTGCTGCAGAGGGAGGCCTCCTTTTATAAAGGAAAAATCCAATTTAATTAATTAACTTAATTACTTAATCCCAAAAATCCAACTCCAACTCACTTTTTGCCTTCGGGCTCTCCGCCGCTGCCCGGAACCTCCCGAACTCCGCTGTAAATCAAAAGTACACGTGCTCACAGCTTTTTCTCTTCAAAAAGCTCATCCGTTGAGGCGGGGTGCTCAAATCAAATACCGGCTCCAAAATTGCCAGTTCCGACTCACTTTTTGCCTCCGGATCCTCCGCGTCAGTCCGGAACCTCCCGAACCTCGCTGTAAATCGAAAGTACACGTGTCCACAGCTTTTTCTCCTCAAAAAGCTCATCCGTTGAGGCGGGGTGCTCAAATCAAATACCGGCTCCAAAATTGCCTGTTCCGACTCACTTTTTGCCTCCGGGTCCTCCGCGTCAGTCCGGAACCTCCCGAACCTCGCTGTAATCTGAAAGTACACCCGATCCAAGTGCTCCCGAATTTCCGGCACTCCACGGTGAAGTCGGTAATTCCAAATCTCGTCCTCAATCGGCCTACAAAGCCCCGGAAAAACCCCGAATCGAGCTGGAGCTTCCGCGTTGATCCGAATCAACCCGGCATCAACTGTAAACTCAAATGCAACATGCCCAAGGCAACTCTCTGCTCCAAGCCATCCGTGTGGTCGGCGCGCTATCCAAAGACCCGGTGCTCTACACTCTCCCCTCCTTCAAAAGGTTTCGTCCTCGAAACCAAAACACACCCCCTACCACAAGAAACCTACATCAAGAACATCATCAACTCCAACTCTCTCTCAATTTGAAAAGCAGCCGAAAATAGCGAAAAGTCCGAAATTTCCAAAGGACCGATGCCTTCATCCCAATCAAACAAGAACAGGTTCCAGCATCGCCTCCATTTCTGGAGTAGTCCTTCGAAATTTTTCGCCACGTTCGCCAGTTTCGGTGACAAAACGGAAAAACAAGGAGAGAGGTGTTGACGCTGTCCCTGCTGTGGCCGCAACCCAAAACCACAATCCAACAACTCATCCATGTAGGGGTGCAAAACTCTGATCTCAACCACTAGGAAAGGAAGTCATACCGAGTAATATGCAATCCGCTAACCTGGCGCCCACCAATCGGGCTACCCAACTCATCCTCTCGATGTGGGTGGTCGTCGTCCTGGCTGCCTCGACGTCGTGGCCACCTCTGGCTGGCGGTAAGTCGGAGGAACTCCTTCCTCCAGAAGAGGCAGCGGGGGTGCCGTCGCAAGCGGCATTACCGTAAGTACTACCTGAGGGCATGCTGCCTGAAAATGCCCCGACTGTCCGCACGAAAAGCATCGCCCCTGCCTATGATCACACTGCTGCACTGCATGCGGTCCTCCGCAAATGACACACACAACCTGAAACTGCTGCTGGTGCCTCGGCTGTGGGGGACCTCCTGGTCTCCGCCCTCTCTGAAATCCACGACCTTCAGACTGGGATGGTGGCGGCCCCGGGGGTCCCGATCTACTAGACTGTCCAAAATCAGGCGATACCGGATGCCTTACCCCGGAGCTGGATCCTGGCGCTCTGTCCCTCTCTGACATAACCGCTGTGCCTCGGGAAACCCACTGAGCATGCTCAATAGCCGCATCTAGAGTCGGCGCTCTACGCGAACGCACAAGGGGATAAATATCCGGATGCAACCCTCTCTCAAAAAGCTCAACCCTCTGGGCCACATCCCGGGCAACATGAGGCACACTGCTCAACAATTTCTGGAACTCCCGAATGTACTCATGAAGTGGTCGATCACCCTGCTGCAATCGTCGAAGATCCCCTTCTATTCTCTGCTTTGCGCTATCGGGAAAATAGGCCCCGCGTAGCAAAGCTCGAAACTCTGGCCAAGTCATCAACGGAACTCCTGGCGGTCCAACTGGGCGGACTCGACGCCACCAAGTCTCGGCGTCCCTCTCCAAAAAGTGCGCCCCCAAATTGTAGTGACCCGACCCTTAGGGGTATTTTCGAACTCGCATGTAATCGCTTAGGCCTTAAGCGAAATAAAATTATTTAATTTTCTTAAGTCGGCCGGGACGAGGTGTGTGTATTTTTCTGCGATAGAGCGCGAAAAACAAGGACCGACGGTGCGATCGGATTCGAAATCCGATGTCGGGATCTCCCGGAACAGGATCCTTAGCGACGCGGTTATTAGTCACGCATCGGAAACCGTGCGAAATATCTTGCACCCGTTAGAGATAAGGTGGGTTATCTCGTGGGGGATAATTGAGCAATTAATTAATTAATTATCCGATAAGGGGAGTTTTGGATTCTCTTACGAGCGAATTAAAAGGATTTAAATTGGTGGGATTTTATCTCGTGGATTGGATAAGAGATAAATCCGGATATTTAATTGGGATTTGTTTCCCCAAGATTATTTAATAAAGGTGATTAAATAATCGGTGACCAGATTTAAACTTAAGATTTAAATATCCGGTAATTTGAATCCAATTGGGAATGATTTTCCCCATGATTATTTAATAAAGGTGGTTAAATAATCGGTGGTCAGGATTTAAGGTGAGGAAATATCCCGTCAGTCGGGATATTTACTTGAGAAATAGAAACGGGGAATTTGGGTTTTTCCTACGGCACGTAAATAAAGAGGAAATAAATCAAATGATCAAATATGTTGGATCGACGGTAAGGATTAATTAATTAAGGAACTAATTAATTAAGGTCAAACATCTGAGGGATCTTGACGGTGTTATTAGATAAAGGGGATAAATAAATAACAGAGTTTATTTATTCCCCGTTACCAGCGAAACCCTAATTTAGAAATACCGCCTCTCAAATCGCCTCTTTCGTGCGTACCGAAAACCCCAACCGTGAGGAGAGAAAGAAAAGAGACGGAACCCTAACCGAAAAAGGAGAAGGGAAAAGAAAGGAACCCGATTGCTCCGGACATCGATCGGAAGGCAAAGTGAGACCGGGCGACCTTCCCGACAATCTTCGGTAAGCAAAATAAATTTTAGTATTTTGGGAATTTTTCCGTCAACCTTTTGTTGGGAATCTTTGGACTCCTCCGTCGTCCCCGTCACCGACGTCGTCCTCCGTCGCCGCGAGACGGACGGCGAAGGCGGGGAGGACCGCGGACGGCGAGGCGGAGGAGGGTCGCGAACGGCGAAGGCGGCGACGGCACCGCGCGAGCGCCGCGCGGGCAAACCCGCGCGGGGCACCGCGCGGGCAAACCCGCGCGGGCAACCCGCGCGGGCGCCGCGCGGGGACCCCGCCCGCGCGGGCGCCGCGCGGGCCCGTGCCCGCGGGCACCCCGCGGGGCCCGCGCGGGCCCGCGCCCGCGCGGGCACCGCACGGTGCGCCGCGCGGGCACCGCGCGGTGCGCCGCGCCGGGCACCGCCCCCGCCCGCAGCGGGCACCGCGCGGGGCCCCACCCGAGCGGGCGCCGCGCGGGGCTCCGCCCGCGCGGCGCCGCACGGGCGCCGCACCGTGCACCGCGCGGGCCCGCACCCGAGCGGGCGCCGCGCGGGGCTCCGCCCGCGCGGCGCCGCACGGGCCGCCGCACGGGTTTCGCCCGCGGAGCCCGCCGCGCGGGTTCGAGCCGCGCGGGGCTCCGACGGGCAGCGACGGCGGCGCTGGGGAGTAGTCCGGTTTGGCGACCGGAACGGTGCCTGGGCTGTTTCCATCAAATTGTAAAGTGGGGGTTTTTTTCCGTTCGAGGTGTTAGTGTGTGTTTTTGACCTAGTTTATCCGTGCGGACTTTTTCTTAGGTCTGGGTGCACAGCGGGGGAGCGCGAAGGACATAGGTGTTCCGATTGCTCTCCAACAGGTGGGTACAGTTGCTATAAGTGCAACAAGTGCAGTAAGTGCATCTATCGTCATTAAATGGTTCTTAAATTTACCTAACAAAGTAGATGGGCAGTTTTAACCTCTCGCATAATGTTGTTATCTAACAACTGTTGCGGCTGCGGTCGCGGTGCCCACGCACGCCGATTTCGGCAAATCCGTTTCGGATGTTGCACGTACACAGGCTGATTGGCCTCCGCATGGGTGTACTTTTCCGGAGAAGCGGTCTACGTGACTCGTGCCCCCACGTGAGGTGGGGACCTCTTCACGGCGGCTAAAGGTACCGCACTAGCCCGTGAAGGGGGCATCAATAGTCCTGTTCGGGGAGATGTTTGACAACCCCGACGGGACGGTGGTCTGTTCGGGGAGATGTTGACAACCCCGACGGGACGTGGCACTAAAGTAACAAAATGAGTAATGTGAGTTTCAGGTGTTAGCGAAGGTTTGGGGTGTATTCGGTTTGCTTTTTCCTTCCTTGTTGTTATATAACATCTACTTTGTTTGTCACTGACTTTACCCACTCCGTGACAGGTGTTACTAGGTGCGTAGCCGGATGGCGGTGGGACTGCGTCGTGAGGGCCGTAGTCGGCGCTTGGTTATCTTTATTATTATCTCATTTCGTTTTACGCTATTTTAGTCTTTTGCTTGTGGATTACTTACTGTGGACATGTATAGTTAGCACTGTGGATGAGGGTATCTTCATGCATTGATACTCTTAGTGGGTGTTTTCATTCACGGCATGGTTTCAAGATAAATATTCGATTGCGAAAATATTTTCTCAAACAAGGTGTGCCGAGTGGGCACGGGTTTTAACGCTCTGGGTTTTTATCCTTCCCAGCTGACGCCGCTTTATAAACTCGCTTTAATTGCTGGTGATTGTCTACTGTATGGTTTGTTGGGTGATGAGTGATATTTGTGATTGAATTGTATGTTGTAAATGAGACGCCGTGCATATACAAAGGAGACTTGTCCGTGGACAGAGTGAATTTGTGTATGTGGCGGTCTGGCACGCACCGGGGATGAGGTTCGTGTTACCTTATTAAAAGAAAAAAAATGGACCATGCATTTTCCGCTTTAATTGACTCAAAACCCCCGGGGGAGTGACAGATTAAATGTATCAGAGAGATACAACCACACCATAGTAGACTTGATCTACATCCACAGTGCAGGTGCCACAGCAAATTGGACATGAGATAACCAAGTGTAGGTGTAGTACGTGAGAGTACGGGAAACGGGAACGTAATATAGGTGTAAATGTAAGACGAGGTACTAGGATGATAACGTTTGAGATAACCAAGGTGTAGGTGTAGTACGTGAGAGTCGGGGAACGGGAACGCATTAGGTGAACCTCGTGAGACGGTGTGCTAGGGTTATAAACCATAGGGTAACGTGGTTTCTTTGGTAACAGCAAGCAATGGCGGCGGACCAGGTCGTCTACCGAAAATGCAGACGAGGACGGAGCGGCCTCGGCCGCCGCAGAAAACCAGGCTCTCCGTGCGACAGCTGCGGGAAATTGGCCGGGGCAGTTAGCGACGCTGACGGAGCAGGTTCGTCATCTGACGCAGCGACAGGCTACCGCAACCACCGAAGCGTCAACCGACACCCCGCCCGAAACCACAGCGCCACTACGGAGCCCCAAGGGGCGGGTGTACGACGACGGAGCAGCCCCCAGCCCCAAGGGAATACCCACCCCACCGACTTCGGGGCCGTATTGGGAGTGTGCAACGGGGGAGGCAGGGACGACCCCTACTCTTGGGGATCCGCCACCGCAGGAGGAGCCGCGAGCGGAGCCGACGCGGGAAAGAATCAGACAAATTTGACCGAGTTTCAAGAAGCATGACCCACCCACCTCGAGGGAGAAACGACCGACCCGTGGGTCGTCGAGAAGTGGGTGGATACCATGGAAAGCTTTTCGAGGATTTACTGATGGAGGAACAAGAGCGGCGCCACTGGCTGTCCACTTTTTGGAAGGGAATGCTCGCATCTGGTGGAAGACGGTGCGCCCGGATCCGTCCACCAAGACCCGCTGCCGACATGGTCGGCCCTTTAGAAGAGGACTCTTTGGCGCGTTCTTCTCTGATAGCGTCAAGCGGCAACTGGAGGACGATTGAAGAACATTAGGCAGGGGAGCCGCTCGGTCGTGGAGTATCAAAGGGAGTTTGTGAGGTTGGTCAATTGTGTCCCTTTT
>CM054942.1:19093687-19409734 GCA_029168755.2 Tillandsia fasciculata
CAATGATATTAAAAAAAAAGAAAACAAAGAAAAGGCCTTGTAGACCATTTTCTTAACTAATTATCTATTTGTTATCAGGCATGCAGATGTTTTTGTTTTTTTTTTTTCAGTTTTATTTTATTGCAGGCACTCTAAAAAAATCAAGGATTTAAGTACCCATTGGCACGGGCCGTATCTACCGTGCCATATCGTACCAACAAGATATCGGTACGATATAGCCCTCGTGCCGATAGCTCAACTCAAAATTTTCTTTTCTTTTAATTAATAAGTAATTTTCTCAATGAAGTTCAAAATATTTGATAAAGATACATAATAAACAATTAAAATATTTTGTTGCTAAAGAAAGTAAATATTTCATATCATTATGTGTCGGTACACATGTATTTTTTTTGTGATAAATATGCAACAACATTACCCGGCGCACACTGTGCCGTACTGTGCCAGCAAGTTTTCGACACGATCTCGTGCCACGACACTTAAATCCTTGAAAAGAACTATAGAAGCGAATTAGGTGATGCATTTACCGGAGCCTAATTAGTAAAACATTTCTTCAACTATTTGATAGTGGAATACTGAAGCTAGATGCAGACAAATGAAGCTGTGTTGTTAAAAAAGTCAAGGAAATAAACTTTAATTTAAAGTCTCTGTTGCTTCCAACAGTTACCTTAATCTAGTGTCATATCCTTGGGTTCTTATTAGTTTGCATTGAAAGGTGTTCACTAATCTTGGCACTAATATACCTCCAGTAGTTTGGTGGAGGAAATTGAGTCTTCGTCCTTTCGCGGGAATTGATACTTAAGTCACGTAGAACCATTCATTTTGCCATCAATATCTTTGTAAGTCTTCGATGGATATAGCCATTCCAAAGATGGTTCAGGCCATGTAATTTTACTGTTGCCCAGAGGCCAGATCCTCTATGTAAGAAGAAAGAGTACAAGGAAATGCTAACCAGTTAGATAAGCAATCCTTATAGAACGGGTCAATTTGTTGACATACATATATTCTGGGGCAGTGCTGGATCTCTCCCTCTATTATCAAGTAATGTTCTTTTTTGGTAAATTGTCGTTTATTTCTTGCCAATTTCTTCATTGCTCTTTTGGTCTTATATGCTACTCGTTGTGGTGATTGAGTCTTTGGGTTAGCTTTAAACTAGTACTTCTATTATCATTATGCAGGAAGTATCAAGGATTAAGGCGGAACATGCAGATGATCCTCAAGCTATCTTGAATGATAGAGTAAAAGGACAGTTGAAGGTCACAAGAGCATTTGGTGCGGGGTTTCTGAAGAAGGTTAGCTCTATTTAAATATACATCCTTACTGCCTATGCATTTTACTCTTTTGGGGTATGGGTGAAGGATTCTGCATCTTAAATTCCGATGATAATTACAAGCATCTGCTTATAAACCGGATTTAGTCTTTAGTGCTGTGAGCGCATGCTGAAGAGGACATGAGCAATGATGCTATTAAACATACCCTACCGAGTTGTATTTAGCTTTATGTAAGCTGTCTTCCACTTTTCAAATTGCGATCAGGAGAGATGAAGATGGAAATATTAGAAACTTGGTTTATGCAACGGTGGATCTCAGAGTGCTGCTTCATTATATGTTGAGACAGATCCTACAAGGCTGTTTGAGTAGATTTTGTTTGAACAAGCACTGCAAGCTTTCTTTCTAAAATTGTCTTAACAGTTTTGTGTGGCCGGAAAAGTCGAAGCTTCAAATTAGAGTTTCTGCTTTTAACTATTAGAAGCTTATTCGTCTTCCTGCCGAAGCAGAAGATCTAGACTTTTTCTTTGCCAAATCTGCACTTGCTGCTGTTAGATTTTGCGCAAAAAATGAACGCAGCGGAAAAAGAAATCAAATAGGCAATATGAAAAATTGAGATCTGATCTCAATTACGCAAACAGGATCCCTCATGTATCTAAGATTAAAGGAAGAGGAAGATCTCATCTTCACCTTTGCGCGGGGAGATCTACACCGCAATTTGATGATCGTGGAATTTGGTTCTCTTGAAGCCGCACACGCGTCCGGCCTCTACGGGTATCCACACGAGGTTGTCGACTTGATCGAAATTCTCACCGGGGTGCTAGCTCCCTTGCAGAGAACGTCTTTCTTTTAATGTGGATATTTAGAAAAGAGGAAGACGAGGAAAGATGACGGCTAGGGTTTTCTTTTCTTTTTTTTTTTTTTTTTCTTAAAGAAAACTCGTACGTATAAAGAGGATATAATCCTTTTTATAATTATTAAGATAAACATTAAGATAAACATTAAAATTAGATTTAAGTTTATCTTATCCCTAATCGGTTCAATCGATTAAATCCTAATTTAATTCGATTTGAACTCAATCATAATTTGATCAAATCAAATCATTAATGCAACATTAGCACTTAAGTCCTCTCACAACTTACTAACTATTAGTAAGCCCTCTCTTGCAACATTTGCACTTTAATATCCTTAATTTGTAACAATTACAAATTAGTCCAATTATCAATATATCAATATATTGATAATTAAGTCCTCAGGCGATTCAAAAAACGCGATCCAACTATCCGATCAGTCATAACCTCTTATGTGTGTGACCCCATAGGTTCTATTCTATCTGGTAGTGAGATATATATTGTGATTACTATCAACAATATCACTGAAACTCTTTTCAGTGGGTTAGAACTATTCAAACTCAGCCCAATAAGAATTATCGATCATCATCCAGATAATTCTCGTGAGTCCCACAATCCACCAGTGACGCCTAGCAGCATGTAGTGACATTCAAGTAGAATGAAATACTGAACCTCTAGGTGCAGTTAACGTGTGATACAATCCTTCTATTCGGAGTCCCAACTAGACGAAGGTCATGGAATTGCTCGTCAAACCCTACCGTCTGTCATATGTCAAATTTATTCGACTCGAGTTTCTAATATCGGAAACCCTTTCCGTTATTTACTACGCCTTGGCCAAGGTCTTCTAAACTCGGTCTCATAAATCACATAGGACTAACTCTCTTCCCTACTAAGGGCGATAGATTCCATATAGGTGTACACCCTATTCCTACAATGAACCTACTGTAGCCAACATGCACCCACTGCAAGGACCCAAATGGCTAGGGACCAAGTGTATGTACAGTCAAACTACAGTAACCCCATTGTGAATAGCCGAGACACCGCAGGTCAAAGGACCAGTCACACTACTGCAACATCGAGTAAGTCACTGACGAGTGAGTAGACATCCAAGTGACTTCTCGTGATGATCACGCTCGGTACCCTTGTTCTCCAACAACCACCTGCACATTCGCTCCAGTGTCCCCACACTGTTGACTCAAGACTCGTCTACCTTAAAAGGGAAGCGACTGTGCACCAATCTCACCGAATCAATCACTGTCCCCGTGATGATCCATCGATCGGGAGCATTTAGGAATTAATCACTAATGATACATGTCTCAAATTCTCAACTCTTGAGAATACGTATCATCATCTTATTAACTCCTTGGACAATTCATGGACACATACACAACATGAATGGAAATAAAAACCCAATAACATTCATATTGTAAAATGTCAAATACAAATTTATATCCTAGAAAGAATATATATGTGTCGGCCAAGTTGGCTTCTAGGGCATACATCTAACAGCTGCTTCTCAGAGTAGAAAAGCTGATCTAGACAACACTTCATGATTCTAGGTCATGATATGTTAGTCATCTGCTAGTTTCCATTAGATGGCAATTTGGTGATTTCCTTTTTCCTCTATAGCAAGACCTTCAATGCATGACAAAATAAGACAACTTCAGATAATTGTACTGAGAATTTCTTCAGGGTTTAAGTCTGGAATATGCAGTGAGATATAAGCTAACCTATCTAGCAAGAGCACCCTTAGACTTGTCTTGAATATGAAAAATAGTAATGAAAGTGATATTATTATATGAACATACTAAATCCTATATTTTCCATAATTTTTGGTGAATGGTGAGGTCACTAAGAAACAAGGATCAGCAGTTTAAATTGATCTTGCAAGCGCATTGTTTTTCTATATTAGATAGATTATTTATGGTGGATTTATGGTGGAAGAAAAGAGTACCATCGATTAATTTGATTTGTTACTTCTCATTTTATATATACTACCCCTTTTAACTTGTTACATTGCTTCACTGGTTATTTTATGATTATAAACTGCCATCTTATAAGATTGTACTGATCAAAGAATAAGAATGAGAATAAAGATAATCGTTGTGCCATCTCTCTCTCTCTCTCTCTCTCTCTCTCTCTCACATTTCTGGATCCTTTGACTAGTATTTAGGTGATCAGCATTGCTGTCTGAATACATAATGAGATGTTGCATTTTAATTGGTATGACAACTTCCACAATGGCTGTCCAAATAACATAAAGTTCAAAATGACTTTTTTTTGGTTGGAATAATTATTTATGGTTTGTCCCTGATGAGACATAAAGAATTGGCTGTTTGTTTAATCCTTTGATGCACTTTCTTATTGGAAGTGTTAGTTTCCCTGATTCAACAAAAATGAGAAGGAAGAACTCGGACTAATGTCAGGATATCTTCCTTCCCCCCCTCTCATAGGCACTCTGGAACAGGATTTGATTCTAATAATATCATTTGAATCAGATGCCATTTATTTATGTAAAACATTGTTTAATGCTGATAAATCGGGCCATGAGCACATACAGGAGGGATTTGTCAATTACGAACCTTTATTTCAGTGGTCAATGAAAATCTTTTGTTGCCTAAGTTCCAGCTTCAAGGTTCTTTGAATGCTAAAACGCCGTCTTTCATGCACCATTCTAAGGGCTCTTCAGTAAGAGAGTAATTTTTTAAAATACAAAATAGATTCTAGTTATCTGGACACTTCAATTTCCATCATTATGCCATAAAAGATTGAAACAATGAATTCCTATTGCTTTGTCTTTTGAATTAATTCTAGTCATTATGAGTTGCTAGTTATCTCTTAGTTATTGACTTATTATATTGCCAGTGCTAGGTATCATCTAAATTTATCTTGTATGACTCGAATCTGACATCTGTTTGGTAGCTATCACACAGGGCTTTGCATGCACCTTTATTGGTCCTTCCTAATATGTACTGATGATGTCATTTATATTTTCTCATAACCGTCGCGTTGTCATAATTTCACCTGTTGAGTGTTGACACATCACTCGGTTTCTCGTGCACCATACTGTAATTTTTATGTTTATATAAGACTGCATCACATAGAAAAAAGATTAGTTAGTGGTAAATTTACCTTTTTACCCTTTCAAATATTTCTGTATTATTTCTTGGAGGGATATTTTTGAAAGGGCAAAACTGTCATTTCATATATAATCTGTTAAAAAATAAACAATGAACTAACGATAATAAACCGGAGGGATATATATATATAAAGTAGGCTTTGTGTAGGCTTTGTGTTTACTGGTTATATGTTTTTATATTAAGACTATGGTTATAGGTTCAAATCCCATTTAAAATAACTTTTTTTAAAAAATTTAACTGTAGATAGAACTGAAAAAACTATACATATATTTATATGTTTTTTTTTTCTGTAGCTAAAAACAGTAAATATTTTTTTTTATAAAACAGTAAATAAAAAAATATTATATATATATATATATATATATATATATATATATATATATATATATATATAATATATATATATATATATATCCGCCATGAGGGATCCCTCCCGACTCCCTCGCTCCAACCCTAACCTCCACATCGAATCCACCTCTCTCCCCCGCTACAGACCACGGCTTCCCTCCCAAACATCGTCCAAAGTGCTCTCCGTGCCGGTGGAGATCCCGTCGCCGAGCTGCGAGGCCGCCGCACCTTCACCTCCTCTCCAGCTGGGTGGGGCGCGGATCCGCCCACTTTTTTCTTACAAGGATGCAGTACTAACACCTCCCTCGAGCCCGCCGCCGGCTATCCGCCCTCCTAGGGGCCCAAGGTACGTCCGTCACCCGGCACTACCGGCTTACCCTCCCCGGTTTATTCTCAGCCCTCTGCTCCGTGGCCGGTGTTTTCGGTGCTTTGAAAGGGGACACCGGGCGGCGCGTTGCAAGGAGCCCCGTCGCTGCCTTCTCTGTATGCGCGCTGGACATTCCGCATCCATGTGCAGGGCCCCTCCGTCTGTCGATCCAATAGAGCCGGCCGCTTACTCCCGACGTCCGAGGGAGTTGCCCATCTTCCTGCCTAGCTCGACTCCATCAGCCGGGCAGGCTTCTGCGTCGGGTCGTGTCGCAAAAGTTCAGGTTAGTGGATCCGACTCCCCTGTTGATTCGGTCATCCTCTCAAGGGGCCTGGCGGGCTTGTTTGGGGGTTCCCCCTCCGACTTCAAGGTGGCTCACTACCGACCTCCACTGTCTGCTGTCTTCTTCCCGAGCTGGGCGGTAAGGGAGTCAGCCATTGGGCGTAGCCCCCTTAGCTTTGGAGGTACTGCTTTCTCCTTTTCTAACTGGGCGAAAACGGGGGAGGAGGCCAGATGGCGCCTCTTTCATAAGGCATGGATCCGGCTTATCAATTGGCCCGTCCTATGCTGGAGCGTGGAGGACGTGAAGGCTGCTGTTAGCGGCTTCGGGGAGCTGTGGGAGTGCGACATGTGCATCAACCCTGTCACGCCGAGTTGCGCCGCCTTCTCATATCTGTTCCCTTTCGTATCCACCTAGTTCCCCTATAAATAGTGAAGAGAGCGAGTTTACTTGGAGGAAACCCTGTGACGCCCCACTTCCCAGGGGGTCACCCATCCTAGAACTACTCTAGCTCTAGCACGCTTAACTCTCATGTTCCTCTTGGATCTTGCTACCATCCAAAATGCTATAGCGGGGTTAGAGATTTTAGTCCTATTATATCATTTATATAGAGAACTAATCCAAATTCCGGGGGTGTCACATTCTTCCCCCCTTTAAGCCCTGACGTCCACGTCAGGCTCAAGCACACTCACAAGCACCAGGCGATGTGAGACTCGTCTCGCTAGCCTTAGCCGACCTTGTGAGGAGCTGCACTCCACTCACAACGGTCATTAGCCGGGGAGCCTCGCTCTACCCGCTATATAACCCTGGCTCAGCCGAGACTCATCTCACATTTCCGGCTGGTGAATGGCTCCGATACCAACTGTGACGCCCCACTTCCCAGGGGGTCACCCATCCTAGAACTACTCTAGCTCTAGCACGCTTAACTCTCATGTTCCTCTTGGATCTTGCTACCATACAAAATGCTATAGCCGGGTTTAGAGATTTAGTCCTATTATATCATTTATATAGAGGACTAATCCAAATTCCGGGGTGACGCCCCACTTCCCAGGGGGTCACCCATCCTAGAACTACTCTAGCTCTAGCACGCTTAACTCTCATGTTCCTAGTCCTATTATATCATTTATATAGAGGACTAATCCAAATTCCGGGGTGACGCCCCACTTCCCAGGGGGTCACCCATCCTAGAACTACTCTAGCTCTAGCACGCTTAACTCTCATGTTCCTCTTGGATCTTGCTACCATCCAAAATGCTATAGCCGGGTTAGAGATTTTAGTCCTATTATATCATTTATATAGAGGACTAATCCAAATTCCGGGGGTGTCACATTCTTCCCCCCTTTAAGCCCTGACGTCCACGTCAGGCTCAAGCACACTCACAAGCATCAGGCGATGTGAGACTCGTCTCGCTAGCCTTAGCCGACCTTGTGAGGAGCTGCACTCCACTCACAACGGTCATTAGCCGGGGAGCCTCGCTCTACCCGCTATATAACCCTGGCTCAGCCGAGACTCATCTCACATTTCCGGCTGGTGAATGGCTCCGATACCAACTGTGACGCCCCACTTCCCAGGGGGTCACCCATCCTAGAACTACTCTAGCTCTAGCACGCTTAACTCTCATGTTCCTCTTGGATCTTGCTACCATCCAAAATGCTATAGCCGGGTTTAGAGATTTAGTCCTATTATATCATTTATATAGAGGACTAATCCAAATTCCGGGGGTGTCACATTCTTCCCCCCTTTAAGCCCTGACGTCCACGTCAGGCTCAAGCACACTCACAAGCACCAGGCGATGTGAGACTCGTCTCGCTAGCCTTAGCCGACCTTGTGAGGAGCTGCACTCCACTCACAACGGTCATTAGCCGGGGAGCCTCGCTCCACCCGCTATATAACCCTGGCTTAGCCGAGACTCATCTCACATTTTCGGCTGGTGAATGGCTCTGATACCAACTGTGACGCCCCACTTCCCAGGGGGTCACCCATCCTAGAACTACTCTAGCTCTAGCACGCTTAACTCTCATGTTCCTCTTGGATCTTGCTACCATCCAAAATGCTATAGCCGGGTTAGAGATTTTAGTCCTATTATATCATTTATATAGAGGACTAATCCAAATTCCGGGGGTGTCACAAACCCAGTTGAAGATTGTGAGATATCAGCTTGAGCTGAGAAGGACCAAAATCATCAGGAGACAGAGGAGCTTGAGAACTTCTTCCTCAAATCGGCTAGCACTAGAAGGAATGTTTCTAGGCGATCTTGGCAGCCGATCGCTATCTTCATTAAACGCTTAAGCTAGAGGTGGGGGATATCGTCAAGCAGGGATGATCTCCTACCTTATCTACTATTTTGTGTTTCGGTTGGTTTACTGTTGGTTTTTTTACATCTAGATGTGAGTAGGGGTTGTGGTGGGAGTGTTGTGTAGAACCCCTGAGCCTTGAGGATTTGAACCATAGAGGTTAGTGACATTGTGTTCGGGTGTTTTGCTTTGTGGACCCCAAGATAGAACCGTGTTGGTTGTGGAACTGTGGGATCGATTGAGTGTGAGAGTGTGGTAGACTCCGCCTTAAGTGTAGCCTAAGAAGAATTAGAGGTGAGAACTCTAGTATTGGTAAGCCGGGTAGTGGACCTTCGGGCTATTGTTGCGTGAGAGCGCTTGACTGAGAAATAAGTCGATACTTTCGGCTCCTCTGGAAACGAGTGTACAAAGCTGACGATGGGTGTGGCGACGATGGTCCCAGCCTCCCATTCGATATGGTGGGTATGACCCACCGGAGGATGTCGTGGGTACGTCCTGGTTCTCCAGGCACCGCGCAGTTGTTGGTGAAAAACCCACTGAGAGCATTGAGGGTGGTGTCCCGGCTCTCCAGTCGATAGGATTGTTTAACCAGGTAGTGGCATATGCGAGTTCTTTCCGCGCCCTACTTGGCACCCAAGTACTAGTCTGATGAGCATACGGACAGCCGACTTTACCCAAATGAATGTATGGATTGTCGAGGGGAGTGCAGTTCGAAGAGTCGACCTCCACTCGTAGTTTCTACAGGTCAACTGATTGAGGAGGTAAAACCCTTTTGGCTTTAGCGCAGGTGAGTTGTACTCGACAAATCTGAGTCAAGGGCGCTAGTAGGTGTTGTAGTTTCGGTTGGGTGTTGGCGAGGCATCTGGGGTGTTTCCTTAGCCTTTACTATTTTGAAATAAACAATATTACTAAATTTTGTTAAATGAACCAAATATAATAATTCTATATACACTATAATCCAACATTATATTATTATATTAAATCAAGCATAATAATGCAAGATTAGTAGTAATCTGATTCAGAAATCTGATGGCTGCGTTTCGTTCATGTATAAACTAGAACTGCTTATTTTAGGGATAGATATAGTAGTTTAGGAACAAGCAGAAACAAGATTAATTTTATATTTTAATAAAAATTAAGTTGTTTCTTGAAATAAAAAAAAATAGTGTTTGGATAGTTAAATTTAAATAGTGAGAATAAGAATAATTATAATTTTAAAATAATAATATTTTATCTAATTAATTAATATAAAAATATTAATTAAATAATAATTTAACTTATTTAATTAATTATTGCTAGATAATCCTAAATATTAATTGATAAAATAATTAACAATAATAAGTATTGTTAATAAATAATTTAATAAATTAATTAGTTAATTATCTAATAGTTAAATAATTAGTTAATAAAATAATTAGATTAGTCAAAATATTAAATTAATTAAAGATTTATTACAATAATTAAAATTATATTTATTTTAATTAATCTTATTCTCGAGTGGGAAGAAGCTTTTTTCAAACAAAATATACCCGCTTATTCCAAAAAGACGAGATCTACTATTTCCATCTAAACCAAACGTGTTTGGAAAATAAAACTGAAATAATGCCTTATTTCATGTCTTATTTTCGAACTAAACAATGCCTAAATATCTGATTATATCGAAATAACATGTAATATTATGTAACGTGAACCGAATAAAATTTATAACAAATTAAAGTTTGAGCACGAAATTATCATTCACCTGCCTCATAGATCCAGCATTCAGAATCAAGAGACCTCAAATAATTCAATCAACTCAGAAGTCATATTGTTGATTCTTATCTTCTGGAATATGTACTGCAACACATTGCTGATATTAGAAAACTTCCACATGAACAAAAATATTCGAAAAGGAGTAAAATAACTAGAACAAAAAATCCGTGTCGGCTAATTCCAGCACCTTATGCATACCCTTCGGCTTCGCACCGGGCTTGAAATGGTTGCCTTCGATGTACCTGCACCAAAGTAATTCGCCATTCAATGTACATTGCATAGTGGAATATGTAAATTCTTTTCGTCAGAGCCAACATTGCGAAGATGCTCACATTTCTTTTAGGAAAGGATGTTTGTATAATCCTTCGGGGATCCTCCCAGTAAATAAATTGTGGTCCAAGTACCTAAAAACATCAGTAGTTGGAGAAAAGATGAGCGCCAAGAAATGCAGAATTTGAACTGCGAACTTCTGACGAATTGCGATTTAGTTATCTCCCCTTGAAGAGATTAAACACTGATCTTATCAATTTTTTCGCAATGTAATTTATAAACGCATCGTCTATCGAAAATCCCTCGCATATGCTAGGAGTTGAGCAAGATAAGTCAGGTAATTGAAATGTATTTCAACAAAATCAACAAAGAAAGACTCACAAATATGTTAATCTGGGAATCTGGACAAGCTTAGGAGTTACTGCTCCGATCATCTTGTTGTATGACAGGTGCCTGTAATAATGATCGCATTTCGAAGGAAAGTAATGCTGGATAAGTAAATTCAAAAGTGATTTAAAAAACTCTTCTAACTGCTATTCAGGAAAGCAACCCACAGGATTTCGAGGTTCGTCAGATTTGCGAGCTGATCCGGCAATCCTCCACTCAATTGGTTATTGTTTAGGTATCTTGAGACCGATATCCAACATATTAGCATTTGAAAAGTGAAAAAAAATATTGAAAAAATATGTATAACCGCAGTAACTAAAATTTAAAATGAGGCAAAGACCAGGAAATATTCACTTACAGATTACGAAGCGAGGGGAAACCATCCCCACTGCGGACGAAATCTCTTACTGTTCCAGTTAAGCGGTTGTTACCAACATCACTGGAGATGGATCAATGACTCAGAACATTATGATTCTTAACCTATAGCTAGAAAATACAGCCAGATAGAATTGTAGCTGAACCAGCTATTCTTTTAAGAAGATATAATATAGCAGAAAACAAATGTACAAACACACAAAACATAAAGAGAGAGAGAGAGAGAGAGAGAGAGATACAGGTGTCTTAAGTGTTTGAGATTTGCCAGTTCAGGAGGGATTTTTCCTGTAAAGCGATTCTCATGAAGATAGAGATAACGAAGTTCCGGTAAATTGGCTAGCTCAACTGGAATTTCACCTTTAAAGTTATTAAAGCTCAGGTACCTGCAATTTTTTTTAAAAAAAGAAGCGCCAATATATATCAAGTAAAAAATCAAGGATCCGAAACCTCAAAAAGCAGAAACCATGACGAACTTACAAGTGTGTTAATTTCTTTAATTCGCCGATCTCAGGTGGAAGAACGTCATGAAGCTTATTCCACCTCAGGTTCCTAATGATGCGAATGACAAATTATTACCAAAAAAAGTATTATTAATTCCTAGTATATAAACGCAAGAGGATGGTTAAATTGAACGGTCATATATGCCAAGTATATCAGCTGGTCAACAACTTCAAATAGCCGAGTTGCAATGTCTCTCTAGTTTCTTCTAGTGAGCACCACACTCCGTTGAATTAAAACCAAATACTCGTCTGTGATTGGCTTTCAAAGCCTTCGTAACAAATGCTGGAACCAAGTCACTTTCAAAATAAAATGTATCAGAACTTCTAAGTTATCATCAAAAGCAAGAAATAGTAGAAGTTTCGAAAACTTCACCCTGTTTGGTTGTTTTCTATGCGTCATAATTGGCACAATTCAAAATGCTATTGTTTGTGCATCGACTATTTATTTACTTGGTCAGGCCCCAGAGTGTATATAATTCCCACACACAGATACACACACACACAAAAATCACTCCGTTGCACTTCAGGTAATCACTATTTCTATTCACTATAATGTTGCAGACGCTTATTTGAAAAGCACTCAATATGGTGGCGTAGATACGTCAGATGACCAAAAGTACGAAGCGACGCCTTTGAAATCTTACAAGCACAAAATATCAGATTTCTCTTACAGAATAATTAAGACAAAACCGAAAGCATTAGTGAGTAGAGACACATACAATATCTTGAGGTGCTTCAGCCGTCCAATTTGAGGAGGGACGGGTCCAGTCAACTTGTTATTATGAAGATCCCTGTCATTAGTAGAACAGAATTGACCGATCGCATTCCATGAAATTTCATGGGAGTTAAAGAATATTCGTCGATCGATCTTTTACATGATACTCTGATCTAGCAAAGTTAACATCTATCAACTTGCATAAAATCTATACGACATCCATTATTTACATAATGACTACATCACAATACAACTGAAGCTCGGCGCAAAACGGCGGTTGATACAGAAATTCAAGTTCGTGACTAAGTAAGCAATTTTACATGGGAGTTTACTCGAGGAACTCTCCAAACTAAAAGACCCACTCGAGGATAAGTAATCTAACCGAGCAAAATGTGCAAACCGAACTTGTTTTCTGTTCAGAACTAACAAAAGCGACAAAGACGACAATGAGGAAGAGTTCTTACAATCTAGTTAAATCCAGGAGATTCGTAACAGCAGTTGGAAATGGGCCGACTATTGATACAGCATAAACTTCCCTGCAAATGAAGGATACGACCGCATGTTTAAACCAAGAATTTAAGTGCCGTGGCACGGGGTAGTGCCGAAAACTTGTCGGTGGCACGGTATGTACCGAGCCGTGCCAGTCAAAAAAAAATACATGTGTGTCGACACATAATGATATGAAATATTTATTTTCTTTAGCAATAAAATTTTTTAATTACTTATTATGTATTTTTATCAAATCTTTTAAACTTTATTAAGAAAATTACTTAGTATTTAAAAAAAAAAAAAGAGGTTTTTCAGTAGTGCCATCGGCACGGGGGCTGTATCGTGCCGATATCTTATTGGCACGATACGGTACGGTGGATACGGACTGTGCTGATGGGCACTTAAATCCTTAGTTTAAACAACATTTTTCAAAAGTATTCAGCAAAGTTGATGAGGAGGAGGAATTCGATTTCGTACAACTCCGTCACGACCCGGTAATCTCCTTGCTGGGAACATGTGACTCCCGACCACGGGGGAAGATCCCCATCGCCGCAAGGATCGTCTCCTACCCAGGAATAGACCACCCTCCATCCTAACGAGGCCTTGATCTCGTTCAATGCTTTTACTGCAACAAAAAGCCGGTTACTGAAGCTCATTTCGACGGCGCGGTGATAAATTATTTTGTCGGATCGTCGGTGCTAACCACTAATCCCAAAAGCTCGAGCTATTAGAAATACGCTAACTATTAATTCCAAAAGCTCAAGCTAAATTATTTTGTCGGATCCTTAGATTTATTATGAACCGCAGTCCTACTCAATTTACTGGGCTCCCCCAACTCAATTTATTAGTCTCTTACGCTATCGTCACGGGTCACAGAAATTGAATATATTTTTAACCCATAAATAAATATAGCCAACATACTTCACCCTCAAAATGAAACTATGAATGCTTTCATTTACACAATAGATCAAGTAAAACTGATCATATGAAAGTTATACAAAACTCGTACCTTCTCTATATTATATATATATATTTTAAAATTAAAATTAAAAAATACTTTCAAATTGAGGAAAAACTAACGCGCGACAGCAAAGGGGACGTTGGGGCGCTCTCCCGAATGAAGTTTTATATGAATTTAATGCAGACTGTGATGTCATATTATCTAAAAAAAAATGATGTCTGAAAAAGGACTGCAATTCTCGAGCAGACTATCATTTTTCAGAAGAGTAAATCAAGCCCAAATTTCTTCAGAAAGGAAAAAGGAAAATAAGATTAAAAAAAAAAAAAGAGAGAGAGAAATTTACCGTCTCTTTTGACTGTCTTGGAGTGGGCGAGGGGGAGGAGGAGAAGGAAGAAGGCAACTGAAAGAAGAAGAAAAGAAGAAGAAGAAGAGGAGGGGAGGAGCTTCCCATCGTGCAGACGTCGATCTGAAAGCCAGCCGGCGAGATCAGCTCCGGCCGCCTGCACCACTGCCGCTGCGTACCAGACGCCGCTTTTCACGACTGCACTCGCTAAAAAATTTTGAGGAATCCAAATTCAACATTTGAATTTGTATGTCGAGTCCAGTTCGAAGGTCTATTTTTAGTGTGTATTAAATATTTATATAATAAATTGTAAATTATAAAAATTTTTAGTAATATATTTTTTTTTTTTATTTTCTGTTTTTAAAAGCCTACATTTTTTCGTAATTACCGATTTGTCTTTAGAAGTCAACGGAAGATAATTTAAAATTTATAATTATAAAAAAATAGAAAAAATTTAGACTTATTAAAAATAATGACCAATTCATTTTAAAGACGCTCACTCCGTGTGAAAATATTCGATAATTACGGGGCAAAATATATACTTTTAAAAGATAAATGAAAAAGATAATAAAATAATTTATATAATTTTATTTTTTAATATTATTTATTTAGTGATCGAACAAATTTAGAATTAATGATTAAACATAAAAAATTATAAAATATAATGACATTAATTTTAAAATTTTGAACGGTTAAAAATACGTAACTAATTCACTTAAAGCGTATATATACAGCGCTCACGGATTTTGATCGGACTCAACTTATCTAAATGTGAGGTCTATTGTGAACCGCCCAACTCAACTTATTAGTCTCCTATGTCGAAATTGGATCTATTTTTAACCTATAAATAAATAGCCAAAATATATTACACTAAAATTTTAAATCAAAATATTAATTTTTTTTCATATAATATAAAAAAAATATTAATTTTTTATATAATTTGAATATTTTTATATTATTAAACTTAAAAACGACTTACTATAATTATTAAAATTATTATTTTTAAGCTATTAGTAAATAAATAATATTAAAAAACTAAAAAATTTATTTTTTTAAATATTTTTAATATTTTAGATTAAATTTAACGGAGCCGATTGTAGATTTGAAAATCTCAATATCTAAAATAACTTAATAACATATAAATCTTTCTAAAAGTACACAAAACCTAGATTTTAGTATATTTACATTTAACCTCTATAGTTGGAATTACACGTAGAAGCTCAACTATAATAGTTAAAATTATGTCTAAATCTAAATTAATCATAATTTTAGATGCATTAATTGAAAATTAATTTTATCTCTCTAATAGAGAAAATTATTATTATTATTATTATTGTTGTTGTTGTTGTAAATTTTTTATTATTTTCCATACTAATGTGAACATTTTTGATAAAAGAAAAAAAAAGTGAAATAGCTATGATTCTTCAACAAAAAAAAAAAAAAAAAAAAAAAAAAAAAAAAAAAAATGAAGTCAATTCAACTGAATATTATTTTTAATCTAAAAATTAATTATAATCAAACAAACAGATCCTAAAACATTGGAAATTTATTGTTAGATCTTTTTAAAATATATAAATATCTTTTTTTATTTATCATTATAAGTTATTTAAGAAGTTTATAATATCTGGTGAATTATGAGTGTTATTAAATATCTACAATGAAATATTTGGTTTTCAAGTCAACTTTTGAAAATAAAATAAACCAACTCACAGCTAAATTATGTTACACTATCAAAATATTAATGCAAAAAAAATTAAAGAATAAAAATCAAATATTTTAATTATAAGCAAAAAAAATTTAAAAAATAAAAATCAAATATTTTAATTATAAGTATAAGTGATCTGATTTTTAATTATGTACGTACCATCGATCACAACGCTTTTATATTATTTCTATATTAGTAATATTATAAGCTTATTAGCAACAATGACTTATTGAATTGAAACCACTGACATAAAATACTTAAGCACACTTATCATTATTATTATTATGATGCGTGACTTTTTTTTATTCGACGCAAAATTATTAGGCATTACAGACTCTTTCTATTTAAATCTCGACTTTCTTCGTTAAGTTCAAGACATATAAACCGAAATTATAGGCCAAAATTATATATCGACGTTCTCATCATGTCCAAACTCGATAACAAACATATAGAATAGAATTACTAGACGATATAAAATTTTAGATGCAGCTCATGTGGATTAAAGAATTAACTCCCATCAAATATGTGGTGTTTCAGTTCCTACTTAAGCTCTCACACTACCGGCTTGTTTGGCTCTAATATTAGCTGTAATAATTCGATCTGCTAATAATAATAACTTATTTATGTTCAAGCCATTGGCCCAAATGATTTAAAAAAAAACTCAATTTTTTGAATTATAGGATTAAATTAGATTATAAGATTTGATTATAATAGTTATAAAAATTTAAATTAAAAATTATAATAAATTAAAATTTAAGAACCAATATATCACGCGACTCATATATAGTTTGCAGATCAAACATGTAATTTTGATGGTAATTATTATTTGTACATTCAAAAAAAATATATATATATTTATTAAAAAAAAAAAGTGCATCCTATATCCCTACTACAGATAGCAGGTACAATACAATGCTATCCATATTCAAATCAATAAAATCCCTCATTAAATATATATATATATATATATATATATATATATATATATATATATATATACTAAAAATACTTTTTAAAATTATTATGATTGAAAAGTCAAATTTAATTGATTAGAGATGTCACGTCATTTACGTGGCTATTATATTTTTTAAATTTTGTTTTATTAAAAAATAAAATAATTTTTATTTGCCACATTAATAAAATTTAATAAAAAAAAAATTTATTCTCAAGTGGATGAAGTATAATAGGAAAAAACTAACTACACATTTTTTATAGGGTGTGCATGAATAATAACATTGCTCAATTCAAACACGGGTTTCGTAAATGGATCTGACCCGTTTAGCTTCATAAACTGATCCGCTATATCGGGCACGCGGATCACGCGTTTAACAGTTGTCGGTAGACCCGACACTCCGAGTTCTCACGCCTCTCCGAACGACCACCTCCATCACCGTCCGATCGAAGCCTCATTCGCATCTAAACCGATCGTACGGTCCACGTTCCAAGTTAGGCCAGAACCCACGTGATCATTTTCTCTCTGCTTCACCATCCCACACTCCTCCCCCTTCCTTTTCTCCTCCCGTGAGAAAAATGAGCTAAAAAAAAAAGAAAGAAAAAAAGGAGAGCTTTTTATTACCATCGAAGGTCGACTCGATTAAATCTCCCCTTTTCCTTCGATTTCTCGAGCATATCCTCATCAGGTGATTCCCGAAACCCTGCGGATTTTTGCGAATACTCTCTTTTTCGGCGTTTTATGATCAATTCTATCTATGCCTGTTTATTAGGGTTTTTTTTTTTTTTTTTTTTTTTTTGAAAATTTTGGGAAGGAGAAGTTATTGGGTTTATCTCCGATTATCTTCCTCTTTGTTCGCATAAAATTTGAATTTTTGTTGATTTTTTACTGTTTGATTGGTTTAGCTTAGGTTTTTGTTGGTTAAATTAGGGTTTCAATCTTTTGGGGGCTGGATCTAATCATTTCATGTATGCTGATCTTAGGGTTTGCTTTTTTATGATCTGAGTTGATTGAGTAACTTGTTAATTCATGTGAGTTATGATATGAAGCTATTGGTGATTACGGAGAGAATTACTTTGCAAAGTTTCATATTTTGAGATCTTTGTGGTACATAAGGATGTTACATCAACTCTTATATTAGATAGTTTACTTGAGTGGATCTTATCCCCTGGTCTTAGGTTTTAAGGGTGTTTTAGCTGGAAATAGATGGTAGGGAACAACTAATTGCTCTTTACAGACATATAAGTTTGAAGATTTTGCTATGACAGGAAGCCAAAATGAGATTTTGAGTCCCAAAAGAAGAAGGTCTAACTGTATAATTTAGACGAGCGCGGAGTGGAAGCAACTACAACTAAATTTTTTTATTTTTGTTGCTGATAAACTCCGTAGATGTATAGAGTATAGAGTGTAAAAAATTGGCCATCATTGGCGCATTCAATAGCATAGAGTTATAGTTTGAGAGAAAAAAATGTGGTTGCGTAACCAAATGAAGCTTAAGAGTACAAAAAGGGTAGTATAGAACATAAACACCAAGGGAAGAGAGGAGAGAGGAGCGAGGAGGGACGAGAAAGAGATAGATTAGCCCACGAGTTATTTTACTGTTCATAAAGTGTTGGACTCTTCCAAAAGATATGTTATTGGATTCAAGAATTTCTGAACAAGACTTGTACTAATACTTCGTAAGATGGAACCAGTTTGTTAGTTGAGTATATTATTTTTGCATAATTGTATAGTTTTGATGGTAGCTCAGTGTTATTAGAGGAACAAGAAAATGTGCTGCGTCTAGTGGAGCGCGGGTGCTTTGAGCTGAAGATGAGTCTCGAGAGCAAGGATTTAAGTGCCCATCAGCACAGATCTTATCTACCGTGCCGTATCGTGCCAGCAAAATATCGGTATGATACAGCTTCTGTGCCAATGGCACAGCTCAAATTATTTTTTTCTTTAAATTAGTAAATAATTTTATTAATAAAGTTTAAAATATTTGATAAAAATACATAACAAGCAATTATAATATTTTGTTGCTAAAGAAAATAAATATTTCATGCCATTAGGTATCGACATATATGTATATTTTTTAACTGGCACACATCGGCATAGACCGGCACATGCCATGCCATACCGCGCTGGCAAGTTTTCAGCACGATCCCGTGCCGCAACACTTAAATCCTTGCTCGAGTGCATGCTTTAGTAGTATATAATTAAGAATCTCCTCCAATTATGGCTTTGTTTATGCAAGATTCACTAACTTGTTAGATTAGCATCTTACCAACTTCAAGTTAATATTTTTGTTGAAATCATCAATTCTATATAAATAAAGATATGAAGCTCTAGAAGTTTTGGAAAAACACAATAGAGCGAAAAACAAAAGATGTTCGTAATTTGACAAACGGTTTTTAAACCAGTAACGCCTGTAATTAAAGAGGTACTTCAAATGTTACAAATACATTCGATCAGCCTAATATTCCATTAAAAATGCTACAAATACTTTAAGGTTAGGCAAAAATCAAAACTTTAAACTGCAGGTGCCTATTCTGCAAATACTATAAGGTTGGAAAGTAAAATCAAAACTTTGAATATTCAGCTACTTATTTTCACATTCCCATATGGTTTAGATGAGGTCATTATGTAGTTACCCCCTAGATATCCTGCAAGCTTGCTATGGTAACACAATCAATGATGTTTATAGTCCCATCACCATTTGGCATCAACAGCTGCATAGTCACTCATTTTGTTCACCATTTTTTAGATGGTATCTTATGGGTGTTCTTAATATTTCGTTGAGAATCTTTTCTGCTTGCTTTTATGATTTATAGGGAGATTTATGTCTTACGAGGATAAACCAATGGCGAGTTCTTGCCCTTCTCCATTACCAAAGGCTATTTCTGTGGAGTCGGATTCGAGCAAGCTGATACCAGTTGGTTCAAACATGGAACACTGTCAAGCGCCTAACGATCAAAGCAGAGCTGTACACTGCCCGGTTGCTATACTTTGGGACATTGAGAACTGCCCAATCCCCAGTGATGTCCGACCCGAGGACGTTTCTGGAAACATCCGGATGGCTCTACGGGTGCACCCTGTTGTCGGTGGGGCCGTCACGATGTTCTCGGCCTATGGCGACTTCAACGCTTTCCCCCGCAGGCTCCGTGAAGGGTGCCAGCGGACTGGAGTCAAGCTTGTTGATGTCCCCAATGGCAGAAAAGACGCTGCCGACAAGGCCATCTTAGTTGACATGTTCCTCTTTGCTCTAGACAACCGACCACCCTCCTCTATAATGCTCATATCAGGCGATGTGGATTTTGCCCCCGCTTTGCATATACTTGGCCAGCGCGGATACACCATAATTCTTGTGATTCCTTCAGGGGTTAGGGTTTCATCCGCTCTGAGCAATGCAGGACGGTTTGTGTGGGACTGGCCCAGTGTTGCTCGTGGTGAAGGCTTTGTTCCCCCCAAAGCTCTTATGCCCTATGTCGATAATCAGAATGAAGAGGAGATTATCACATACAGAGGGATTTCTCAGAATGAATATGGCACCACGCGTGATAGTGTAAATCAAGTGTATCATTGTAACTTATCTTATTCCTCTCGGGAACTTCCTAGAGCTTCTGAATACAGCAACTGCAGTAACTTTATACCTGAACCCTGTTTTAATTCCTCGAGGTCTTATAGTCTACCGTCCGGTGTAAGTGAAGGCCCAATGGGGGGAGATCAGAATAGCTCACAAGAACACTCGTGGTGGGTCCGGCCCGGAGATGTCCAGGGTTTGAAGGGCCAATTAATTAGGCTGCTGGAAATGTCTGGGGGGAGCCTTCCTCTCGTCCGTGTACCTTCGGAGTATCTTAAAATATTTGGGCGGCCACTATACATGGCTGAGTACGGTGTTTATAAGCTAGTTAATCTTATAAACATTGCAATAAGCAAAAACGATCAATAGCCTACCTTGCTTCATGTTTCCAACCCTACCTTAGTTATTAGTATCGTAGAAATAAGTTCGGTCAAACCTAAAGCTACCCCTCGAGGCAGGCGGCTGTACTCCTTCCTGCCTAGCGAGGGTGAGGCAGATTCTTAGTCTCTAAGAACTAATGAGATTTCCGTTAAAGGGTTGTCGGCATAGCGCTTGGGGCCGACAGTCGCGGCAATCTTTAAGCGGTGTTGACTGCTTGAAGTTCCAAGCGTGTCTCCGGGAACCGGATTTGCCGGAACTTGTAAACTTAGCGTGTAGGAGCGCCTTCTGCTCGCACTTCTTGGTTGCGGGCAGGAAGCTCGGTAGAAGGCAGTCGAGCAGCGTTCGCAAGTACCGTATGGATCTCGACACGAGAAGGACAAGTACTCCTCTACCTCGGATGGATGACTTAAGCGATCAACTACAAGGAGAAACGGCATTCCCAAGGATTGATTTGCTGTCCGGCTATTGCTAGCCTAGAGTCCGGAGTGAGGACATACTGAAAGCAGACCTGCGAGCTCGGAATAGACAACATGAGTTTACGGTTATACCGTTTAGACTCGTTAACGCACCAGTGGTGCTCACAGGCATGATGAATAGGATACTCAAGCCCATCTTAGACTAGTCGGTGATAGTCCTCTAGATAACGTTCCGGTCTACTCTCGCATAGACAAGGGATATGGGGAACACCCGCGGGTAATTCCCCAGACCCTCCGGGATCAGAAACCATATGCCAAAACTTATAAAGTGTGAGTTTTGGCAACGCGAGGTGGGCTTTTTGGGGCATATTGGTTGGCTGCTGGGATTGCGGTCGACCCGAAGAAGACAGATTCGGTAACCGACTGGCCCAGGCCGACGACGGTGACCGAGATTCGAAGCTTCCTGGGTTTGGCAGGGAATTACAGACATTTTGAGGAAGGTTTCTCCAAGATAAATATGCCCCTCACTCGCCTGACCCGTAAAGGAGAAAAGTACGTCTGGACAGATCAATGCCAGAAGAGTTTCGAGGAACTCAAGGACAAGTTGACGCGAGCCCCGGTGCTCGCTCTACCGGAACCCGGCGAGGACTACGAGGTGTACTGCGACGCGTCGCGAAACGGTCTCGGCTGTAAAGTACCGGATTTTCGGCACATAAATAAATATAAATAAAGGTGGTATGAAATACTATTGTTATGAAAGTTAGGGGAGTAAAGAATATGTGGAAGCGAGTTGGGCCCAAATCGGGATAAAATATGGAGATCTGGAATTTTATTGGGGAAAGGGGGCCCAGATTTTTAGCGAAAAATTCACAGTGTCGGAAAATTCCGAAAAAATTACGGGAGCCCCGTAAATATGTCTTAAGGCCACAGAAAAAGTTTCGTGTTGATCGGAGGCCGGGTAGTAAGAACGGGCTCCGCCAACAGTGTCGAAAAATTCTGAGAAAATTACGGGAGCTTCGTAATTATGTTTTAAGGTTACAGTAAAAATTTTGTGTTGATCGGATACCCGGATTACGAGAACGGGGTCCGCCAATGAATCTGGATACAGGGAGGCTTTTGGTGGTCCAGAAATGGCCCAAAGTGAAAATTTAAATTTTTCTGTGGTAAACTAAGCTGAAACGAAGTCGTCTGTCAAATTGGACGGAAACGGACGAAAAATGAACAGAAAACAGGACAAAAACGGATTTTCCAAGGCGTCGGCGCGCGGATCGAGGCACGCATGCGTGCTGCGCAAGGCGCGCAGCAGGCCCGCGTGGGCGCGTGGCGCAGGAGGCGGGGAAAATTCGAATTTCGAATTTGAATTGGGACCGCCACGTGGCAATTTCCCATTGGAGGGCTTGGTGGACCGGGTCCAACGAACTCCTTCCTCCTTCTCTTCTTTTATTTTTTCTTCCTCCGTGCACCCATCTCCTCCTCCTTCCCTTTTCTTCTCTAACCGCACACCGAGAGAGAGAGAGAGAGAGAGAGAGAGAGAGAGAGAGAGGAGGTTTCGTGGGTTGGAGCGGCACGTCGGCGACCTCGTGAAGCGCGCAAAGTGCTCCAAAAATTAGATGGACGGCGCGACACTGTCGAGATAAGTCCCGCGTGTTATTTTTGCGGTATTTTTGGCATAGTTTTGAGGTTTTCTTTTGGATTTTGGATTTGACCCCATGCCCACGTGCGTGATAGGGACCCAACTTTTCTGTGCCGTTTTACTGCGCGAATTTTGCGAGCGTTTTGGGCGCGCCTCGTTTTGCGTGCCGCTCGGGGGAAACATGCACCGTTTTGCGTGCGGATTCGACAAATATGCACAGTTTTGGGCGCAAGCTTGGAATACGTGCACCGTTTGCGTGCAAAGTTGGAAATGGAGCGTTCACCGTTTTGCGTGCCAATATGAGGTATGTGCTTCGTTTTGCGCGCAGGTTGGACTAACGGGCACCGTTTTTCGTGCAGACTCTAACAATACATCTCGTTTTACGTGCAGGGTCGAAAAAAAATATGCACCGTTTTGCGTGCAACCCTACAGTCAGATGTGCACCGTTTTGCGTGCCAATAGGGTAAGTGCTCCGTTTTGCGTGCGGGTTGGACCAATACGCATCGTTTTGCGTGTAGATTCTAATGGTTGCATCGTTTTTCGTGCAGGGCTAGGAAAAATATGCACCATTTTGCGTGCAACCCTACAGTCAGATGTGCACCGTTTTGCGTGCCAATACGGGGTAAGTGCTCCGTTTTGCGTGCTGGTTGGACCAATACGCATCGTTTTGCGTGTAGATTCTAATGGTTGCATCGTTTTTCGTGCAGGGCTAGAAAAAATATGCACCGTTTTGCGTGCAACCCTACAGTCAGATGTGCACCGTTTTGCGTGCCAATACGGGGTAAGTGCTCCGTTTTGCGTGCGGATTGGACTAATACGCATCGTTTTGCGTGTAGATTCTAATGGTTGCATCGTTTTTCGTGCAGGGCTAGGAAAAATATGCACCGTTTTGCGTGCAACCCTACAGTCAGATGTGCACCGTTTTGCGTGCCAATACGGGGTAAGTGCTCCGTTTTGCGTGCGGGTTGGACCAATACGCATCGTTTTGCGTGTAGATTTTAATGGTTGTATCGTTTTTCGTGCAGGGCTAGAAAAAATATGCACCGTTTTGCGTGCAACCCTACAGTCAGACGTGCACCGTTTTGCGTGCAGATTCGAGATACGTGCACCGTTTTGCGTGCAGGTTGAGTTGACGCGCATCGTTTTGCGTGCCGACTGAAGTGTCGAGCACCGTTTTGCGTGTGGGTTTTACTAACGCGCACCGTTTTGCGTGCAGGTTTGGTGGATGTGCGCCGTTTCGCGTGCGGACCCGAGGGAAGTGCGCCGTTTTGCGTGCAAGCTCGAGGAAACAAGTGGAATCGCGCGGAGACCAATTGCAAGTGTCTACAAGCAATTGGGGACGCTACAAGGTGGGGAATTCTGCCGAAATTGGGTGACCTCTCCCCTTGCTCCTTTGCTTTTCGATTTGAAGCATGATAGTAGCCTGTTAGAGGCGTTAGGTTGATCATGATTATGATTGTTGTGTAGATGGATTCAGATGGAATAAGGGCTACTGTTGGTTGCCAGAGATAGAGGAATAGAGGTGTGTGTGTGCAAATTGACACAGAGATAAAGTGCAACTGTTGGTTGCCAAAGATACTTGATGAATATGCATGCGTAGAAGTAATTATTATTTGATGAATGAAATGAAATAATTGCATGTATGAGAAAGATTTGTTGATTATGAGTGTGATCATGTTAGGGTATAACCCTAGGAATCATGTGGCATTAAGGAAAAGGACATGTTGGTAGTAAGACTAGGAGAAAACCTAGATTCAGGGTTTGACGAGTGACATCAAACTTAGGAGTTATCCTAGGATTTAACGAGTGGCATTGTCTTAGGAGATAACCTAAGGACATGGATAGAATGTGGCATTGTCTTAGGTGATAACCTAAGGACACTGGATAAAGTGATCAACATAGAGTCAGGGAACTCTAGGAGATATGTGACATGAAACTTAGGTAAAAGGAACCTAAGGAGAGCTAGTGATCAACATAGAGTCAGAGAATTCTAGGATGTATATGACATGAAACTTAGGTAAAAGGGAACCTAAGTTGAGCTAGAAGGGTTTAAACTCACAGACAGAAAAATAGAGTTAAGTTAACTCTAGGATTCAATGAGGAATCAGGAAAGTGGGACAAGTTCCCAAGGTTAAAGAGTTAATCAAATATAACCCTAGAAAGTCATAGGGTGTCTGGGCAAATGGATAATAACTTTAACTTCAATTTGAGTTAAAGAAATAAAAGAGAAATGTTTAAGAGTCCAGGAGACTCTCTAGTTATCCTTATGGCAAGACCTAGGATAAGAGGAATAATTGTTGCAAAAAGGCAAAGATTTAAAAGCAAGCTAAAAGTGGCTAAAAGTATAAAGAAAATGTAAATGGCGCCTTCGAATTTGAGACTCGTCAAGTGGAGCAGGACTCCCTGGGCAGTGACCCGTCGGACGAGGTACTTTCGAAGGGCTAAAAGTGAAAGCAAGGAGCTAAATGCTCAAAGAAAAGAGAAAGTAAATTGCCAGTGGCAAAATGGGAGCTATAAGCTCGAATAAGAAAGGAAAGCAAGTGTTCAAAAGCAAAGAGGCTAAGAACTAAAATAAAAAGAGAAAGAAAAAGAAAAGAAAAGAAAGAAAATTAAAGATAAAACGGGCGTACCTCCGGGGGTGAACGTACAACGGTCAGGAGTTGGACAGGGTCCCTCTCCCGGGCAGCGACCCGTATGACTGGTAGATAGAGTACTCTTGTCAGAGTTGGGCAGTGACCCTATCGGGCAGTGTCCCGTATGACAAGTCCCCCCGGCAGGACGGGGTAACACTTGCGAGTGTTATCGGCAACCTTAGAAATCTTATCTTATGGTAGCAAGACTACCGGGCTCGGGCCCGTTGGATAAGAATTTCCAAGGGTTAACTTGAACTAAAGCACCAGAATCTAAAGAATAAAGAAAAATAGAGTGGCCAGGGTGGCCGGGTTAGTTGAACCCAGTATACAGCGGCATAGTGGCCGAGTTGGTGCTTAGCAGCCTAGTGTGGCTAGACAGAGTAGTGCTGGGTCGATGGTTGTACACAGATAGTGTAGTGATATATTATTGCATAGCTGCATATTGATGTTGAGGATTTTAGTTTCCTAGCACACTATTATTATTGCTTCCATTGGACCAAGTGGTGTAGGACACTTTCTCTCGGTGGTTGAACCCACTGGGAACTCGCTCGTAAGTTCTCACACCCCTTGGGTGACCCCCCCCACAGGTTCGGGAATGGATGCAGCGGTCGAGACGGATCAGATGCAGACGGCGAGGCATACGACAGGGGCAAGAGCCCAGCAGCATAGAGACCTAGAGGGTCTAGCAGAGGTATCCCTTTTTATATATATTTCTTGAGTGAACCTTGTATGGTGAGGAATTTATGTAAAGGAATTGTAATAAATTTATTTGCAAGTTCAGAAATGTAAAGTGTAATAAATTTAATTTATGGTTCACTCTTGTATGCTTTCATTTCCGCTTAAACTATTGTTATTGAATGAAAGTTTAAATTTATAGTGATTTTTAGTACTCTGATATTGAGCTTCCGCATACACTTGTTGTGTTATTATGGATGTTACCGTTCCTTTCGGGTAGAAAAAGGTCTTACCCGATTGGCGGGTCTGTTGGCGTGCCCGAACCGTACAAATTGGCGGACTCGGGGCGTGACAGATTAGAGTGGTATCAGAGCCTAGGAATAGTCCTAGGTGGTTAGCAACCTTAGGGAGACCCTAGGGATTAGCACGAGAGAGTGTGTGGATCATTGGGCGAAAGTACTTGATTGGGTATTGTTGTTCCCAAAAAGGATATTGGGACTGATCGAGGGTGACGAGCTTTCATTCTTCGGATATTACGTTGGCGGCCGACAACGTAATGTTGGAGATGAAAAGGAGTACCCTCTTATACTTTCGCATGATTGGGTCGACGAGCCTTTTTGTCGGTATATAGACTGCGCATTGCTCAAATGGCTAAGTTTGGGCTGGTTGTTTTGTTGTGGTGTGCATAGTAGCGATGACACCACATAGGAAAACGCACCTATTTGACTCGAGTCCCGAGAGGGCTCGGGGTCAAACGGGTATACGAGTTGCGATAGCAGGTGACCGCACTTGTTGGAGTGGTCCAACAGTAGGTCAAGCTTCTTGCCGTCAGCGGAAATTTTCCCGCCGACAGGAAGACAGGTTTCGGCGCCTAAGGGTGGCGTCAGCGTGACAGTTGGAGCAGATAGATAGGCTCCAGTGGCTGATAGCGCAGCAGGCTGAGGCTTGTATAAATGACGCATGAGTATGCAGCGTCGCCACATGTTGGGGCGACAGTAGAGAGGGTGGCAGTGGCCACCGAGCTTTTGTCAGTGCACCCCGCACCTTCAGCAGGGGGTGTTATAAGCTTGTGTCAGCTGGATGCTGGCAAAGTATAGTTAATGAGGTCCAGTGAGAGACCGACTCGTGAAACGCTGGTGATCGCTTTGTTGCGAGAGCTATGTTGCTATGTCCTAAAGGTTAGGACAAGAAAGACTTGTGGGCCTTGTGGCGAAAGTTCGCCCTGATGACGGTAGTGACCGTGTGGCATATCATTGTGGCTAAATTGCCGCATGGTGGGGCTGGTAAGACCCGGGACAGGTTTCGAGATTCGAAAACCTCACAAGTGAGCGGGAGTTTTATGGCTTCGATCTGATGGATCGGTGTAACGGCAAGGATTGCCACTGTAGGATTTACGTGATGATCACCAGAGTTGGTGAACAGTTGTCGTGGTGTCTCAACCCAGTTGGGAGAGGTGTACAGGAGTCATGCGCGTGTTTAAGCAAGTTGCTTAACATTCTGGATTACGCAAGTTAGCGTAGGGGGGCGTAGGACGCCCAACTGTTCGGGTGCTCAAGAAGCACAAGTATCATTTAGCCAGAGAGAGCTGATTAGGTGGCGTATTAGCCTTTGACCAGTGTGGCCAGAGTTGATATAGAGAGTTTGGGTCGTGGATTGACGACTTGTTAGTTGGTTTTCGCTCAGTGGAGCATAGTGGTTGCGTGGCGACGATTAGCGGGTTCGCTTAGGGACGATCCGTGCCTGGACCATGTTTGTTGGACTGTGGGCCTGTAGCCCAGTGGGCAGGCGCAGTCAGCTGTGTGAGACAGCGGCCCGAGACCTGACGGCGGGGCATGATAGAGATTTGGTCGGGACGGTAGTCCGAGCGATGACCCGGGGACGTGGAATGCCACGTGTGAGCATTGAGGCTAGTAGTACACTGAGATTAGTACACTGAGAGTGTGATATGACCAGGCCGTAGAGCTAGTGGTGATCGAGGTACTGTAGCTCCTAGTGGGAGTGTTGGTGTAGTAATCCTAGGTGAGGATCTACCCGTATGACGATTGGGTCTGTGTGCTAGTGAGAGCCATTAAACAGAGTTGGACTGGTTGGGCTATAGGCCCTTATTGGACCGTGGTCTGTGGACCTATTAGTAGTCCGAGATATCGGGTTAGCTGATAACCCGTGGACTTAGAGCGCTAGTAGCGTGTGAGATAGTTGAGGACTTGTGGATTGGCCTTGCACTCCACTTTAGGCAGGGGAGCGACCGGAAAAAAAAAAATTACAGTAAGTGTAATTGGTTGCAGATGCGACCTCGTTGTGAAAAGAATGATGGCGGAATTAAAGTAAAAATTCTGCAAATAGAGACTGGGTCATTCGTGGCAATTGAGAGAGCAAGTGCTCAACTGTGTCTTTCACCTACTTAGTGAAAGTGGTCAGACACCAAGTCTGAGATTTTCCTTGGATTGAGATAGGGATTCAAGAATGAGTTGCTCGTGTAGTCTCGGCGAGCAGACAATTGATGCCGGTCACGATATACAGTGAGCCCAGTAGTGAGGGCAAGATTCCTCCCGCTCGATCAAGTAAGAGTCGAGATGTGATTCAAGTTTCGAGGACGAAACTTATTTTAAGGGGGGTAGAATGTAAAGTACCGGATTTTCGGCACATAAATAAATATAAATAAAGGTGGTATGAAATACTATTGTTATGAAAGTTAGGGGAGTAAAGAATATGTGGAAGCGAGTTGGGCCCAAATCGGGATAAAATATGGAGATCTGGAATTTTATTGGGGAAAGGGGGCCCAGATTTTTAGCGAAAAATTCACAGTGTCGGAAAATTCCGAAAAAATTACGGGAGCCCCGTAAATATGTCTTAAGGCCACAGAAAAAGTTTCGTGTTGATCGGAGGCCGGGTAGTAAGAACGGGCTCCGCCAACAGTGTCGAAAAATTCTGAGAAAATTACGGGAGCTTCGTAATTATGTTTTAAGGTTACAGTAAAAATTTTGTGTTGATCGGATACCCGGATTACGAGAACGGGGTCCGCCAATGAATCTGGATACAGGGAGGCTTTTGGTGGTCCAGAAATGGCCCAAAGTGAAAATTTAAATTTTTCTGTGGTAAACTAAGCTGAAACGAAGTCGTCTGTCAAATTTGGACGGAAACGGACGAAAAATGAACAGAAAACAGGACAAAAACGGATTTTCCAAGGCGTCGGCGCGCGGATCGAGGCACGCATGCGTGCTGCGCAAGGCGCGCAGCAGGCCCGCGTGGGCGCGTGGCGCAGGAGGCGGGGAAAATTCGAATTTCGAATTTGAATTGGGACCGCCACGTGGCAATTTCCCATTGGAGGGCTTGGTGGACCGGGTCCAACGAACTCCTTCCTCCTTCTCTTCTTTTTATTTTTTCTTCCTCCGTGCACCCATCTCCTCCTCCTTCCCTTTTCTTCTCTAACCGCACACCGAAGAGAGAGAGAGAGAGAGAGAGAGAGAGAGAGAGAGAGGAGGTTTCGTGGGTTGGAGCGGCACGTCGGCGACCTCGTGAAGCGCGCAAAGTGCTCCAAAAATTAGATGGACGGCGCGACACTGTCGAGATAAGTCCCGCGTGTTATTTTTGCGGTATTTTTGGCATAGTTTTGAGGTTTTCTTTTGGATTTTGGATTTGACCCCATGCCCACGTGCGTGATAGGGACCCAACTTTTCTGTGCCGTTTTACTGCGCGAATTTTGCGAGCGTTTTGGGCGCGCCTCGTTTTGCGTGCCGCTCGGGGGAAACATGCACCGTTTTGCGTGCGGATTCTGTCACGCCCCGAGTCCGCCAATTTGTACGGTTCGGGCACGCCAACAGACCCGCCAATCGGGTAAAACCTTTTTCTACCCGAAAGGAACGGTAACATCCATAATAACACAACAAGTGTATGCGGAAGCTGTATATCAGAGCACTAAAAATCACTATAAATTTAAAACTTTCATTCAATAACGAATAGTTAATGCGGAAATGAAAGCATACAAGAGTGAACCATAAATTAAACTTATTATACTTTACATTTCTGAACTTGCAAATAGAACTATTACATTTCCTTTACATAAATTTCCTCACTATACAAGGTTCACTCAAGAAATACATAAATGGGATACCTCTGCTAGACCCTCTAGGTCACTATGCTGCTGGGCCCTTGCCCCTGTCGTATGCCTCGCCGTCTGCGTCTGAACCGTCACGATCGCCGCATCCATACCCGAACCTGTGGGGGGGAGTCACCCAAGGGGTGTGAGAACTTACGAGCGAGTTCCCAGTGGGTTCAACCACCGAGAGAAAGTGTCCTACACCACTTGGTCCAATGGAAGCAATAATAATAGTGTGCTAGGAAACTAAAATCCTCAACATCAATATGCAGCTATGCAATAATATATCACTACACTATCTGTGTACAACCATCGACCCAGCACTACTCTGTCTAGCCACACTAGGCTGCTAAGCACCAACTCGGCCACTATGCCGCTGTATACTGGGTTCAACTAACCCGGCCACCCTGGCCACTCTATTTTTCTTTATTCTTTAGATTCTGGTGCTTTAGTTCAAGTTAACCCTTGGAAATTCTTATCCAACGGGCCCGAGCCCGGTAGTCTTGCTACCATAAGATAAGATTTCTAAGGTTGCCGATAACACTCGCAAGTGTTACCCCGTCCTGCCGGGGGGACTTGTCATACGGGACACTGCCCGATAGGGTCACTGCCCAACTCTGACAAGAGTACTCTATCTACCAGTCATACGGGTCGCTGCCCGGGAGAGGGACCCTGTCCAACTCCTGACCGTTGTACGTTCGCCCCCGGAGGTACGCCCGTTTTATCTTTAATTTTCTTTCTTTTCTTTTTCTTTCTCTTTTTATTTTAGTTCTTAGCCTCTTTGCTTTTGAACACTTGCTTTCCTTTCTTATTCGAGCTTATAGCTCCCTTTTTGCCACTGGCAAATCACTTTCTCTTTTTCTTGAGCATTTAGCTCCTTGCTTTCACTTTTAGCCCTTCGAAAGTACCTCGTCCGACGGGTCACTGCCCAGGGAGTCCTGCTCCACTTGACGAGTCTCAAATTCGAAGGCGCCATTTACATTTTCTTTATGCTTTTAGCCACTTTTAGCTTGCTTTTAATTTTTGCCTTTTTGCAACTATTTTTCCTCTTATCCTAGGTCTTGCCATAAGGATAACTAGAGAGTCTCCTGGACTCTTAAACATTTCTCTTTTATTTCTTTAACTCAAATTGAAGTTAAAGTTATTATCCATTTGTCCGGACACCCTATGACCTTCTAGGGTTATATTTGATCAGCTCTTTAACCTTGGGATCTTATCCCACTTTCCTGATTCCTCATTGAATCCTAGAGTTAACTTAACTCTATTTTCCTGTTCCACTATTAATTTAGAGTTACACTGACTCTAATTCCATGTTCCACTGTTATTTTGGAATTACATTGACTCTACTTTTCTGTTTTCCCTTTCATATCTCCACACTTGATCCACCCTTTCCATCCTCCTGATTCCTTACTGAATCCTAGAGTCAACTTGACTCTATTTTTCCTGTCTGTGAGTTTAAACTCTTCTAGCTCAACTTAGGTTCCCTTTATCTAAGTCCCATGTCATACCTGTCCTAGAGTTCCATGACTCTATGCTGACCTCTAGCTCACCTTAGGTTTCCTTTACCTAAGTTCCATGTCATACTCATCCTAGAGTTCCTTGACTCTATGTTGAACACTAGTTCTCCTTAGGTTCTCTTTACCTAAGTTCCATGTCATATACACCCTAGAGTTTTCTGACTCTATGTTGATCACTCTATCCAGTGTCCTTAGGTTATCACCTAAGACCATGCCACTCATCCTTCCTAGGATAACTCCTAAGTTGATGTCACTCGTCAAACCCCTAAACTAGGTTTTCTCCTAGTCTTACTACCAACAAGTTCTGTTCCCTTATATCACATGATTCCTAGGGTTGTACCCTAACATGATCACAGTCATCAAGTAATTACTCATTTCTACGCATGCAATTATTTTCATATCCATCATAAAAATAATATTTATCCTCTAAGTCCTTTTTGCACATGAAAATGAATTATCTCCTTTTGGCAACTGACAGTTGCATTTATCATCTGTGTCCATCTACACATACAAATTTATCCCCTATTGTGGATAAATCATAAATATCACTTTTCCTCTAAATTTCTCTACACATGCACATATATCATCTGTTATTGGCAACCAACAGTTGCTCTTTTCATCTGTGTTCCTCTAAACATGCAATCTTATTCATAATTACCTAACGCCTCTAACAGGCTACTATCATGCTTCGAATCGAAAAGCAAAGGAGCAAGGGGAGAGGTCACCCAATTTCGGCAGAATTCCCCACCTTGTAGTGTACCCAATTGCTTGTAGACACTTGCAATTGGTCTCCGCGCGATTCCACTTGTCTCCTCGAGCTTGCACGCAAAACGATGCACTTCTCACGAGTCTGCATGCAAAACGGTGCACGTCCACCAAACCTGCACGCAAAACGATGCACGTCACTAAAAACCCACACGCAAAACGGTGCGCGTTAAATCAACCGGCACGCAAAACAGTGCACGTACCTCGAATCTGCACGCAAAATGGTGCACGATCTACCGTAGGGTTGCACGTAAAACGGTGCACATTTTTCTAACCCTGTACGAAAAACGATGTATAATATTATAAACTGCACGCAAAACGGTGCGCGATAAAATGATCTGCACGCAAAACGGTGCAAGTTTAACTGTAAGGTTGCACGCAAAACGGTGCATATTTTTTTATCTCTGTACGAAAAATGATGTATAATATTATAAACTGCACACAAAACGGTGCGCGATAAAATGATCTGCACGCAAAACGGTGCAAGTTTAACTGTAAGGTTGCACGCAAAACGGTGCATATTTTTCTATCACTGTACGAAAAATAATGTATAATATTATAAACTGCACACAAAACGGTGCGCGATAAAATGATCTGCACGCAAAACGGTGCAAGTTTAACTGTAAGGTTGCACACAAAACGGTGCATATTTTTCTATCTCTGTACGAAAAATGATGTATAATATTATAAACTGCACACAAAACGGTGCGCGATAAAATGATCTGCACGCAAAACGGTGCAAGTTTAACTGTAAGGTTGCACGCAAAATGGTGCATATTTTTTTATCTCCGTACGAAAAATGATGTATAATATTATAAACTCCATGTAAAACCGTGCACAACAACTCAATCTGTGCGTAAAACGAAGCACGTACCTCGGATTGGCACGCAAAACGAGGCGCGCCAAAATTGTCCCCGACAGTCTGCGCAACAAAACGGCGCAGTATACCTTGGTTTCTAACACGCAAAACGGTACGGGATCAAATTTAATGTCCAGAATGAGGCCTACAAATTATGCCAAAAATACCGTAAAAATAACGTACGGGGCTTACCTTGTACAGTCGCGTTGTTCTATCTCACGAAAATTCCTCATCTTCACTCTCTCTCTCTTCTCTCTTCTCTCTCTCTCTCTCTCTCTCTCTCTCGATGCTCGGTTGGAGATGAAGCTCGAGTTGGAAGAAGAAGAGAAGGGAAGAAGGAAGAAGAAGGGAGAAGGAAGAAAAGAAGAAGAAAAGAAGAAAAAAAAAAAAGGAGGAAAGGAAGAGAGGGAGGGGGTTGTGGACCGGGTGCACGGGCCCCTCCAATGGGGGCCCGCCACCTGGCGGCCCTCCCTCACACAGGGGCGCGCGCCACTGCACAGGCGCGCGCCCCAGCGCCGTACGGCCCAATGGGGGCCTGCCATGTGGCGGCCCCCTTTGACCCGCGCATCAAATGCGCGCCAGCTGTGCGCCTCGCGCAGCGCGCCGTGCGTCTTGGAAATCCGTTTTTGTCCCGTTTTCTGTCCATTTTTCGTCCGTTTCCGTCCAAATTTGACAGGCGGCTTCGTTTCAGCTTAATTTACCACAGAAAATTTTAAATTTTCAGTTTGGGCCATTTCTGGGCCACCAAAAGCCTCGCTGTATCCAGAATCATTGGCGGACCCCGTTCTCACAATCCGGGTATCCGATCAACACGAAATTTTTACTGTGACCTTAAAACATAATTACGAAGCTCCCCAAATTTTCTCAGAATTTTTCGACACTGTTGGCGGAGCCCGTTCTCACTATCGGGTATCCGATCAACGCGAAACTTTTTCTGTGGCCTTAAAACATATTTACGGGGCTCCCGTAATTTTCTCGGAATTTTCCGACACTGTGAATTTTCCACTAAAAATCTGGGCCCCCTTTCTCAAATAAATTTTTAGATCTCTCCATTTTAACCCGATTTGGGCCCAACTCGCGTCCACATATTCTTTACTTCCCTAACTTTCATAACACTAGTATTTCATACCACCTTTATTTATATTTATTTATGTGCCGAAAATTCGGTACATTACATTCTACCCCCCTTAAAATAAGTTTCGTCCTCGAAACTTGAATCACATCTCGACTCCTACTTGATCGAGAGGGAGGAAATCTTGCCCTCACTACTGGGCTCACTGTATATCGTGACCGGCATCACATTGTCTGCTCGCCGAGACTACACGAGCAACTCATTCATGAATCCCTATCTCAATTAGGGACAAACACAGACCTGGTGTCTGGCCACTTTCACCAAGTAGGTGAAAGACACAGTTGAGCACTTGCTCTCTCAATTGCCACGAATGACCCAGTTTTTACTTGCGAAATTTTCACTTTAATTCCGCCATCATTCTTTTCACAACGAGGTTGCATCTGCAACTAATTACATTTACCGCATTTCCGGTCGCTCCGCTGCCTAATGTGGAGGGCAAAGGCCAATCCACGAGTCCTCAACTATCTCACACGCTACTAGCGCTCTAAGTCCACGGGTTATCAGCTAACCCGATATCTCGGACTACTAATAGGTCCACAGACCACGATCCAATAGGGGCCTATAGCCCAACTAGTCCAACACTGTACAATGGCTCTCACTAGCACACAGACCCAATCGTCATACGGGTAGATCCTCACTTAGGATTACTACACCAACACTCCCACTAGGAGCTACAGTACCTCAATCACCACTAGCTCTACGGCCTGGTCATATCACACTCTCAGTGTACTAATAGCCTCAAGCTCACACGTGGCATTCCACGTCCCCGGGTCATCGCTCGGACTACCGTCCCGACCAAATCTCTATCATGCCCCGCCATCAGGTCTCGGGCCGCTGTCTCTCACAGCCGACTGCGCCTGCCCACTGGGCTACAGGCCCACAGTCCACAAACATGGTCCAGGCACGGATCGTCCTAAGCGAACCCGCTAATCGTCGCCACGCGACCACTATGCTCCACTGAGCAAAACCAACTAACAAGTCGTCAATCCACGACCCAAACTCTCTATATCAACTCTGGCCACACTGGGCAAAGGCTAATACGCCACCTAATCAGCTCTCTCTGGCTAAACGATACTTGTGCTCCATGAGCACCCAAACAGTTGGGCGTCCTACGCCCCCACGCTAACTTGCGTAATCCAGTGTTAAGCAACTTGCTTAAACACGCGCATGACTCCTGTACACCTCTCCCAACTGGGTTGAGGCACCACAACGATCATTCACCAACTCTGGTGATTAACACGCAAACCCACGGTGGCAATCCTTGCCATTACACCGATCCATCAGATCGGCGCCACAAAACTCTCGCTCTCTTGCGAGGTTTTCGAATCTCGAAACCTGTCCCGGGTCTTACCAACCCCACAATGCGGCAATTTAGCCACAATGATAGGCCACACGGTCACTACCGTCATCAGGGCGAACTTTCGCCACTAGGCCCATAAATCTTTCTTGCCCTAACCCTTAGGACATACTTACTTGGTTCTCGCAACATAGCGATCACCATTTTTTCGTGAGTCGGTCTCTCACTGGACCTTACTAACCATACTTTGCCAGCAACCAGCTGACACAAGCGTAAAACACCCTATGCTGAAGGTGTTGGCTGCGCCGACAAAAGTTCGGCGGCCACTGCCATTTCTTTACTGTCGCCCCTACATGCGGCGACGCCGTATACTCATGCGTCATTTATGCAGCCTCAACTTGCTGCGCTATCAGCCACTGGAGCCTATCTATCTGCTCCAACTGTCACATTGACGCCACTCTTAGGCGTCGGAATCTGTCTTCCTGTCGGCGAAAAATTTTCGCCGACGGCAAGAAGATTCCGTATGCTACTGGACCACACCAACAAGTGCGGTCACCTGCTATCGCAGCTCGTGTACCTGTTTGACCCAGAGCCCTCTCGTGACTCGAGTCAAACAGGTGCGTTTCCCTATGTGGTGTCATCGCTAATATGCACACCACAACGAAACAACCAGCCCAAACTTAGCCATTTGAGCAACGCGCAATCTATATACCGACAAAAAGGCTCGTCGACCCAATCATGCGAAAGTATAAGAGGGTACTCCTTTTCATCTCCAACATTACGTTGTCGGCCGCCAACGTAATATCCGAAGAATGAAAGCTCGTTGCCCTCGATCAGTCCCAACATCCTTTTTGGGAACAACAAAACCAATCAAATACTTTCGCCCATAATCCACGCACTCTCTCGTGCTAATCCCTAGGGTCTCCCTAAGGTTGCTAACCACCTAGGACTATTCCTAGGCTCTGATACCACTCTAATCTGTCACGCCCCGAGTCCGCCAATTTGTACGGTTCGGGCACGCCAACAGACCCGCCAATCGGGTAAAACCTTTTTCTACCCGAAAGGAACGGTAACATCCATAATAACACAACAAGTGTATGCGGAAGCTCAATATCAGAGTACTAAAAATCACTATAAATTTAAAACTTTCATTCAATAACTAATGCGGAAATGAAAGCATACAGGAGTGAACCATAAATTAAACTTATTACACTTTACAATTCTGAACTTGCAAATAAATTATTACATTTCCTTTACATAATTCCTCACCATACAAGGTTCACTCAAGAAATATATAAAAGGGATACCTCTGCTAGACCCTCTAGGTCACTATGCTGCTGGGCCCTTGCCCCTGTCGTATGCCTCGCTGTCGTCTGCATCTGATCTGTCTCGACCGCTGCATCCATTCCCGAACCTGTGGGGGGGGTCACCCAAGGGGTGTGAGAACTTACGAGCGAGTTCCCAGTGGGTTCAACCACCGAGAGAAAGTGTCCTACACCACTTGGTCCAATGGAAGCAATAATAATAGTGTGCTAGGAAACTAAAATCCTCAACATCAATATGCAGCTATGCAATAATATATCACTACACTATCTGTGTACAACCATCGACCCAGCACTACTCTGTCTAGCCACACTAGGCTGCTAAGCACCAACTCGGCCACTATGCCGCTGTATACTGGGTTCAACTAACCCGGCCACCCTGGCCACTCTATTTTTCTTTATTCTTTAGATTCTGGTGCTTTAGTTCAAGTTAACCCTTGGAAATTCTTATCCAACGGGCCCGAGCCCGGTAGTCTTGCTACCATAAGATAAGATTTCTAAGGTTGCCGATAACACTCGCAAGTGTTACCCCGTCCTGCCGGGGGGACTTGTCATACGGGACACTGCCCGATAGGGTCACTGCCCAACTCTGACAAGAGTACTCTATCTACCAGTCATACGGGTCGCTGCCCGGGAGAGGGACCCTGTCCAACTCCTGACCGTTGTACGTTCGCCCCCGGAGGTACGCCCGTTTTATCTTTAATTTTCTTTCTTTTCTTTTCTTTCTCTTTTTATTTTAGTTCTTAGCCTCTTTGCTTTTGAACACTTGCTTTCCTTTCTTATTCGAGCTTATAGCTCCCTTTTTGCCACTGGCAAATCACTTTCTCTTTTCTTGAGCATTTAGCTCCTTGCTTTCACTTTTAGCCCTTCGAAAGTACCTCGTCCGACGGGTCACTGCCCAGGGAGTCCTGCTCCACTTGACGAGTCTCAAATTCGAAGGCGCCATTTACATTTTCTTTATGCTTTTAGCCACTTTTAGCTTGCTTTTAATCTTTGCCTTTTTGCAACATTTTTCCTCTTATCCTAGGTCTTGCCATAAGGATAACTAGAGAGTCTCCTGGACTCTTAAACATTTCTCTTTTATTTCTTTAACTCAAATTGAAGTTAAAGTTATTATCCATTTGCCCAGACACCCTATGACCTTCTAGGGTTATATTTGATCAACTCTTTAACCTTGGGATCTTATCCCACTTTCCTGATTCCTCATTGAATCCTAGAGTTAACTTAACTCTATTTTCCTGTTCCACTATTAACTTAGAGTTACACTGACTCTAATTCCATGTTCCACTGTTATTTTAGAATTACATTGACTCTACTTTTCTGTTTTCCCTTTCATATCTCCACACTTGATCCACCTTTTTCTTGATCATCCTCTCTTGATTCCTTACTGAATCCTAGAGTCAACTTGACTCTATTTTCCTGTCTGTGAGTTTAAACTCTTCTAGCTCAACTTAGGTTCCCTTTACCTAAGTCCCATGTCATACCTGTCCTAGAGTTCCATGACTCTATGCTGACCTCTAGTTCACCTTAGGTTTCCTTTACCTAAGTTCCATGTCATACTCATCCTAGAGTTCCTTGACTCTATGTTGAACACTAGTTCTCCTTAGGTTCTCTTTACCTAAGTTCCATGTCATATACACCCTAGAGTTTTCTGACTCTATGTTGATCACTCTATCCAGTGTCCTTAGGTTATCACCTAAGACCATGCCACTCATCCTTCCTAGGATAACTCCTAAGTTGATGTCACTCGTCAAACCCCTAAACTAGGTTTTCTCCTAGTCTTACTACCAACAAGTTCTGTTCCCTTATATCACATGATTCCTAGGGTTGTACCCTAACATGATCACAGTCATCAAGTAATTACTCATTTCTACGCATGCAATTATTTTCATATCCATCATAAAAATAATATTTATCCTCTAAGTCCTTTTTGCACATGAAAATGAATTATCTCCTTTTGGCAACTGACAGTTGCATTTATCATCTGTGTCCATCTACACATACAAATTTATCCCCTATTGTGGATAAATCATAAATATCACTTTTCCTCTAAATTTCTCTACACATGCACATATATCATCTGTTATTGGCAACCAACAGTTGCTCTTTTCATCTGTGTTCCTCTAAACATGCAATCTTATTCATAATTACCTAACGCCTCTAACAGGCTACTATCATGCTTCGAATCGAAAAGCAAAGGAGCAAGGGGAGAGGTCACCCAATTTCGGCAGAATTCCCCACCTTGTAGTGTACCCAATTGCTTGTAGACACTTGCAATTGGTCTCCGCGCGATTCCACTTGTCTCCTCGAGCTTGCACGCAAAACGATGTACTTCTCTCGAGTCTGCACGCAAAACGGTGCACGTCCACCAAACCTGCACGCAAAACGATGCACGTCACTAAAAACCTGCACGCAAAACGGTGCGCGTCATTTTAGTCTGCACGCAAAACGGTGCGCGTTAAATCAACCGGCACGCAAAACGGTGCACGTACCTCGAATCTGCACGCAAAACGGTGCACGTCTTTTCTAACCCTGCACGAAAACGATGCATAATATTAGGATCGCACGCAAAACGATGCGCGACAACACGAACGGCACGCAAAACGGTGCACGTACCTCAAATCTGCACGCAAAACGGTGCACGCCTCACTGTAGGGTTGCACGCAAAACGGTGCACATTTTTCTTATCCTGCACGCAAATCGATGCAAAATATTATAAACTGCACACAAAACGGTGCGCGATAAAATTATCTGCACGCAAAACGGTGCACGCTTAACTGTAAAGTTGCACGCAAAACGGTGCATATTTTTCTATCCCTGCACGAAAATGATGTATAATATTATAAACTGCACGCAAAACTGTGCGCGATAAAATTATCTGCACGCAAAATGGTGCAAGTTTAACTGTAAGGTTGCACGCAAAACGGTGCATATTTTTCTATTTCTGTACGAAAAATGATGTATAATATTATAAACTGCACACAAAACGGTGCGCGATAAAATAATCTGCACGCAAAACGGTGCAAGTTTAACTGTAAGGTTGCACGCAAAACGGTGCACATTTTTCTATCTCTGTACGAAAAACGATGTATAATATTATAAACTGCATGTAAAACCGTGCACAACAACTCAATCTGTGCGTAAAACGGAGCACGTACCTCGGATTGGCACGCAAAACGAGGCGCGCCAAAATTGTCCCCGACAGTCTGCGCAACAAAACGGCGCAGTATAACTCGGTTCCTAACACGCAACACGATAATGGGGTCAAATCTAAACCCAAAGAAGGCATAAAAATTATGCCAAAAATACCGTGAAATAACATGCGGGGCTTACCTCGCACAGTCGCGTCGCCCACGAGGTCCACGGCGCGCCGCACCATCTCCCACGAAATCTCCCATTTTTTTCTCTCTTTCTCTCTCTCTCTCTCTCTCTCTCTCTCTCTCTCCCTCGTAGCTCTGTTGGAGAAGAAGAACAGAAGGGAGAAGAGGGTCTGCGGAGAAGGAAGAAGAAGAAAAGAAAAAAAAGAAAAAGGAGGAAAGGAAGAGAGGGAGGGGGTTGTGGACCGGGTCCACGGGCCCCTCCAATGGGGGCCCGCCACCTGGCGGCCCATCCCTCACAAGGGGCGCGCGCACTGCACAGGCGCGCGCCCCAGCGCCGTACGGGCCCAATGGGGGCCTGCCATGTGGCGGCCCCCTTTGACCCGCGCATCAAATGCGCGCCAGCTGTGCGCCTCGCGCAGCGCGCCGTGCATCTTGGAAAACCGTTTTCGTCCCGTTTTCTGTCCATTTTTCGTCCGTTTCCGTCCAAATTTGACAGACGACTTCGTTTCAGCTTAATTTACCACAGAAAATTTTAAATTTTCAGTTTGGGCCATTTCTGGGCCACCAAAAGCCTCGCTGTATCTAGAATCATTGGCGGACCCCGTTCTCACAATCCGGGTATCCTATCAACCCGAAATTTTTACTGTGACCTTAAAACATAATTACGAAGCTCCCCAAATTTTCTCAGAATTTTTCGACACTGTTGGCGGAGCCCGTTTTCACTATCGGGTATCCGATCAACGCGAAACTTTTTCTGTGGTCTTAAAACATATTTACGGGGCTCCCGTAATTTTCTCGGAATTTTCCGACACTGTGAATTTTCCACTAAAAATCTGGGCCCCCTTTCTCAAATAATTTTTAGATCTCTCCATTTTAACCCGATTTGGGCCCAACTCGCGTCCACATATTCTTTACTTCCCTAACTTTCATAACACTAGTATTTCATACCACCTTATTTAGATTTAATAGGGTGCGAAAATTGGTACAGGTGGAAACATCAATCGACCCCCTTTCTTTGATGGAACAAATTATGCGTACTGGAAAGTACGGATGAAAGCTTTCTTAATTTCCATCGACGAAAGGGTGTGGCAATCAATTGAATTAGGATGGTCTAATCCAACTGAAATTTTAGATGATGTTCGCACCTTAAAACCTAGGTCGAAATGGACCAAGGAAGAGATAGACTTATCTTCTTACAATGGCAAAGGGATTAATGCTCTATTTAATGCTTTGTCACAAACTGAGTTCTCTCGCGTCTCGGCATGTGAGACTGCGAAAGAAATCTGGGATGTTCTTCAAGTTACGCATGAGGGAACTAACTTAGTGAAGATTCAGAAACTGCAAATGCTCACGAGCAAGTTTGACTCTATCTCTATGGCAGAGAATGAATCCTTCACTGACTATTACACACGATTGCAAGACATCGTGAACTCATGTGCTAACTTGGGAGAGAAGATTCCAGAATTTAAAGTTGTAAGAAAAATTCTAAGAACTCTTCCTGAACGATTTCGCCCGAAGGTCGCAGCCATTGAAACAATTAAACACCCGGACGAAATGCGTGTAGAAGAATTAGTAGGTGCTTTACAAACTTATGAAATGACTTTTCCTACTAACTATTCTTCTGGAAAGGCATCCTCTTCTAAGTCTTCAGGTTACGCATTGAAATCAACTAAAGAAGAAGACGCGGATTCATCCTCCTCGGACGACGACGAGAACCTTTCTATGGAGGACTTTGAGAAGCAGCTCGCTCTCTTGACAAGGAAGTTTCGCCGCAACTTTCGAAGGGGAAATTCAAGCAAAACTCAATCCTTCGGAAAGTCGAAGAAAGGCAAGGGTCTTCAAGTTACAAGTCAAGAAGCAAGAGAACTTCTCAAAGGATAAGAAAAGTTCTGAGGGACAAGTTCAGTGTTTCAAATGTCGAGGCTACGGCCACATTGCAACGGAATGTCCCAACAAGAATCCGGCTAAGAAGAAAGCGATGCAAGTCGTTACTTGGGATGACAACTCCACGTCAAATGAGTCATCCTCAAGTGATGAAGAAGACAACGCGACAGCTTTCCACGCGTCCACCACATCTTCACCCTTCATGTGCTTAATGGCAAGTACATCCGATTCACTGTCCAACTCCACTGTTGAAAAGATTGCAACGGACGATGAATCAGATGATTCGGAAGGTGAAGATTTTGTTTTAGCCTACCATAAGCTTTTGAGGGATTCAAAGAAACTGGCTAAGCAAAACAAGGGGTTGAAAGAGAGATTGCAGGATCTTGAAGATGAAGTAAAAAGGGTAACCTCTATCTCAACCGATCTTGAAGTGGAAAGGGACAATCTGATTAAAACAAATGTTTCCCTTCAAGAGTCCAATGAGCAATTCGAGAAGAATTATATGGATATGGTGAACAAAGCGAATTACTTCTTGAAGCTCAACGGCGAGGCTCGACAGGAAAAATTGGAAATGACGGAGACCATACGCCAACTGAAGGATGACTTAAAGAGATTTTCTTCTGGAAGGAGTAAGTTGGACAGACTTCTTGGTCTCGGTCAAAGAAATAAGTTCGGCCTCGGATACACTCAAACTGGAGACATTCCAAGTTCGAGTGGTACAGTATTTGTGCCTCAGTCGGTATCTCCTCCTCCGACACCGGTGTTCACGACAAGCAACGACAACGAACCTACTACATCTTCCTCGGAATCGACAAGAACCAAGGTATGTTTTCGTTGTGGCATTTCAGGGCACATAAGAAGAAATTGCAAGACGGGAGCCAAACGCACACCTCAAGCACATCTTGCAATGACTACCAAAAGGGCTATTCCTCGGAAAACAACTGCAATCAATTGAAGGAAAAGAGCCTTGGTAGTACACCGCTCAAGACGACATCATCAAGGAGCAGCAATTCTTCAAGCAAGACGCTCTCACCTAGGAAATCAACTTCACGACCATTACCGACGCACTTCAAAAAGGTTTGGGTGCGCAAAGGTGAAATCTTTCCCTGTCTTGCTACCAATGTTTCCTTGCATGCATATGATAGTTCGTCTTGGTACCTGGATAGCGGGTGTTCCCGTCATATGACCGGCGATAAAAACTGTTTTCAAACATTTGAGAAAAACTCCGGAGGACTTGTTGTTTTCGGAGATGGTCGGTCTTCCAAAATTGTTGGAAAGGGAACGGTAGCTATTCCAGATGGCCCGGTTCTAGATAATGTGTTATTTGTTCATGGCCTTAAGACTAACCTCATAAGCATAAGTCAACTGTGTGATAGTGGTTATTCAGTTAATTTTTCATCTGATAAATGCACTGTAACTGACATGAACCATGCTTTCTTTTTAAAGGGGGTTAGATCAGAAAACAATTGTTATGTAGTTCCTTCTAAGATTTCTGAAAAATGTAACCTAGCATCTTTGAAAAATGAAACACTTTGGCATGAAAGGCTAGGTCACATAAACTTTAAGGAACTTGCTAGAATTTCAAATAAAGATGTGGTCAAGGGGGTTCCGAAACTTTCTTTTGAACAAAACCTTGTGTGTGGCGGTTGCCAAAAGGGAAAACAGTCTAGGACTGCACACAAGAATTTGAACCACATAGGTACAAAACGGCCTTTGGAACTTTTGCATATGGACTTAATGGGGCCAACTCGTCAACCATCTCTGGGAGGTAAATGGTATATTTTCTTGTTGGTTGATGACTTTTCTAGATATACTTGGGTAGCCTTTTTAAAAGAAAAAGCTGATACCTTTGATTCTTTTCTCGAAATCTGCAATCGTATTATGATTGAAAAGAATGAAAGGATTACTCGAGTTAGGAGTGATAGAGGTGGGGAATTCATAAATTCCAAATTCATTGATTTTTGCTCTTCTAATGGCATTAAACATGAATTCTCCGCACCTTACACACCTCAACAAAATGGTGTAGTCGAGCGCAAAAACAGGGTCGTACAGGAAATGGCACGTGTTATGCTTCACAGCCGGAACTTACCTTTATATTTTTGGGCTGAAGCGGTGAACACTGCTGTCTATGTTATCAATCGCGTGTATTTGCGCCCGGGGACTTTGAATACACCATATGAACTTTGGTTTTGTAGAAAACCTAACATCAAATATTTTCGCATTTTGGGAGTCGGTGTTTTATTTTACGTGATCGCGAAAATCTTGGAAAATTTGACTCTCGAAGTGACGAAGGGATTTTCTTAGGTTATTCTACAAACAGCAGAGCATATCGAGTTTTTAACTTAGAATCTAAGACGATCGTAGAATCGATAAATGTTAAGGTAGATGAAGCTTTTCACTTTGAATCTGAAAAATCTACCCTCGATATCTCTCTTGATGATGATACACCTGCTAATGCATCTTCTTCTAACAATTCTTTCGATAATAATGTTGATGCATCTAACGGTTCTTCAAGCTTATCTGATGTGCAGGAATCATCTCGTGTACCTCCGCCTACTCCTCTACCTCAAACGTTACGCATCTCCAAGGATCACCCTGAATCGAACATAATTGGAGATCCACAAGAAGGAGTTAGAACACGGAGACAATTGGTTTGCGGATTTGCATGCTATGTATCTCAAATCGAACCAAAGAATGTTGATGAAGCTCTCCAAGATGATTACTGGATTAAAGCAATGCAGGAAGAGCTCCATCAATTCGAGCGAAACAAAGTCTGGGAACTGACGAAGCCTCCGAAGCAACACAATGTGATAGGTACCAAATGGATCTTCAAGAACAAGAAAAACGAAGAAGGTACTATCATCAGGAACAAAGCAAGGTTAGTTGCTCAAGGCTATTCTCAAGTAGAAGGTATAGACTTTGATGAAACCTTCGCCCCTGTAGCTAGACTCGAGTCCATTCGTATATTGTTTGCGATCGCTTGTCATTTTAAAATCAGATTATTTCAAATGGACGTTAAGAGCGCCTTTTTAAATGGATTTTTAAATGAGGAAGTTTATGTAGCTCAACCGAAAGGTTTTGTGGATCATAAACTACCTAACCATGTTTTTCGTTGAAAAAGGCTCTTTACGGTCTGAAACAAGCACCGCGAGCATGGTACGAAAGGTTGACAAAGCACCTTTTGGAAAAGGGCTACACTCGAGGGGGAGCTGACAGGACTCTCTTTGTGAAGCATTATCAAAACAATTTCATAGTTGCTCAAATCTATGTCGATGACATTGTTTTTGGAGCAACGAGAGATAATGATGCTTCTAAATTCGCGGAGACCATGGAAAGCGAATTTGAGATGTCCATGATGGGCGAATTGAATTATTTTCTTGGATTACAAGTTAAGCAAAACGATGAAGGAATTCACTTGTGTCAATCCAAGTATGCACTGGAGTTGGTCAAAAAGTTTGATCTTGAAAATTCTAAGGATTTTCCGACTCCAATGGGAACTAGCCATAAGGGACTTGGAAGTGAATCACAAAGTGAGAATGTAGACGAGAAACTGTACCGCAGTATGATTGGAAGTCTACTATATCTCACGGCTAGTCGCCCGGATATATCCTTCAGTGTTGGGATTTGTGCGAGATATCAATCAGCACCGAAGGAGGTTCACCTGAAAGCGGTGAAACGGATCATCCGGTATATCAAAGGTACAATCAATTTCGGAATTTGGTATCCTATGGGAACGACTTTAGATATTGTTGGATACTCAGATGCCGATTGGGCTGGATCGGTGGATGACCGGAAAAGCACGAGTGGTGCATGCTTCTATCTTGGCCACTGCCTTGTTGCATGGCACAGTAAAAAGCAGAATTGCATAGCACTCTCGACTGCCGAAGCGGAGTACATTTCTGCAGGAAGTTGTTCAACCCAATTGATTTGGATGAAAAGCGTGTTGAGCGATTTCCGGATTTCAACATCTTCGGTAACCATTTTATGTGACAACACTAGTGCTATTAACATTTCTAAAAACCCTGTGTTGCACTCTAGAACAAAACATATTGAACTTAGATATCATTTTCTTAGAGAGCTAGTTGAATCAAACATTCTTCAACTGTCATATATTTCAACTGAGGATCAATTAGCCGACATCTTAACAAAACCTTTGGATCAAAAACGTTTTATTCACTTGCGTAAAGCAATTGGCATGCTTTCCTTGAAATAAACTCTTTTGAAACCTTTGCTTAGATTAGGTTTTGTTTTTGTTTTGTTTTTGTTTTGTTCTTTATCTATGTTCTGTACATAGCACACTAATTGAGCATAAATCATAATTGACTTTAATTGCATCCTTTTATGCATTTAGAAATTTATTATGCTTTTGATGTCATAATATTTCAATGTTGCAATGATCATTTACGTTAATTAAACCATCTTTAAGTGATCAAAGTCAATTTCTCTCTCAATGATCTCTTGGTATAGTCATTATCATATTTGATTGCTTAGTCGAGTATGAATTCGAGATCAATGGTTTGGTTGAATACCTTATATATTAAATAATTGATAGCCAATTGAGGGGGAGTCAATGAAATGTAAAATGCTCAAAAGATGTGGAAAGAGTTACATCCCAATGAGGAGTGTGAAAACTACCACCACATGGAGAAAATGAAAGAAAAAGATACTCCATGAATGAAAAGCAAATTTTTGTTTTGAAAATGTTGATGAAATGCATATTGAAATACTTGACTCAGTCGTATTTCATGGTTGGTATAAGGTGGGATTTTTTAAAAGATGCTCAAAGAGCCACTCCTTCAACAGATTGTCTAGATATATTATCTAACTTATCTGGGATTTCAAACATCTATTGATCTTGGTATTTCATTTTCTTTACTGAAATTGATGATTTGATAAAGGCATTACACATAAGATCAGGATAGATGTAATTGAAGTTGTTCAACTTTAAGTGTTTTAACTTTCGTAAATTTTCGTTTCATTTTTGGATATTTTTGATAGATTTTGCATAATCTATTTCTTGTTGTATGAAACGATGCCATTTGTTTAAAGTTGACATGGTAAAGTGCTTACATACTTTTTCTGGATTTTATTGAATTTTTCTAAATTTTTCTGAAGAAAAAGGTGTAGCCGATCCGGATCGGGGCAAGTGATCCGGATCCCGAACGCAGGATTTTTCCTGCGGGTAGCCGATCCGGATCACATTCTCGGCCGATCCGGATCACGGCTAGGGTTTTATATAGAAACATAGAGATTTTGATTTCTTTTACCCTAATCTCTGGTTTTCAAGCCTCTAGAGTTTCTCTCTCTAGATTTCTTGCTTCTTGGAGCTTCAAAACTCAAAGTTCTTCGGATTCAAGTAAGTTTTCATGATCAAAACTCGGTTTTTATGGTTTTTCATCAAACGTGAGTTGAAATCTTGGATCTTTTTCGTTTGTGAATGGTTTTTGATCAAATTTCTTTTGAAATAAGAACTCTGGGTCAATTAGTTTTGCTTTTATGCTGGGATTCTACTTGATTAACGAGTTTTTAGGCTTCGATTTCTAAAAATTCGGTTTTAGGGCATAAAAGAGGAATTTTTGAAAATCATGGAATTGATCTATTTTTAAAATTCTTTTTGGAAAACTAATTTGATTCTTGGCTTCTCTACATGATTATGATTGTCTAGGTACAATGTTTTCAAATTTTTCAAAATTGACGATTTTTCATATGTTCTTGAGTTGGTTTTCACAGGACACTTTCTTAAACTCAAAGCACTAGAATCAATGGCATTCTCCTGGTTGATTCTGTTACTGGTCACAATGGTGCACGGGAGTTCATCTGTTAAAGAAGAACCAGGCGTCTCAACTCAAGACAAACCAAACGAAGCCAATGGAGACAGCTCAGATTACGATACGGAAGAATGGGAAGAATTCTTCAAGGATGTTCAACGAAAAATTGATGAAGAGGACAGGGAATTCACCAAAGGAAAGAGACTTATGAAATCTGCCTCCACGACCAGACAATATACAAGAAGAAGAAATGTTCAAAGAAGTACGAGTCAGCATAGTGGGCCTCTCACCAGAGCACGCTCACTTTCTGGAATTCTGCAAACTGAATCACCATGGACTGCAGGACCAGATGCACCATCTGCATCTAGACAGCGATCATCTTACTCAAAGACACGGACAACTGAGACAGAGATTTTGGAATCGATCGTCAGGAACAACACCGACTCTCTGCTACACAAGAAAGAATATCGAAAGAGCTTCAGCAGATCTCTTCTGAACACAAGAAGATCAAGAAGAAGTACTCAAATTTTAAGAATTTGCTTAAAGGAATTTTGAGCAAGCTGAGCTGTACTAGTTCAGATTCTTCAGACTGAGCAGCACCTTCTGTTCACTTTATCTACTTTAGTTCTTAGCTTTCACAGGACGTCGTTTTCCTCTTTGTTTTAGTTTAGTTCTCAGTTTGTGCATACTTTTAGAACTTTATTTTTTTTACTCTCCTTACATATTGTAGCTCATGCTACGTTTTGGCTTTGTTTTGTGACAAAAAGGGGGAGAGAGTGAGAGAGTTAGAACGAACTCTGAACAATGAATGATGTGAACAATGATTGTGAATATCGATGATATCAAGGTAAGTATGAACCTCAACTCAACTTTGGTTTTCTTTTGTGATTTGTGACATGCTTCTATACTAACTATTCGACTAACTATTTGGGCATGTAATATGACTAACAAGTTGATGTTGGACTAACATACTTTGACATTTGGTTTTCGACTGCTTAGAAGATATGTTGGTTTTAACTATGATTTTCTTACATATCTGAATTTTTCAAATGTCATGATGAGAATAAACTCTATCTCTGTATTTGGTTTTGTATGTTTCAATTCTTGAGGTATCTAACGAATTTGTTTGTCAAGAATGTTTTCTGTGTGCAGAGATTACAGATGTCTAAGTCTAGAGTCTGTTCTAGGAGTTTATCTCATGTTTTTAATTTCTGGAACTCTTTTGTAAATTTTTGTTGTATGGTGATAGCAACAAAAATATCTTTTTGAATTTTCTTTGTGGATTTGTGTTTTGTCACGAAACCGCCAAAGGGGGAGATTGTTACGGAATTTGAGTTGGCGTATTTCGTGAATGTATTAAGTCTTGAAGATTGAAGATGAAGAAACTTTGGATCGTATACCTCAATCTCAAGAAAGAAGAATTCAAAAGGATCAGGTACGTTTAACTAAAGAATTTTGATGATCCGAATACTTCTTATAGTGTAGAAACACCTGGAAGAGGTTTTAATTGCTTATTCATCAAAAACTGGACATGGGACATGTTCAGGATCCGGATCGTGGCTTTCAATCCGGATCCCGAAGGGTGTTTGTTCATACACTGGTTCAATCCGGATCGCAGCATCTCTGATCCGGATCCCGAACACTAGTTTTACCTGTTTGCTTCTTCGATCCGGATCAGGAATTGCAATCCGGATCCCGAACATGATTTTCTGGTAAAACTGTATGAACGATCCGGATCGTGGACTTCGATCCGGATCCCGAACAGCAATTTTCTGGAAACCGTCTTTTGTGCTTCTGCAATCCGGATCGTGGCTTTCCAATCCGGATCGCCGTCGGTAAAACTTTCCAGAAAAGTTTGTTTTTGATCCGAATATTCTTCCTAGGGTTTCTAACCTATAAATAGCCCTGTATTCATTTCTAGGGCATCCGCAATAGAACGGCTCATTGAGAAAAGATAGCCGAAAAGAAAAATCCACATATATAGAGAAGAAAGGAAATCAATAGATCTATTCTATGTTTCTTCATCTATATTGATTATTTGATTCTAGGTTTTCATACTCACATTTTGAGTAGAATCAAATCAATGAATACTTAGATGGTATTTCCGATCTATCTTTAATCTAAGTATTCGGCGGATCATCACCACCCAAACAAACAACGATTTACCCCAAAATCGGCGCGTGGACTCGCGTGGCCTTGTGGATTCAAGGTGCAACCGCTCTCGTGGATTCGGAGCGAGGTACGTTCGTGGATTCGAAGCGTGCCATTGGGTGAAGACCGTGGATTCGGTTGGACGTCGTGGACTCGACGTTGGACGCTGTGGATTCAGCGTTGGGCGCGGATCGTGGATTCGAGAAGCGTCGTGGAGCGAGCGGGAAGATCTACTAGGAGCGTATGGTAAAAGGTTGAGTCGTCTGTGAGTACGTTATATCACCTTGTACGTGTGTTAATTCTAGTGGATTTCGCCGTGTTATCGGTCCCGTGGTTTTTTACTCCGGTTTGGAGTTTTTCCACGTAAAAATCTTGTGTGTTCTTTTATTTTTCCGCATTGGGTTTTATCGCGCAATGATTTTTTGAGTGTTTATTGTTTACACCTATTCACCCCCCTCTAGGTGTTTTTTCCCCTATTTAGATCCTTATTAACCTAAACCCAACACTTACTATCTCTCGTGTTGCCCAGTGAGTACAACTTGTCCCTATTGGCGCGTTGTACCCACTAGAAAACATGTTTCATTTTGTGTTTCTCACCCTACTAATTTTATAGGATCTAGTGGCGGTGGGGGACTGAACGTGTGTGAGGATACGACTTAGATACTTTACCTGCACGTCATTCCATGTGATTATTTCCATTATCAGTTTCTAGATGATAGCTGATCCTGACTTATACTTTTATTGTTTCAGTAGATAGAAGTTAGTTATTCGTGGTTCTGTGGTTTAAATAAATTGGATAGTGAACGGTTTGGACTCATTATTTTCATTTAAAACTAATAATGCGTCTAGTGGGTGCGGATTTCAACTTGTTGATGTGGTTTTATCCTTTCCAACAAAAGCGTCAGGTGTGCGCTATTTTCAAAAGCTATGTGGTTTTTGCATGAATGCGCCAGGTGCATGCCGTTTTCAAAAATATTTTTTGTTTAGCTTATTGTTCAAATCATGTTCTTCGTTACTTGTTAAAAAGGATGTTATTTCTCTATTTTGAAACTCTGATGTGGTTGATATATATGTTGTATTTGTTTTTACGCCGTGCACATACAGGGGAGGCTCTGTCCGTTTGGACATAGAGAACTTGTATATGTGGCAGGTTTGTGCGTGTCTCGTGAACATGGTTTTATAAAAATAAAAAATTAAAAAAAAAAAATTGCTTCCACCAAATTGAGATTTTCTTACAGTTTTAGTTCTAAAAATGCTCCCAAGGCGTGACACCAAGTCGGGGGAGGCAATGCGGCATCTACTCGCCTCGCTCGCTCAGCCTTCCATCACCAGTGTGCTATTTTGTTGAGAAAATGGACCGCTAGCGAAACTTGATCCCTCTTCGGCAACCAAAGGTTCTCGAACAGCTGCTCCATAGAGTCGACCCCTGACTCCACTATTATCGGGTCGCAGCCATCGTCGTTGAACATCGGCGGATTAAACTTCTTGAAGTTGGCAAGGCTCTCCATCGCCCTCTCCGCCTTCGCCTTCTGGCCTCGTACTCGGCTTCGAATGTGCCCGAGTCCGCCCGCCGGGGCATTTCCTTAGTAGCCCCAACCGATGGTGTAGGGCGCGCCGACATAGGCTCGATCGCTACCACAACTCCCTATGTCATTGCCCCCAGATGCGGCAACTCTGTGCGCTCCTGCGTTATTTGCACAGCCTCAGCTTCCTGCTTAATCATTTCTTGGAGCCCTTGAATCTTCTCTGCCTGGCGCTTTGACGCCTTCTCTTGATACTGAGAAGTTTCCTACTAACAGCGGGAAGCCTCCTCATGTCGACGAGAGGCCTTCGCCTGCAGCTGGGCCATGCCGATAAGTGCAACCAACTATTCGCGCAGCTCATGCATCTCACTAGACGCCGAGCCCTCCGACGTCTCCACTCACGTCAACCGTGTCTCCTTACGTTGTGCCATAGATTTCTGCACACTACAATGAAAATATTAGTCCAAATCCAATAGTTCGGACCGAACGCAATTTAAAGCCAAACACAAGGTCCGTCGACCTAATCATGCGAAAGTCCAAGGGATACTTCCTCTCACTCCCAACGTTATGTTATCGGTCGCCCAACATATCATTCAAAAGTGGAATTCCATTTTTCTCAATCCATTCTCAATATCTATTTTGGGAACATCACAATACCCAATCAATGACTTTTGTCCAAGTCCACAAACTCTCACGCACCTAATCCCTAGGGTCTCCCTAAGGTTTGCTAGCCGCCTAAAACCTCTCCTAGGCTCCCATACCACTCTTATCTGTCACGTCTTGAGACCGCCAATTTGGTTAGTTCGGGAACGCCAACAGACCCGCTAATTGGGCATGGCTTCCTCTATACCTGAAAGGAACGGAACAACTCAAATCATAAGAAATACGATGTGATACTTGTATTAGAGCACGAAATACTAAAAATTTCAACTTTAAACATACAACACACAGAATAAAGTTGAAAGGTAAAATACTAGAATAAACATTAAGTATATATTTGATTAAAATATTCTTTTCTCTTTCCTCACCAAAATATAATGTTCACTCTGTATACAAAATGGTAAACAAAAACTAGACCCTCTAGGTCTACTACACTGTCGGGCTTTTGTCTCTGTCGTGTGCCTCACCGGCTGTATCTGGATCTGCAAAAGATGGAAACCACGGGATGTGAGAACTACGGATAGTTTTCAGTAGATTCAACCACAGAGAAATATGCTCTACACCTCTTGGTCCAATGGAAGCATTAGTAGCAAGATATATATATATATATATATATATATATATATATATATATATATATATATATATATATATATATATATATATATATATATATATATAGAGAGAGAGAGAGAGAGAGAGAGAGAGAGAGGAGAGAGAAACGATAAATACTACACCACTAGCATACAGGTAAAGAAATCACTACACTACTAGTTCATGCACATATGCTATCATGCTATTAAGCCATGCCACGCTAGGCTACTGGATCAACTCGGCCTCTAAGCTACTATCCATGGGTTATGCCTAATCTGATCGCCACCGGTCACTCTAATCATTTTATGATTTAAGTTTCATATAAGGTGCTTCGTAGGGAGTCAACATATACTCACACCCTCCCTACTCGGTGGTTGCTTGGGCCCCTTCAGAGCGATTTATCCAGAGAGTCAACTTATGCATGCACCCTCTCCATCTTGCTCTGAATGAGTTTAAGGTATCTTGGCACTCATTCACACGGGGAGTCGAGATATATATACAAGCACCGTCCCTCCCGGGAGTCGAAATATACTTGCACCCTCCCGTTGGCATTCATTCACTTCTGGAAGCTTTACTATCTTCAAATTCAGTCAACTTTATTACCCTTCCGGAAGTATCTCGTCCAGCGGGCCCTACCCTGGGAGTTGGTATAAGCGCGGCCCTCCCAATTGACGAATCTCAAATTCGAAAGGCATTTATCTGTTACATTTTCTTTTCACCTTTACCCTAAGTTTAAGACTCTATGGTAGCTAGGATGCCCCAAGAACACCAATTTTAAGTTCAAGTTCTATTATTTAACCAATTTTCTCTTTAAACCCAAAGTTAATGACTCTAGGATTTAAGATGTGAGGACTCGAATCCCCGCGATGAGATTACTGGTTGATCGGCAGCTTATGGAGGCCTGTGTGGTGTGTCGGCGGTGTTTATGCACCAATTGGACACAAGTGATGGACTCAGGGCTTAGAATGGATCACGTGGGTATTCGGATGACCATGTCGAATGTTTAGAAGTGGTTTCGCACGAAACGGACATCAGAATTGGACTCAGCGCGAAATTTAGGTTAGGGGCACTTATCTGGATGCCTTCGAAAAATTTGAGGATTGGAATTTGGCAAAACGGATAGCGAATTTGGATTCAGCGCGCGAAAACGATAAAATAGACTAATTTAGTTTTTTCGGAGCCCAGATGCCCGTGCACGGATTTCGAGGTTGTTGTACTGTTCCGGCGGCAGCGGGCAGCGGCGGAGCGCGACGGCGCGGGCGCGGGCAGGCACCGGAGTGGGTGCGGGCAAGCGCGCGGGCGCGCGGGCAGGTGCGCGGTGGTGTTTGCCACGTGGCATCTTCCTATTTGTTGGGGTTGGACACGTGGCAGCTTGTGATTTGTTGGTGCTATGGTCGCGGTCCACGGGGTGCATGGGGAGTGCCTCGGGATGCGTGCGTGCAGAGGGCGCAGGCGGCGGGCGCAGGCACGCACGTGGGCGCGTTGACGCGCGGTTCCCGCGCGTGGGCGCGCCACGCGTCGGCTTCCACGTGGGGCCACCCGGCGCAAAGCTAGCGGCCGGTTTTAGTGTCCGCTGTTTTGCGGTGACGTGGCGCAACCAGAGCAATTCGGGCGCGCGATGAACGACCGGATTTTCGACACTGTTGCCGCCCGAAAGTTTCGGGCGCCCGGAAAATGTCCCCCAAAGTGTGTTTTTGGCTTGGATTTCAGCCTATAAATAGGCAGTAGAGGCCTTATGTGCGGGTTTTGGCTATTGTTCTGGGAGCTACCCCTTCTACAGACCCTTCTACACTGTACCCTCTACCCTTTGATGGATTTTTGAGATTTTTGGAGGTCGCGGCATCGACGTTTTCTGCTACGCGGCGCACATCGACGCACCTTGGATTTTTGGCTATTATCGTCGCTCTTCAGTCCGCGAGACATACCGGATCACCCCATTGGAATTTTGAGCCGATTTTCATGGCAGCGCGTTCACGAGAGGTAAGGCTTCGATTTCCGTGCTGATCTCTTCTCCTCATTTCGAGTTTTTGGCATAGTTCTCGAGGTGTTTTTATGACCCTTTGTACTGCTGCGAGGTACGGGACAGCGGTGGAGTAATGTTGGCATTTCTCGGCCTACGGGCATCGGAATGAGGCGTTTAAGGACTTGATTGATATCTACGCTTCGAGAGAAACGCACCCGTATTTTTATTGGATTTTTCTGAGGACACTTCAAAGGTGAGATTTAAGCTTCTTTGGGGTTGTATCCTGCAGTTTTTACAGTGTGGTGAGGATGCCGGCATACCACCTTGTTTAATTTGTATCTTGGCCTACAGGTGTTGGAACGGGACGTATAAATACTCGTTTTGGGGCTACTCGTCGCGAGGATCGCAACCGTAATTTTTTGGAGATTTTTGGAGCACTGCACATAGGCCATTATTTATTGCTACACTATCATGTTGGAATCTGACTTAGGAGAAACCATTTTGTTCTTTTTCCTTCATTTCTATATTCGTGTTGCTTGGGTTCGAGCAGGGTTTGGGATAGGGTAGTCGGGACTTTGTGTCTGGAACAGGTTGGATTAGTTTGTGGACTTGTGGAGTTTTGCGGCGACCGCGGATATTGGGCGGTTGACTAGATATGTACTTGTGCATCAGATTGGGTATTATATTTCCCTTTAGTGGATGGAGTTTTCCACTTATTGTTTACTGTTGTATCAGATTAGGGATCGAGTTTTTCTTTAGTGGATGGGTTTTTCTACTTTGATCAGAGTCGTGATCCAGTCCTGCTATTTTATGATACTATGATACTTGTTACTAAGATACTTTACTCGTGTGGGTCGCTCCCCTCGAGGCCACTCCGAAGTAGGCAGTTGACATATTGGCCAGTGAGTGCCAGATCTGTTGGCCAGTGAGTGCTAGACAGTGAGCATCGGTCAGTGAGTACCGATTTGTTAGCAGATACTTGAGACAGATGAGCAGGCAGTGCCAGTTTTTACTGGTCCATTAATTAGGTTTATTATGCAGATACTTTTACTATTGCACTCGTGCCTGGGGGCTGAGTGGAGTCTGGTAGCTGAGTTTAGACCAGTGCTAGTGTTGTTGGGAGCCGTTTGGTTTGGCGGTGGTCTCGTGTCGTTGAGAGTACTTTGACCGTTGTGTGAGAGGTTGAGGACCTTGAGTCCATCCGTTCTGAGAGAGAGCGTGGATTTCGACTATAGCCTGCATATGCCACTATTCGATAGCGAGTTAGTCCGTATGGATACACCTTACATAATTCCTGTCCGTCAGTGGGAGGTGGTTGTAGGTGGGCGCAGGCTTGACTGGACCAAATATGGCAGTCAGCTCGATTGGGTCGATCGTGCACTTCATGTGCTAGTGGTTGCATGCCTTTCTCTGGTTCTCCCTTTTTGAGCATTTAGATAGAGGCATGGTAGCTGTTGAGTACCTCTAGCTTTCTTGTTCAGTTTCTACTGTATTATTATCTTATGCCTCTAGTGGACTTAGTGGGCAGATCGTCAGGCCTGGCGGTGGTACCCACTGAGAACTCCCTTTTTGGTGTAGTTCTCACACCCATTGGGGGTTTTCTCCCTCCTTTTCTTTTCTCTCCTTTATTTTGCAGAGTCTTAGCGGGTGTTTCTGATTCTGCGGTTGTTGATCGAGGCGAGGGAGTCGCGAGCTAGATCCCTACCCGTCGTTGGAGAGTAGTGGTACCCCTTCAGAGGAGATCTTCAGTAGATTAGTTATTTTATTTTCTCTTTTGAGAGACTGATATAGTGAGGATATGTTATGTATTGAGAGCCTGTATACTGATGTATTTATTGGAGATACCTCCCTGTTGAGTTCTGGGTTTTGTATCTGAGGATATTGTATGATTATCATTTTTGGGAGATGGACATTGTTGTATTATTTCCAGTTGTACAGTGGTTGATTTTAGTTTTACAGCAGATTTTTATTTATAGCTCTGATATCTGTTAGCTGTAGTACCTTTTCTTGCAGGTTGGACGCTTCGCTTGTGCGGGGTTTTTGCATAGACGGCGGATCTGTTGGCGAGCCCGGGTCGCAGTTTCGACCCCGGGGCGTGACATAAGATGACCCAAAAACAACAAATCTCGTACCATGCTACTCAAACCTAGAGTTCAATAACTCTATGTTGAGACTCTATCTCTTTTTCCTTCGATTTTTTTCCTAAGTTCAATGCCACTCTTTCCAACTTAAATTTTTTCTACGTTTTATGCCACACATAACCAACTTACCTCTGGGTTTTGTTTACATGCGTTTATAGAGCTAAAACCCTAAAATTATCTCTCTAACACAATCCTTAAGGCTAAACCCTAATTTTTCTCATGACTTTGCATCACTATGCCCTACTCTTACAACAAATACTTTTAGATCATAAGAAAGCAAAGTAAAAGAGATAAGATCAACATTTTTGGTGAAATCCCCTATCTTGAGTGTTCTCTTGCAAGAGATGTGACTTGATCACTTGAATCTTCAAGAAAATCTCTAAAAATGGTATAAAACCCATAAGAGATCACACATATCTCTTTTAAATTCATAAACTACAAAAATTTCAAAACCCTAGAATTTCTCACATACTTCTCTCGAGATCCTAGTGACGAGCGATGGAGAAGGACCTTCTTTCTCCTCCCAAAGCTCTTCCCAAAGTCTTCCCCACGTTTTTCATGCTATTTCGGAGATCAACACCTAGCCAAACCGGGCTCTCCACTGTGCTGCCTCCTTCCCTCTTCTTCTTCTTCTTCTTCTTCTTCTTCTCTAGAAGAAAACACGGAAAGAGAGAGGGAGAGAAATGTGATGGGGAAAGAGAGTGAGAGAGAGAGAGAGGATAGGGATGGGTGGCTGTCAGAGGTGGTTGGCCACTTTTCAGATGTGCAACATTTGCATAATAGCCCCAAAACCATTCCCTATTTGCTAACATCACTCTGTTAGTCACCGCTACTTTCGGGTGCCCGCGACTCTGTTCCGAATGTCCGAAACTTTTAGGGCGCCCGCAGGACAAACAAGGCATCTGAAACCTTACGCGCACCATTTCGCTGCCCTCGGGTTGAGGATCCGCAAGTATAGATCCGAGCGCACTCCCTGCGCCCGCAAGCCCGATAATACGGCCGAGCGTCCGAAACCCCTCGCGCACCAAAAAATAGCTTTCGGGTTGAGAGTTCGAAAGTATGGATCTGAGCATCCGCCACGAGCCCGATAATACGGCCGGGCATCTGCTCCTTTTTTCGCATGCCCCGAAAGGCACCATAGGCTACAGACATGTGTTTTCTCGCCCGTTTTCAACTCAACTTTGATCTGAATGCACTTTGTTTTGAACCAAATTTGTTCTAAAGCCTTTTACCATGTTTTTAAACGTGTTTAAGATGGTTTAGCTACACTTTGCTAATTTAACGAAAGTCGCTGTGATGACCCGGATCTCCGCAGAGCTGCTACAGTGCGTTGGGGTGGCCATTGGAGGCCTACATGGTGTGTTGGAGGTGTTTGTGGCATGATTGGACATAAGTGTTGGACATCGGACTTATATGGACCCTGTGAGTGATCAGAGGACCCCGTGGAGGGTTTAGAAGTGGTTTCGCGCGAATCGGATATTTAAATTGGGCTCCGCACGAAGTTTGGACTAAGAACGCATTTCCGGGTGCCTTCGGCAATGTTTAGAGTTGGAATTTGGCGAAACGGATGTCAAATTCGGATTCAGCGCGCGAAAACGGTCAAAATGGACTACCTACTTGATGTTTTTGGGCACGGGTTACTGTTCACCGCCGGAACAGTAACTCCGGCGATCGCCGGCGACGGCCGGCGGCGGCGGGCAGCGGCGGAGGGCGGCGGCGCGGCCTCGGGCAGGCGGCAGCACGGCGGCGGGCAGGCGCGGGCAGCGCGCAGCGCGCGGGCAGGGGCGCGGGCAGGGCGCGGTCCACGCGCCGGCGTGCACCATAGCGGGGTGCCACGTGGCATGACTGGATTGGGTGGCTCACTGGTCTCGGTCTACGGAGCTGTGGTGTGCACGGTGGACCGGGCGGGAAAACACGTGGCATCTTCCTATTGGTTCGGTTCTTGTAGTCGGGTGCACCGGGTGCAGCGAGTGAAAGGGTTGACACGTGGCGCGCGGGGATTGGGCGCGCCACTGTGCGCGGCAGGCGCGGGCGGTGCGCGGTGTACGGTGGACCGGAGAGGGACACGTGGCAGATGTTATTGGTTCGGTGTTTGGGGTTTTGTGCACCGGGTTCAGCGGGTATTTGGCTGGACACGTGGCGCGCGGGGATTGGGCGCGTCACTGTGCGCGTAAGGGTGGCAGGCGGCGGCGTCAGGCGCGCAGGCGGCAGGCGGCAGGCGGCGGCCGGCTGGCGTGGCGGGCACGGCGGCACGTGGCGCACGCGTGCGCCACGTGGCGCCCGCCATTGGCGGGCGCCAACTGCCCGTTGACTAGAGGACGGCCACGTGGCGCGAGGGGAGCGGCCGGATCCGCTGTTCGGTGTTCTGGGACACGTGTCGGCGCGTGGAGCGGGTCGGACGGTCACGCGGTCCGACCGGATCGGGTGTGCGGGTGTGGGCCGTGTGGGCCGGGCTACTGTGCGCGCCCGAATGTTCGGGCCGGGCCGCATTGTTTGCGCCCGAAATGTTTCGGGCGCCCGGAAAATAGGACCCATTGGTCATTTTTGGATTTGTTTGGTGGGCCTATATAAGGCAGCCCACTCCCCTCTTCTCCTTTCTTTTCCGAGCTGTTAGAGAGGGAATGAGAGGGAGAGTTGTATATGAAAGTTGTTCCCCTTGGTGCCCTTGATCTCCTGGTGGATTCTCAGAATGTCTGGAAGCTCGGCAACGGCGATACATTTTTACAGTTCGCCTCGGTTTTCCCCCATTTCGGCCCATTACCGTCGCAGATTATTCAAAAATTCACTGTGAGCAAACCAGGAGGAGTTTTTGGACGATTTCTTCGACAGCGTGTTCCTAAGAGGTAAGGCTTCGATTTTCGTGTTGATCGCTTCGCTTTGTTTCGCACTTTTGGCACGTTTCCCGAGGCATCTTTGACCCCCATTTTTCTGTGGTGGATTTTGGACAGCACCAACTTGCCGATTTTATATCTCAGCCTAGGAACATCGGATCGAGGCGATTCAAGAGTCGATTTTGATCTACTCGTCGCGAGGAACACAGTGGTAATTTTTCTGGGATTTTAGGAAATTGTTTCGAAGGTGAAAATTACTGTTTTCTCAGTGTACAGTGTGCAGTTTTCTTTACAGTTTGATGTTTGGATTACCACCTTGCCGAATTTATAACTTGACTTACCGAACTCGGATTTGGGCGTGCAAGGTACCGTTTCGAAGCTATCGATGCGAGGATCGCCGTGATATTTTTCTTGGAATTTTCTGGGCACTTCCTGCAGGAGTGTTTCGGGTGTACTGTTCTTGTTGGAGCGCAGGATTGGAGTTTTTGGTATTTTCAGCTGTACGGACCCGGACAGTTAGCGCTTCAGGTGGGTGGTTGTTGCATGCCTCTACACCTGGCTTACTTACTAAGTTTATTAGAAAACCCACTTTTGAGCATGTTGGTTGAATATTATGCATGATTGCCTGATATAAATGTGAGCCTATCATCTGAGATTAATTTTGTGAATATAGCATGTTGGGGCATTATGGGAATAATATTTCTGTTGGAACATGATCATTGGAATGATTTAATAAGTGATGATTAACATGCCACATTAGCACCTAGGTTTGTATGAAAGTGGATTAATTGTGGGGACATAATGACATATCTATGTGCGGGTGCCACTTTGAGATTTATTATGGATCAGGGATTATACATGTGTAGTTGACTGATGATTTTGCCTGATGGTTATATTTATGGGGATATATATTAATTGTTACACATGTAGAACTGTTATTTGACTTTCTCTCTCTTTTACATTGCATGAGGACTTTTGCATGCTTATTTGGACATCTAGATAGGCCACTATTTTATTGCTACACTATCATATTGGGATTTGACTTAGGAGAAACCATGATTGCTTTCTTTCTCCTTTTTATTTTGACTTTTGAGTCATGTTGCTCGGGTTCGAGCAGAGGTTTGGGATAGTGTAGCTGGGACCTGAGGGTCAGTGATAGGGTGTACTTGATGTTGGATTGTGGGTTATTGCGGCAACCGCGGACAGTAGGCGGTTGACCGGATCTTGATTATTTTACCCAATTGTGGGTTGTGGGTTATTGCGGTGACCGCGGATTGTGGGCGGTTGACCGGATGTTTACTATTGCATCAGATTGGGTATTAGATTTCTCTAGTGGATGGTATTTCCCACTTTTGAGTATTATTGTATCGGATCGGGGTTTCATTAGTGGACGGAGTTTCCCACTTTGATCATAGTCATGATCCAGTCCTGCTATTGTGAGATATGGGTTACAGAGATGCTTGATACAGTGATACTTTACTCGTGTGGGTCGCTCCCCTCGAGTGCCACTCCGGAGTAGGCTTTAGACCGTGTTGGGTTCCGGTCAGTTGGTGAGTTGTGAGTGATGGCAGAGCAGGCAGTACCAGTTTACTGGTGGCACTAGATTGGGTCTATTTAGCCAGATGTTGTTTCCTGGTGCATTCATACCGTCATTTCCTTCGGTATTGCATTTAGAGGCATACTTGTTGTGGTTTTCCCTTTTATTCAGTAGTTCTGTTTACAGCTTTACTACCTGCCTTTTCTTGCCTCTAGTAGACTTAGTGGGTACGCCGGAGCTTGAGGCTTTACCCACAGGGGGAGGCTACTGGTTTACTAGTGGTTCTCACCCCCACTGTTGTTTCCTCTTCTTCTCTCCCCCCTGTTTTGCAGAGTCCTCATTGGAGTTGCTGATCTTCGGTCGTTGTTCGGGCGAGAGAGTCACGAGCTAGATCGTTACCACCGAGGAGTGTAGCTGTATCCCCTGGTTGGAGATTCCTCGTAGCTGTTGGCTGGTTTTACTGTTTATCTGGAGGAGAGAGATCTTTTGTATTTGGAGAGACTGATGTACTATAGTTTTAGTTTATCTCCTTTTATAGTCGAGAGATGCTGTACTGAGGACATTGTACGATGATTATCTGTATTTGAGGGAATGGATATTGTACTCTATTTCATGATGTATAGTAATTGGATTTTTTTTTCTACAGCATTTTATTTCAGCTCTGATATTTGTGTAGCTATAGTACTATCTTTTGCAGGTTAGACGCTTCGCCTATGCGGGTTTTGGCATAGGTGGCGGATCTGTTGGCGAGCCCGGGTCGCAGTTTCGACCCCGGGGCGTGACAGTCGCTGCACCATAGTTGAAGATCTTCCAATTTACTAATATTCTTTAAAAAAGCGTTAGTTATGAATTTGTTTATACATTGTCGGTTGAATATTTATTGGTGAAAATCTTATTTAGTTAGAAAGAAAAAAGTTTGGGGCATCATGGTTGAAGATCTTCGCCACACTGATGAGATTCATCTTCTCAAGGATCTCATTTCAGCATCACCAGCATTGGCACTTGATCAGTTGCCCTACGAGCCGTGAAATAGTTGTTTGTCTTTTGTGTGTGTGTGTTGTATAGATTTCATTTTACAGAGAGTTATTCGCCTCGTGTGAGATTTTATTGAATAGTTTGATTTAAATAGTTGCTTGGCTCTACTCTATTTATTTTAGATTAGATCATTTGTATGAATGGCTAATTTATGAGATAGTGGTTGTTCCCCAGTATGAGTTTACATTATATTTTTCATAATGAACTGGATAGATAATATACAAGCACACATAATATACAACAATCACAAAGGAAAACAGAAAAAAATAAATAAATAAATAAATAAATAAATAAATAAAAGAAAAAAAAGTGGCATCTCCAAACCAAATGTCATTACATAACGTAATATACAAGCAAACACTATTCAAGCCCATAAATAGATAATATAGTCTAAACTCCAATTACAAATTTAATTGCTGGATCGTATCACCAATTAATATTGTCGTCTCTGTACTTCACACATGACTCTTCACAGCAGAGCTGTACCCGGTGATCGAGATCATCATAGTACTTAGACCACAACATAATCCCCCCGTACTTGCCCGAATTCTTGATAATGGGAAGCACCTGGGAAGTGAGATCGCCGGCTTCCGGCCGCCTGAGGTGCAGCCGGAAGCCAAGGAAAATCTTCCTCGCAGGAATCGACAGCCACTGCTTCCGCGCACTGATGAAATCTGCACGGTTCCTTTGACTATACTGGCAAGGAGGGTTGTCATAAAACTGAACCCAAACGTAATCAAACAGCCCTGTGTTAAGTGCACCACCAACCCAAGCATCTGGAAACGGGCACTGAGGTGCCGCAGTCAAGTAAACTTTACTTCCACTCTTGCTGTAGGATTTAAGGTATCCGGCAAGTTCACCCCAGTGCTGGTTGGTGCCTCCCTCTATGTCGAAGTCGATGCCTTCTAAAACTGCATTGCCGAGAGGGCGAGAAGAAGAAGAGCAACCAAGAAGTTATTCCAGAGGTACTCCATTGCGTCCTGCGAGGAAGCTAGGTAGTAACTACCCGCGCCACCCCCGATCGAGAGCAACACCTGCTGTATATATATATATATATATATATATATATATATATATATATATATATTAGATTAAAACACCATGCATATCTATCTATCTATTTAAGCTTTGAGCGTAATAGATCGATCGCGTCAGTACATCACCTTGACACCGCGGCTCTGGCACGAGCGGACGTCGTGGCTTAACCCGGTGCAGCCGTCGGAGCTGGGGTCGCAGTGGCCGGTCAGGTCGATCGATCATGGGAGTTTGCCTGTTGCCGAAGGTCGGGAGGAAGGCGATGTTCACGTACTCGTAATTTCCTGTCGCGCAGGTCTCGGCTAGAGTTCCCTCATTGCCGTTCAGGGCCCAGTATATTGCTATCCCTCCTGCATTAATTCGATCTCACCACAAGCAATATCAATGTCACTAGTGCAGCAAGAAGAGGAAGTGATCCATGTGATCATGAGGGATCTATTCGCCATGTAGAATGGAAAGGTAATGAAATTAATTAATTACGTTAGAATTATGTGGAAGCTCATGATCAATGCTTTTGATGATTAGTTGATAGGAAAAAGTATGATAGAGTACTCAATTTATGAACACAAGCTAGATATATAAATATATGTACATATATCTCTTGCCGTAGCTTATGCGCAAATGTAATTAAGACAATTTAATTTGCATAAAATGAATTGCTTTGATCCCACGCCGACGGCATCTTGCCACATACAACTAGTTCTTGCAACTGCCTTCTATAGGGTTGTATTATTTTATACAGCTTTATATTTTTAATCCAATTGTGAAGCACCTAAAACGTAAGGTTTGATGCCTTATTCTTTGTTCTATGTAATAAGACATAATTCATCAACTTTTTTCTCTTCTTTTCTTTTCTTTTCTTTTCTTTTCTTTTCTTTTCTTTTTTGTCCTTAGCCAAATGTTTTCATATAAGTAGGGTGGAAGAACAAGTTATTCGGTCTACTAAACGATCCAAATGGAAGTTTCCAATTCACTTGTCTACTAGCTAATTTTTCTCTCAAAATATTATAATAAAGATTTTTGTGTGTGTGTGTGTGTGTGTTTGAGGGCCTAATCAATATTCTTAGCAGTTTCAAATATATGGTTGCAACTGTACTATAATTATAATTTTTAAATATAATTTTTAATTTTATATATTTAAATTCAGCTGTAGTACTTAAAAGTGTATGAAAAAACTTAATTACAGCAGTTGAAATAAGCATAAATTTACCGTAGTTTCAACTATAATAATTGAATAAAACAATTTTGACAAAAGACAAGTTTACCTCTCTAATTATCTTTTAAATAAAATTTTTTTTTTTTTTAATATGCGGTGTAATATTATTCTTGATATATAAAATCATAAAATTTATAAATATAATTATCAACTGTATGCAACTAGAAAAATTATTTATAGCAATACTTTCTATTATATCTACCCAAATAAATTGAGCATGGTTCAAACTATATATGTTTTTAATTTTCAAGTACGCGTCTTTCTATCTACGCTATATTGATAATTTTATCGAACCAAATGGCTCCTCCATTATATAGTTCTTTAACACCATATTTGGATGGAGCAAAAAGGTAAGGGAAAAATATACAAAATAAATAAATAAATAAAATTAGAAAAAAAAAATCTTTTTTTTTGGGATTGAAACATAAAAAGGGAAACTCAGAAAATGATCTTTTATAGCAATTAATTTGTTTTCTCACAAAAAATAGAGAAAAGAAAATGAAAGTTAATTATTTTCTTTTTTTTTTCCTCTGCATGGGAATGAAGAAAATTACTTCTTTTTTTTTCTTTCTATTATCTCCTTTATTTTCTTTCCTTTCTCTTATATTCTTGCCATCTAAATAACGTGTTACTAAAGAAATAGTAATTTTAGATCCATTATTAATTACTCCTTTTTATCCTTTATTTTTCCTCCTCATTTTTTTTATTTTAATTTCTCTTCTATTATCGGACATCTAAACGAAGTGTGTGGTGTCCCGATATCCCGTGTGTCTTGATTGTGTGATCGGCAGTAAAAAAATATCTATTTTTGGTGTATCGAGTACGTTGTGCGTCAAACGGACGTCAAAAACGGATTCAGCGCGCGCAAACAGTTAAAATTAGCTATTTTCGGGCTAAATGGGTCTACTGGGCCCATTTTGGAAGCAGGCCGGTCCACGGCCCATGAAGCGTGCACCGGGACCAGCGAACGCGGGCAGAGCCACGTGGCGCTGCGCAATTGGGCGGACTGCGCCAGAGGCTGGCACGCGGACTCGGTAGACCCGGCGTGCCGCATGCCGCATGACCCCCACCGTGCTCCCCACTACCACGTGGCGCGCCCCGATTGGCGGGCGCCAACCACCGCGTGTGTGCGGGGTGCGCGGAGCACGGGCGTGGGACGCATGGCGCCATCTCGTGCTTCCAGGCCCTGCGCAGAGGCGGCTCGGATGCGTGCCACGCGTCCGGGCTCCGCACTATGCGGATCCAGGCGCCCAGATCCGCAGCCCGAATCTGAGATGGCTCTTTTTGGGATTTTGGCTATAAATGGCCCATTTTGGGCAGCATTTGAGGGGTTTTGGGGAACTTTTTTGAGGCCTGCGTCGACAGGGTGATTCCTCTACGACTCTTCTTCGCGTTTTGGCATCCCGGAGGATTTTTAGACGCCATTTCATATTTTTCCTCCCCGACTCCGCAAGCTTCGACGCTTCTCCGACACCGATCTTTTCCGTCGACTTTTCATCCACGAGCTCCCCCGAGCTGAGTTCTTGGAATTTTTCGCCGATTTTTACGGCGACGTTTCCACGAGAGGTAGGTCTTCGATTCTTGTATTACCATTCCTCTCCATTTTTTATTTTTATTGGATTTTTCGGAGCTTCTTTAAGCCCCCTTTTTCTGCGGCATTTTCTGTGCAGCGGATAAGTGATCTTGCTTTTTCTCGGCCTACGGTTGACGGAATTTGGTGTTTAAGGACTCGATTTCTATCTACACTTCGCGAGAATCGCATTCGTATTTTTTTTGAAATTTTTGGAGGGCATCTCGTAGGAGGTATTTTACTGTTTGTGGCAGACTTGCGACGATGTTGTCGTTTGGGTGATTTGAGACTTACCGCGATGTCCGGCTTATATTTCAGTGATTGGGAGAAGTTTTCTGGTGATTTTTCGTTCGTTGGAACCGTGGGGACCTTAGAATCGCGTACATCCAATTTCGGCTCATTCGGACTCCGGACCGACGCGCGCAACCAGGTGGGTTTGTTTTCTTCCAAAACCGCGGACTTCCTATTAATTCTAGTATGATGGAACTCAGTATGCTAGTATAGGTGCTATTATTTTTGTATCATATTATTGATAAAATTGTGAAACTTTGACTAGCTGTGGCACCCCCGGAATTTGGATTAGTCCTGTATATAAATGATATAATAGGACTAAATCTCTTAACCCGGCTATAGCATTTTGGATGGTAGCAAGATCCAAGAGGTTATGAGAGTTAAGCATGCTAGAGCTAGAGTAGTTCTAGGATGGGTGACCCCCTGGGAAGTGGGGCGTCACAGTTGGTATCAGAGACATTCACCAACCGAAAATGTGAGATTAGTCTCGGCTGAGCTAGGGTTATATAGCGGGTAGAGCGAGGCTCCCCGGCTAATGACCGTTGTGGGTGGAGTGCAACTCCCTACAAGGTCGGCTAAGGCTAGCGAGACGAGTCTCACATCGCCGGGTGCTTGTGAGTGTGCTTGAGCCTGACGTGGACGTCAGGGCTTAAAGGGGGGAAGAATGTGACACCCCCGGAATTTGGATTAGTCCTGTATATAAATGATATAATAAGACTAAATCTCTTAACCCGGCTATAGCATTTTGGATGGTAGCAAAATCCAAGAGGTTATGGGAGTTAAGCGTGCTGGAGCTAGAGTAGTTCTAGGATGGGTGACCCCCTGGGAAGTGGGGCGTCACACTAGCACCCCATCATATGTTGCATGATTTTGACCAGACTAGTAGAAAACCCTCACTTGGACTAGTTGTATTTAGACATCCCTACACACTTTATTATTGCTTTACTGGATATAGTGTTTTTCCTCGCCCGGGTAGTGGGCCGAGTGGTCGGGATAGTGTAGGATGCATATTGCGATCGTGCCTGGGGGCCGAGTGGAATCTGGTAGTTGAGGCTAGTTCATTACTATAGTTGGGGAGCCGTGGGTAAACGATGATCCCGAGCCGTGGAGTTTTCGGCTGATGTTGTTAGTGATGGATCGATGTTGTTGCCGATCTAATTGATCGTAGATTTGGACTATAGCCTGCAGGAGTAATATTGAGCTCGACAGAGATGCGCGGATACTTTCCTCGGTGGGGTCGCTCCCCTTGAGTGCTGCTCCGAAGCTGGGCCTGTTACTTTGCTATCACGGCTTGTCGATAGAGTCCGCGTGGGACACCCTACATAAATTTCGTCCTCTTGTGATGCGTGGTAGTAGGTGGGTAGGTTTGAGTGGACCCTATGTGGCAGTCAGGATGATTGGATTGACTAAGCATATCGAGTAGATGCATTTTTTTTATCATCTATATCATCCTTTGAGCATGATAGATAGAAATATGGTAGCTGTAGAGTTATTTCCAGCTTTTATCTCCCTTTTTTACCATATTGTTATCTTATGCCTTTAGTAGACTTAGTGGGCAGACCGTTGGTCTTGGAGACGGTAACCACTGAGAACTACTGTTGGTTGTAGTTCTCACACCCACTGCGGTGTTTTTATTTCAGAGATACCTGTTCCAGCTTCAGCTCGTTCGGAGGCTGCTGATCGAGGTAAGAATGTGACCGAGTAATTTCATTCCCTACATTTTGGAGAGACATAGTGGTACCCCTGTAGATTGATGTGTTAGTACTGGACAGTCTGGGACTTTTTATTGTATTTATTTTTCTTTTAGTGGGAGTTGGATTTGTATATTTGACATATGTTTAGTTTATGATTTATCTTTAGCTACTTTTTTTTTACTGCGCTGATACATGTTTAGCTATAGATCTGACTTTGCAGGTTAGACGCTTCGCCTATGAGGGGCTTCCCGTATGGGTGACGGATCTGTTGGCGCGCCCGGATCACAGTTTCGACCCCGGGGCGTGACAAAGTGTAACTAAAAATAGCATCAAATATTTACTTACAAGTAAAGCCTATCATTTTATTTAATTAATCATCTTCGGATAAAAATAAAAAATCATAAGGCTATTTTGGAGTTAATTTTAGCTCCATTATTTTCTTTTCTTTAACAAAGAAAAAAATTACTCCTTTTTTTTTCCTTTTTTTTTCTCCTTTATTTTATTTTTTTATCTTATATTATTGCCATCTAAACAAAGCATAACTGAAAATAGTATCTAATATTTACTTACGAGTATAACTTATCATTTTATCTAATTGATCATCTCCTTATATAAAATAATAATAATAATAATAATAATAATAATAATAATAATAAGGCTATTTGGCAGTTAATTTTAGCTCCATTCAAAGTCCAACAAAAAAAAATGTAAATGTATACAAAGTCAGGATGAGATCTATGCAAATATTTTGTCACATACATGCGTATTTCTTATAGTGGTCTGGTCTTATATTTTTTTATCTTTATTTTTTTTAATGTTTTTTTGGTTAATTTGCTATAGTTAGAACTGCATTTAATTTGAATTTAATTGAAGCTATAACAATTGAATCTCGTTGTATAATTCCAATTTCAACAAGCAAACTGAAATATAGAGATCCAAACACTCAGTTAAAACTATATTAATTGCCAGAGTAAACGCTTGCCCTTAGAATTTGTTAATAAATAAATAAATAAATAAATTCTTCTGCCATTGAGATGCAAAAGCACTCTGGAGAGATTATCTTAAAAGGGATTGTTCCTTCCACAAGTGAAATGAGTGCCAAAGCTCTGTTAACAAAGTATAAACGGTTCTCAGCACTGAGGAATTAATGAGGATGAAACGGATAAAATATCACTCCCAGAATAGAAAAGTAACACATCATGTAATGTAGGCTATGTAGAGAAGATATCTAACCACTGTACACAAAACAAGGACTAAAATGAAATAATATTACTCGCATTGAAGCGTGCGAACAAATGTAACAACATCGCCGCTCCGGCCATAAAGGAACTAACTATATTATTACACGCATTTATCAACCAAGCGAACATCGTACAAAAGAACAAATTGTGTGACTGTGTCGAAACCGGTGTTAAAAGTACAAGATTTACAGAAAGGCCGAGATTTTACAGATAAGCACAAGAGTCTAATCTCTCTAAGGAACAACGAAGGGAATGACCATCGACATGAAGGCATCGTATGTAAAAGTTGCCGAGCCGCTGTAGCGAGCATCTTTCTCCTTAAACTTCTCTGTCAAACCCTGAATAATTAAAAGATAAGATATAAGATAAGATAAGAAGTCATGGTTATATTATAGCTAAAACTGAGAATCCAAATGAAGTAAAAAAAAAAAAAAAAAAGGATGAAGAACTCAAAACAGCGTAATGTTCTTGTTGGCCGTACCTTAACAATCATCCCACATCTGCATATTGACATAGAGTTAGTAAAAGATCAATCAGACTAAAAAACTTCACAACCTTCTTGAAAAATAACTAGGTAAATTATACAGCCCGTGCTACAAATATAGCGCATTCTAAAATAGATAAGCTGAACTGTGAAAATTTTGATTTTACCATCTAAACCTCCTGCATTTTTTTTGACAGAAAATTCCATTAAATTCTATTAGACCTTAACAATTTGCTTTCAAAAAACTAATATTTTGCCAGATAATGAAATATTCCATTAGGTTACAAAATATTCTGTCAGAAAAGTTATGGGTACAGCTAAGTTATAATTGGGAGGTAGTTATAGGCAGTCAACTCAAAATTTTTGAAGTCTAGGTATCTATTCCAAAATATGCCCTATTACAGATAACGTCTGTACATCTTTACCCAATAATTACTTACTCGACAAAGTTGTCAAAGTTGAGAGCTCCCCTGCCAGACCTTCCATCAGTGTAATTGGATATAAGAACCTGAATAACAGAAGGTGGAACTGCATATCCAAGACTCCGAAGTGCTTCTCTCAATTCCTCCGAGTCGATTTTTCCGCTTCTGTCCCTATCAAATCTGTCAAAGATGGCCTGAATAGAAACAGGACAAAGTTGATCAGTAGACCGTTAGGTGAAGAGAAAAGTTGCTGGTTCTTTCAGTTCTATCCTAATTGACTTGCAAATTTTCAATGCCATGTCTAAAAGTAACAAATAAGCCGCGAGGACACATAATGACAAAAAATTCAAAAATATGCTTCTTAATGAGCAATGTTCCCAAATTTATGAGCATCAGTCTCCTTAAAGTAAACTGATAACTAGATGTGTTTTATTATATGCCTAGTATCAGCCCATTAACGTTAATGTGAATGCCTTTTTTGCTTGGGCTATATAGCTTGCGATAATACTTGTTTAAGAAAAGAGAACTAGTATTTTTTTGGTCAAAAATGATCAAAATTCCCTTGATTCGCCAGAACTAATCAAACCACTTCTTAATTCAATAGTTTTGGCATTTTATTGATCTTTCCCCATGCTTCATCAGATCAAAACAGGTTTTTATTGAGTTTTGACCTTCTTCGAGATTTTTTTTTTAGTTGTTAGCTTCTTTAGTGCTATTTCTCTAGGTCAAAAGCATATAATTAAATAACGGATCCGGGGGTTAGCAAACAAATCCCCAGGTGAAGTTTCAGAAATATAGCTGACTAGAAAGTTGGTTGCACCATTAATTATTCTTTCTTATTTAGATACATAGGAACATCAAATGCCTTGATCCCCAGGATTCTGACCCAACAGAAACGGTGCACATAAAGGAATATCAAAGAAATTATTAGCCACATTTATAAAATTTCTTTAGTAAGGTCCAAATTTTCACTTTATATAGTGAAAGAATAGAATCTTAGTTGATGTTGTAAATCATCTAAAGTGTCAACATTTCATAGATAACGCATTAGATTCAAGATAAGACTGACATAGCATTTTAAAGTGCAGAGAATAGTGTCCTTGTTATCCTATTTCTTTACTTATTATACATATCCAATAAAAGAAGTTAACATGAAAGTAATTTTGATGGAAACTTCATCAAAATGAAAACCCTAATCTATCACCCAAAAATGCTAAAATTTCTGAAGTAAGCTTTAAGAGCACCAAATGAACTAATACTTCAAATCATGCATAACATATCATTTTCGTTTTAAGTCTGATTGAACCTATTTGTCATACATCTTGTCAAAATCTGAGTTTCAAATTTAAATGTCTGCACTCATACTCAACATAATAGAAAAAAATTGAATCAATTTTGACGTTACTATAACCCAATAAATTTGACATTAACATAAGCGAACATTTGGATAGGCCTTAGCTTCTAATATATTTGAATCCTCTCAATCTTCAGCTTATGTTTTATGATGTCAATCACATTGTTTGATGGTTCTTTCAACTGACAATCATTCATTGAGGACTGAGGATTACTTCAAAGTTCAAATTAGAGAGAAAACATTGCAAAAGAGAATAATACTGGTAAGATGGTCTAGACGATAAATTTAGCATCATATTCTTATAGTATGCAAAATCAAATAACAAACATGATAAGACATAATTGTCCTACACTAGATGCGACACCCCAATAATCCCACATCAAGAAATTTGGGAGTGTGTGCGGGGCTTATATATGGCTAATACTAATACTAATAATTGGTCTTAAGCATTTGGGGCCGATGGTTTGGATTCAACGAGTTATTAGTATGAGTGTGTTGGCTCATTACATTTAGTAGCAAAGCTTAGTTGTGTTAGCTGGAAGTATAAGGTAAGCCTCTCCCATCATTTGTGATCCTGGACTATGTGTGTGATTGAGCTTGACGATGATATCCGGGGCTAAATAGGAGGAGTTTGTGACACTCCAATAGCTCCACATCAGATAATATGGGCGAGCGTACAGGCCTTATATATGGCTAGAACTCTAATACTAATAACTGGGCTTAACTATTTTGGGCTGATAATTTGGGCCCAATGAGTTATTAGTATTAGCCTACTGGATCGGTACACTAAAGTGCTCTACTCCTTCCTATAAACCACTGGATTTTTGCCCATCTTCAAATGTCACGTTGTTCTTATAAACAGGAAAAAGATGTCACCAAAAAGAACTACGTTTGTTTGGTCATGAAAAGATACAAAACATAATTGAAGATAACTACTTCATAACTGGTCGATGATGATACTGCTGCAAATGAAATTTGTTCACCAACATTACAGGTCATAATCGTATTTAAATCAAACATTCTCCTTTCATTTCACACTTTTTCCATTGGAAACATTTCTTTCTTTTAATCCAACAAACTAGCATACAAATCTACCTACACTCTTGTTTTATTTGTCTGTCTTAGCTATACTAGTAGAGACTTTCTACTTGAGAAATTTATATCATTCTACCTATTTAACCACAGGATCTCTTCAAAAATTTACTAAAAAAAAGGGAACTAGAAGCCATTTTTTTCTTGTAGGGAAGAGTATGTCTGTAGAGAGAACTCTTCTTAGAGTTTGTAGTTGACAACCATTAGAAGCTTTCACTTGTGATGCATCATCAAATGAATCTCATGATTTATAAACAAGACTTTCTTCCGCAACATTTTCATCTAACCATACAGGAGTAGCACACGAAAGAACAGCTTTGTCTTATTAAAAACCAAACAATGTTATTTAGCTACCTAACAAATCTTAAATGATCACACAGGTTCTCCATATCGAGAACAGGGTCAAATTAGACATACAACGTCAAAATCCAGAATAACTGCTTTCTTAATCATTTACTGATCACTTAACACTAGAATGGACATTGACATGTAAAATCTAGTAACTTCACTAACCCAGGTCTCAATTTGCTTAGGAATGTTAATGCGGATCAATATATATAAAATTTCAATAACTTTGCTTTTATAAGTGTACATTCTTTCTTCTTTTTGGCACAGCATGATTAAGTATTTTTTTTCGTGATTAAATGGCTCTCTCTCAGTATAATTCTTTTTCTGCAGTCCATCTCAGAAATTAAACTTTGTTTACATAAACTAGCAAATTGGATTCTCGGCTCACCATTTTTCGTGATGTGGATCGCAAGTGAATCGTGAATCGGAACGCATGATCTGGATCGTGGGACAGAAGGGAGGTAAAATGATCTATAGGTAACACTGGGTAAAATCTTATGCAACCTAATCAACAGATGAAGAGGCTTTTCCTGCTATTCTGAACACACAATGTAGCATACTTCCTACCATATCAAAATTGAAAGCATTAGTAGAAGATTAAGTTAAAAAGGTTATATTAAGTATCAGCCTCTCATACCCGCCATTGACCGATGCAATTCCAGAGAGCAGCAAAGTCAGCAGGTCCTTCAAAATTATAAAACAAAACAAAATATAAGAAATCAACACCAAATTAAGATGATTAAGCCACAAAAACAAAATGATTATCCTCATTTGCTCTAACTATTCTCGGTTGCTCAGTCCAAATAATACCAAAAAAAAAGTAGGAGCTTTGGTGCAAAAATATCCTTTTGCACTTTAGTATGTGTCTCAATTATCCACAGCACAAAAAAAGAAAAAAGCATCAACTTGCATAAAAAATCACATCAACTTTGAACCTACGGTTCACAGCTATCTCAAATAGACCACAAGATGTCGAGATGATCGTTGAATGTGGATGCAAAACTTGACCAACACTAGTTGGCAAATGACATTGGTTATATTTAGCAGAGTAGAATAACATAAAGTGAATAAATTGTGCAACAAACTGCCAATTTTGCCAAATTTAGTAGAAGATCTAGTAAAGAAATTCAAGTTTATCTAGTTTTTGATATATTACTGAAATTGTAACTCATATGTTTAGATATATATATATATATATATATATTAACTGACTAGACAAATATGCCAACTCATTCCAGTAAAACTTTTGCATCTTAACACAACAATTATCCCAACTTTTTGCACCAATCTGAAACATCAGTAAAGTGCAAGAACAAAATTAATGCATTTTTTTTTTTTTTTTTCGCAGGGTAATCAGGTCAGGAAGTAAAATGCAAGGTGTTAGCCTAAATTATCGTATTTAGAAACACGGGAAAGAGGGAGCACATTCAAACCTATTTTTGTAGGGTGACTGGGATTCTTGAAGTGGAACATAAGCAATCTAATTGTCCTTATACTAAACTTGTGGTGGCCCGAGGAGAGCGCCTCCTGGAGCTCCTTCTCGTCGATGAAGCCGCTCCGGTCCCGATCGACCGCCTCGAAGCTCCGAATGATCTCCGGGTGAATCCCCGGAGGGAAGTACCCACCGCCACCGCCCCCGCCCCATGGATAGGAGGAGGCATAGCTCTGAGCATACGAAGGATAGGAGGAGGAGGAGGAGGAGGAAGAGGAATAGCCCTGGGAATAAGAAGGATAGGAGGAAGAGGAATAGGTATGGGCATAGGAAGGAGCAGGAGGAGGAGGAGGTTGGTGGTGGGGGTGGGGGGGGGTGAGAGGAGGAGGAGTAGGGTTCCGGCATGGGCGGGGCGGAGGGAGCGTAGGAGTGGGAGGGGTATCGATTGAACTCGGCCATGGATGATGGGATCTGACAGATTCTAGGTCTAGGGTTAGGGTTTGCGCAGTGGGAAGAGCGGAGGATGAAGAGGGGGTCGGATTACTGGGATTTTGCCTCTTCGTTTCTCTGCGGGAGGGGCGTTGCGTGCCGTGGCGGACTTTCGTTGAGCTCAAAGCGGCGCGCCGCGTAGCGCCGTGGTAGTTTCGCCTCGTGCCGCGTGTGTGTGGATTGATTAGCGCCGACGATCATATATCCGTTACAAGTTTGCTGAAAAATATTGATTTATTTTGCCTCCAAAATTAATTAGTCCTAAATAAAATATATTTTGATTATAATTTGGTGCTTATATGAATTTTTACCGGATATCTTAATTTTTATTTGTGAGTTAGAATTGCATTTTCTCATCGCGGAAATTCCTGTGGTGATTTCATTTTTATCTGTGAATATTACAGTCAGAAATTTTTTTTTTTCTTTTTTTTTTTTTGTGTATTAAAAAATATGAATTTATTTTGATTCGAGAAATAAATGAAATTATTGCACTTAACCGATACTAAAATGAGTTAGCATTCCGTAAACAAAATATATTTGAATATTAAAAAATATTTTTGAATATTAAAAAATATTAATTTATTTTGGTTTATTTTGAAAAATATAAATTTATTGAAAAATATGAATTTGTTTTGAAAGAAAAATATGTTCTGTGGCAATCAGGCGCCCACGTGGGTTTTCACCTGATGTCTTTCCTTAATTTTGTTGAATCGTATTTTTTTCTCACAGTGATTCTATTTTTGCCTGTCGGATTATACCATAACTGAAAATTTATTTTTTAAAAAAAAAAAAATCAAAATTATCGTCCATAACTGAGAAAATATGTTTTGAGTATTAAAATATATAGATTTATTTTGATTTATTTTATTTCGAGAAGCAATCGAAATTGCTGCGCATAACTGATCCTTAGATGAGTTAGCATTCCGTCATAAACAAAACAAAATATGTTTTGATGGCAATCTGGCGCCCATACGAGTTTTCACTGGATGTATTTCCCTAACTTTTGCCTTCACTGGATGCATTTCCCTGACTTTTGCTTGTAAGTTCGAATTGTGTTTTCTCACAGCGGAGATATTTTTTTTTTTTTTTTTTTTTTGTGGGTTATACCACAGCCGGGAATTATTTTTTTCTTTTCTTTTTTTTTTCTTTTTTTGTGTATTGAAAAATATGGGTTTATTTTGCCTCGATAATTAATTAAAATTGCTGCGCATAACCAACCCTAAGGTGAGTTAGCATTCCGTCATAAACAAAATATATTTGGGGTCCCACCGGGCGTGCCATTTTGTCTACGATCTTGAATGACGCATCTCACGCGGTTCTTTTTTTTTTGAGTTCCCATGGGATGGTATTTAGGATTCAGATGAATATTTATATGTGGGTATGTGAGTATCAGTATTGCAGATCCATGACTTCCAATAAACGCAATCATCTATTGTTAATTACCCCCGTGAGATTGGGGCGCCTTCGATTAAGAGACCTTTGTGAGAATGATAGAATAAATCATATTCTAATGGTTGACCAAATCCTAAATATATGTGTTAGAATTCAGCTGTATTTGAAGTTGACTAGATCCCGAGTATATGTATTGAGAACTAGTCGACATTAAACTCTAGTATATGTGTTAAAGTTTAATTTGGTTCAATTGGCTCTAAGTATATATTTTAGAATCCAATTATATTTGATTCCACATTTGGCGTATGTTCCAAAGTGAAGATATGACCAAACCCTAAGGACATGTATTGAGATGGGTCGGACTTGATGCTACTCGAAAGTGGAAAGTGGCTAAGTTCTGAATGTATGTATCAAGATTGGACAAGTTTGATATATTTTTCACTCTAGTTATATGTGCTAGAATGATAATTTGACTAAACCTTAAGTATATGTATTAGGATTCGTCAAATTTGATTAAACTTTCACTCTAACTATGTGTTGCCAGAGTAAAAGGTTGACTAGACCCTAAGTATATGTATTAGGAATAGTCGAGTTGATTTGGTTTCTACTCTAGATATATATGCTAGAGCAAAAAGTTGACTAGACCATAAGTATATGTATTAGGGTTAGTCGGGTTGATCTGAATGAGCTCTAATTATATGTATTAGAGCTTGATTGAATTCGATTTGACTAAGTTTTAAGTGTATGATTTAGAATCTAGTCGGTTTGGATATAGTTTTGCATTAATTATATATGTTAAGGCGATGAGATCGAACAGGTCTTGGGCTTTATTTATGGATTGAATGGGTTTTGGATTTTATTTACAGGTTGGAATGGGTTATGGGTTTTATTTGTGGGTTGGAATGGGTTATGGGTTTTATTTGTGGGTTGGAATGGGTTATTGGTTATAGGTTTTATTTGTGGATTGGAATGAGTTTTGGGTTTTGAGTTTTATTTGTGGATTTGTGTAACGACCCAACTCACTAGCAATAATAACTCGTTGGGCCCAAACCACAACCCAAAATGCTTAAGCCCAGTTATTATTACTAGTGTCCATATCTCATATAAACTCAATTACAATTCCATCCACATCCGATGTGAGACTATTGGGGGCGTCACAGACTCCCCCCGTCTAGGCCTGACGTCCTCGTCAGCTCAAACACACACACAACAGCCCAAGATCACCAGGCGATGTGAGACTTGTCTCGCTAGCCCTGTCATCTAGACCCAGGCTCAACCGAGACTCGCCGCACACTTCCGGCTGGTTATTGTTTCTGATACCAAATGTAACGATCCGGCCCACTAGCAATAATAACTCGTTGGGCCCAAATCACAGCCCAAAATGCTTAAGCCTAGTTATTATTACTAGTGTCCATGTCTCCTATAAACCCAATGACAATTCCATCCACATCCGATGTGGGACTACTGGAGGCGTCACAGACTCCCCCCATTTAGGCCTGACGTCCTCGTCAGCCCAGGCGATGTGAGACTCGTCTCGGTAGCCCTGTCATCTAAACCCAGGTTTAGCCGAGACTCGTAACACACTTCCGGCTGGTTATATTGGCTCTGATACCAAATGTAACGATCCGGCCCACTAGAAATAATAACTCGTCAGGGCTTATAGGGGGAAGAATGTGACACCCCCGAAATTTGGATTAGTCCTATATATAAATGATATAATAGGACTAAATATTTTAACCCGGCTATAGAATTTTGAATGGTAGCAAGATCCAAGAGGTTATAAGAGTTAAGCGTGTTAGAGCTAGAGTAATTCTAGGATGGGTAACCTCCTGGGAAGTGGGGGCGTCATAATTTGATGGGTTATGGGTTTTATTATTGAAATGGGTTTTAGATTTTATTTGTGGATTGGATGGGTTATGGATTTTCGATTTTATTTGTAAATTTGATGGGTTATAAGTTTTGTTTGCATGTGGACTGGATTCAGAGCCTGTATATGGACTAGGACTATATTATATGTGGACTGGATTCAGGGCCTGTATTGGACTGGGTCTTATCTTTTAAGAAACTGAATTTGGAGCCCATATATTGACCGGACCTTATTTTCCAAAGATCTGAATTCATTTATTAGGCCCTCTTTATTTGGACTTGTTCCAAGTTGATTAGGCCCATTTTGAATTTTGTTTTGAATTGATTCCGAATTCAAAGAAATTCTATTATTTCGATTTGGGGACCTAAGAAATATAGTTTATTTTGAATTAATTTGGGCTCCGAGGAAATCCCCTTAATCTTAATTTGGGGTTCGTAATCCCTTATCTTATTTTGATTTAGCTCCGAAGAAAAATCTCCTTATTTTATCTTGTGGTCCGAAGAAATCTCTTTTTTAAAATAATTTGGGGTGCGAAGAAATAATATTTTTTTAAAATAATTTGGGATCCGAAGAAAATTCCTTCATTTTTAAATAATTTGGTTCCGAAAAAAAGCGCCTTTTTAAAATAATTTAGGGCCCGAAGAAATACCCTTTCTTTTATTTTTAAATAATTTGGGGAGAAATACCCTTTCTTTTATTTTTAAATAACTTGGGGTCCGAAGAAAATTTTCTTTTTAAAATAATTTAGGATCCAAAAAAATTTTCGTTATTTTATTTTGATTTGGGATCGAAGAAATTCTATTTTGAAAATAATTTGGAGTCCGAAAAAATTCGAAGAAATTTCTTTTATTTTTAAATAATTTGTGATCCGAAAAAATCCCCTTTATTTTATCTTAGGGTCCGAAAAAATTCGCTTATCTTATTTTAAAGTCCGAAGAAATTCTCTTTTTATTTTTAAATAATTTTGGGTCCGAAAAATCCCTTTTTATATTATCTTGATGTCCGAAGAAATTCCCTTATCTTATCTTGGCGTCCGAAAAATCTCTTTATCTTACTTTGGAGTCCGAAAAAAATTTCCTTTTTATTTTTAAATATTTGGTGTTTGAAGAAATTCCCTTTGAGAAAAAAATCTCCTTTTTATTTTTAAATAATTTGGGGTTTGAAGAAATCCCATTTTATTGGTCCTAAATTTTTTTCGTTATTTTATCTTGGGATCCGAAAAAATTTCTTTTTAATTGAATAATATAAAAGTTGGCGATGTCGGTGAGAACGGGCAATTGGGGTGTAAATCGCCTATTCTCTTGATTAACGGCTTCGAAAGGTCCGAAAAAACGGAATATCATTGATCATCCTCCCTTCTATCGAAGAGGTCAATATGGGATTGGGTGGTTGGCGATGTTGATGAAGACGCTAACGACGCTAACTAGGGCAATTGCGGTGTAAACCACCTATTTCCTTAATTCTCTTCTCTTGATTGACGACTTCTGGAGAGGTCCTAAGAAACAACGGATCATTGATCGAAGTGATTGATCCTCCTCCTCTCTTCCATCGAAGATGTCAACTCTTCCATTGGTGGTTGGTGATGTTGATGAAAATGCTTGCTGTGAGCATGATGACGATGGCGATGTCGACGCGATCTCGGCGAACAAAAGAGAGAGGATGATGATGATGGCAATGTCGACACGATCTCGGCGAACAAAAGAGAATATATATATATATATATATATATACATATATATATATATATATATATATATATATACCTGAGAGAAATTGAAATGTGAATTGGAAATGTACGATTTGTGGTGGAATGATAGGTTATAAAAAAAATCAAATAAAACTTAACCTATAAAATATGAAAATATAAATACAAATTTATTTTACAATAATAAAATATTGCATGATGTAACATTTATCTTTTTACTTTTATCTTTTTATCATTTAATTTAATCTTTTTAACTTACATTTCTTTATTAAAATATAAATAAATAAATAAAAATTCATAACCGTTTGATTCGAGATATGCGAGATACACGCCTAGTAGGATTCGAATATATTAATATAAATAGGATTATTAATTAATTAATAATAATAATAATAATAATAAATATGATATTTTTATTTTATAATATAAATAAGCATATACTATTGATTTTTTTTATTTTTATTATATCTACGATTGCAACGTAAAATAAGTGTTTTCTTTATTGTTTTTGGAATTCATCATCTGCGGTTTGGAGAAAAAAATTTCTACAATGCCTGTAGTTGCTCCAGTAACAACTAATATGGCGGTGACTTCTACAACTAATATGACGGTTTCGTCAGATTCTACTGCTGTCGCATCGTCACTGCCGCCGTCGCCACTGCCACAGGCGTTGTGGCCGGTTTACGACGTTACTCGTCACTGCCGCCGCCGTCGTCACTGTCACAGGCGCTGTGGCCGGTTTACGACGTTACTCGAAACGCATGGATTGGTCCCGCACCACCACCGTCACTGCCGCCGCCGTCGTCACTGCCACAGGCGCTGTGGCCGGTTTACGACGTTACTCGAAACAATGCATGGTTCAGCAGGGACCAATTTCTGCATCATCAATTTGCTTGCTGGTTCCCTCCTCCTCCTCCTCTTCAGTTTATGGGATAAGCTCAAACCGTTTCGATTAATCTGGTACCGTATTATCGTTCCGTTCCGTCTTCAATGATGATGATGGATGATTTCCAAATAAAAGTCATTAAAGAACGTCAAATTCTTCTTGAGAGGATACGTAAACAGATCGAATATTAGTGATAATTTTTATAAAATAGTTATTTTAAATTCTTAGCTTGAAATACTTTTTACATTATAACTAATTTGAATTTTGTATAACATTTTTTTTTTTTTTTTTCACGTAGTGATAACAACTTGGCTAGGGATCTTAATTGCAAAATTCCCTAAGGTGAGTTATTTGAATTTTCTTTTATTTTTTTTTCTATATTTTTTTTTTTTGTTATAATAAGATAATAATAAGAGTCATTTTTATTTCCTTTGTTTTATTCTGACAATAACACTATGCCTATTATTTTTATTATTATTATTTTTTTTTGATAACATTGTATTTATTTTGTAGGTTCGAAAATTAACCAGTGAATTAAAAGATGTAGAAGAAGCAATATCAATCTCTCATCTTGTACAGCTTAAAGTAAGTTAATTTTATGATCATTTTATTTATTTTAATTTATAATTTGTAATTTTTTAAAAAATTTATGAAGATATTTTGTTTTTGTAGGATGATAAGATGCGGAAGAGATATGGATGGGGACCTAAGAAATAAAGTTTATTTTGAATTAATTTGGGCTCCGATCTTAATTTGGGGTTCGTAATCCCTTATCTTATTTTGATTTAGCTCCGAAGAAAAATCTCCTTATTTTATCTTGGGGTCCGAAGAAATCTCTTTTTTAAAATAATTTGGGGTCCGAAAAAATAATATTTTTTTAAAATAATTTGGGATTCGAAGAAAATTCCTTCATTTTTAAATAATTTGGTTCCGAAAAAAGCGCCTTTTTAAAATAATTTAGGGCCCGAAGAAATACCCTTTCTTTTATTTTTAAATAATTTGGGGAGAAATACCCTTTCTTTTATTTTTAAATAACTTGGGGTCCGAAGAAATTTTTTTTTTAAAATAATTTAGGATCCAAAATAATTTTTGTTATTTTATTTTGATTTGGGATCGAAGAAATTCTATTTTGAAAATAATTTGGAGTCCGAAAAAATTCAAAGAAATTTCTTTTATTTTTAAATAATTTGTGATTCGAAAAAATCCCCTTTATTTTATCTTAGGGTCCGAAGAAATTCGCTTATCTTATTTTAGAGTCCGAAGAAATTCTCTTTTTATTTTTAAATAATTTGGGGTCCGAAAAATCCCTTTTTATATTATCTTGATGTCCGAAGAAATCCCCTTATCTTATCTTGGCGTCCGAAAAATCTCTTTATCATACTTTGGAGTCCGAAAAAAATTCCCTTTTTATTTTTAAATATTTGGTGTTTGAAGAAATTCCCTTTGGGAAAAAAAATTCCCTTTTTATTTTTAAATAATTTTGGATTTGAAGAAATCCCTTTTTATTGGTCCTAAAATTTTTTCGTTATTTTATCTTGGGATTCGAAAAAATTCCTTTTTAATTGAATAATATAAAAGTTGGCGATGTTGGTGAGAACGGGCAATTGGGGTGTAAATCACCTATTCTCTTGATTAACGGCTTCGAAAGGTTTTAACGGCTTCGAAAGGTCCGAAAAACCGGAAGATCATTGATCATCCTCCCTTCTATCGAAGAGGTCAATATGGGATTGGGTGGTTGGCGATGTTGATGAAGACACTAACTAGGGCAGTTGCGGTGTAAACCACCTATTTCCTTAATTCTCTTCTCTTGATTGACGACTTCTGGAGAGGTCCGAAGAAACGACGGATCATTGATCGAAGTGATTGATCATCCTCCTCTCTTCCATCGAAGATGCCAACTCTTCCATTGGTGGTTGGTGATGTTGATAAAAATGCTAGCTGTGAGCATGATGACAATGGCGATGTCGACGCGATCTCGGCGAACAAAAGAGAGAGAGGATGATGATGATGGCAATGTCGACACGATCTCGGCGAAATTGAAAATGTGAAATTGAAAATGTACGATTTGTGGCGGAATGATAGGTTATAAAAAAACAATCGAATAAAACTTAACCTATAAAATATGAAAATATAAATACAAATTTATTTTACAATAATAAAATATTGCATGATGTAACATTTATCTTTATACTTTAATCTTTTTATCATTTAATTTAATCTTTTTAACTTACATCTGTTTATTAAAATATAAATAAATAAATAAAAATTCATAGCCGTTTGATTCGAGATATGCGAGATACACGCCTAGTAGGATTCGAATATATTAATATAAGTAGGATTATTAATTAATAATAATAATAATAATAATAAATATGATATTTTTATTTTATAATATAAATAAGCATATACTATTGATTTTTTTTATTTTTATTATATCTACGATTGCAACGTAAAATAAGTGTTTTCTTTATTGTTTTTGGAATTCATCATCTGCGGTTTGGAGAAAAAAATTTCTACAATGCTTGTAGTTGCTCCAGTAACAACTAATATGGCGGTGACTTCTACAACTAATATGACGATTTCGTCAGATTCAACTGCCGTCGCATCGTCACTGCCGCCGTCGCCACTGCCACAGGCGTTGTGGCCGGTTTACGACGTTACTCGTCACTGCCGCCGCCGTCGTCACTGTCACAGGCGCTGTGGCCGGTTTACGACGTTACTCGAAACGCATGGATTGGTCCCGCACCACCACCGTCACTGCCGCCGCCGTCGTCACTGCCACAGGTGCTGTGGCCGGTTTACGACGTTACTCGAAACGCATGGATTGGTCCCGCACCACCACCATCACTGCCGCCGCCGTCGTCACTGCCACAGGCGCTGTGGCCGGTTTACGACTTTACTCGAAACAATGCATGATTCAGCAGGGACCAATTTCTGCATTATCAATTTGCTTGCTGGTTCCCTCCTCCTCCTCCTCTTCAGTTCATGGGATAAGCTCAAACCGTTCCGATTAATCTGGTACCGTATTATCGTTCCGTTCCGTCTCCAATGATGATGATGGATGATTTCCAAATAAAAGTCATTAAAGAACGTCAAATTCTTCTTGAGAGGATACGTAAACAGATCGAATATTACTGGTAATTTTTATAAAATAGTTATTTTAAATTCTTAGCTTGAAATACATTTTACATTATAACTAATTTGAATTTTGTATAACATTTTTTTTTTTTTTTTTTCACGTAGTGATAACAACTTGGCTAGGGATCTTAATTGCAAATTTCCCTAAGGTGAGTTATTTGATTTTTCTTTTATTTTTTTTTGTCTATATTTTTTTTTTTTTGTTATAATAAGATAATAATAAGAGTCATTTTTATTTCCTTTGTTTTATTCTGACAATAACACTATGTCTATTATTTTTATTATTATTATTATTTTTTTTTGATAACATTGTATTTATTTTGTAGGTTCGAAAATTAACCAGTGAATTAAAAGATGTAGAAGAAGCAATATCAATCTCTCATCTTGTACAGCTTAAAGTAAGTTAATTTTATGATCATTTTATTTATTTTAATTTATAATTTGTAATTTTTTAATATAGTTTATTTTGAATTAATTTGGGCTCCGAGGAAATCCCCTTAATCTTAATTTGGGGTTCGTAATCCCTTATCTTATTTTGATTTAGCTCCGAAGAAAAATCTCCTTATTTTCTTGGGGTCCGAAGAAATCTCTTTTTTAAAATAATTTGGGGTCCGAAGAAATAATATTTTTTTAAAATAATTTAGGATCCGAAGAAAATTCCTTCATTTTTAAATAATTTGGTTCCGAAAAAAGTACCTTTTTAAAATAATTTAGGACCCGAAGAAATACCCTTTCTTTTATTTTTAAATAATTTGGGGAGAAATACCCTTTCTTTTATTTTTAAATAACTTGGGGTCCGAAAGAAATTTTCTTTTTAAAATAATTTAGGATCCAAAAAAAATTTTGTTATTGTTTTGATTTGGGATCGAAGAAATTCCATTTTGAAATAATTTGGACGTCCGAAAAAATTCGAAGAAATTTCTTTTATTTTTAAATAATTTGTGATTCGAAAAAATCCCCTTTATTTTATCTTAGGGTCCGAAGAAATTCGCTTATCTTATTTTAGAGTCCGAAGAAATTCTATTTTTATTTTTAAATAATTTGGGGTCCGAAAATCCCTTTTTATATATCTTGATGTCCGACGAAATCCCTTATCTTATCTTGGCGTCCGAAAAAATCTATTTATCTTACTTTGGAGTCCGAAAAAAATTCCCTTTTTATTTTTAAATATTTGGTGTTTGAAGAAATTCCCTTTGGGAAAAAAATTCCCTTTTTATTTTTAAATAATTTGGGGTTTGAAGAAATCCCTTTTTATTGGTCCTAAAATTTTTTCGTTATTTTATCTTGGGATCCGAAAAAATTCCTTTTTAATTGAATAATATAAAAGTTGGCGATGTCGGTGAGAACGGGCAATTGGGGTGTAAATCATCTATTCTCTTGATTAACGGCTTCGAAAGGTTTTAACGGCTTCGAAAGGTCCGAAAAAACGGAAGATCATTGATCATCCTCCCTTCTATCAAAGAGGTCAATATGGGATTGGGTTGGGTGGTTGGCGATGTTGATGAAGACTGTCACGCCCCGGGGGTCTTTATGCGCGGAAGGAGAGCAACCGATGCTCCCAAATTTTACATATATATTTTTTTGAAACTAATCTCCCCCGGTGCGTGCCCAGACCCGCCGCATATACAAATTCACTCTGCAAATGGGCAGAGTCTCCTTTGTATATGCACGGCGTCCTGATTACAAAGTTCACATAAACATGCCTTCAACCACACTAGACCGATTGCCAATCACATACAACCATTTTCAACAATATACAATCAATTTCCACAAGTAATAAAGAGGCCGGCTATTTTTGAAAGGATAAAACCACAGGGTTTTGAATGCGATGCCCACTCGACATCAGGTTTTATAAAAACTATTTTCGAAATCACATAAATCCACAGAATTTGAAGACGGCGCCCACACGGCACCCATATTTTTAAAACGGTTTTCACAACAGTTTCCTTGTTCTTGTTTGTAGTTTGAAAGCGGCCAAGCCCAGAAGTGAGAACAAAACACCCATCCAAAAGGGTTGTCGAATAGCCCAACATCCACATCGATCCCACGGGGGTATCGCGATCCACAACTAGCTACAATGCGTAATGAAATGAACAAAGAGGGTAACGTAAACCGTATCTGTAGCCTCTAAGGGCCAGAAGATCGCTCGCGCGGCCTCACCAACATCCTAACACTCGCCCCTGGACGAACCTGTCACGTAGTGGGAAGTCAGTGACCAGAAATAATAACAAAAGCAACAATGCTACAGTAAGGCAAATCACGGTAAAACCCAGAGCAATCACAATAAAGAACACTGTGCAAACCACACAATGAAGAACCCCGTGCATACCAACCAATGGAGAACCCTGTGCAAACAAAACCGGGCACCTCCCCCGGCAACCACACCGAGCACCTGCCTCGGAACCCCTGCCGAGCACCTGCCTCGGCCGCCGAGCACCCGCCTCGGCATCACCGCTCACACCCCCCACCCACGGGGGCCCCCATTCCTAACGTCACCATCACGTGGGGTACACGGGTCACCATTACCACTTTTCCGGAAAAGCACACCCTCGCGGTGGCCAAACCGCCGGTGTGCGTGTAGCAAAACAAGAGCCTCGACCGAGCACCAACCTCGGCCAACCAGACCGAGCACCAACCTCGGTAAATGAGACCGAGCACCTGCCTCGGCTGTCTCCTAGAACATGATGTATCGTCGGGCACAGCGACCCTCAGTCGTCATAAACATAGCGATACTAAAACATAAGCATAAACGGGGTTAGCAACATTTCAACACGTCAAACCTTTGCTCTTACCAATTGCTCTCGTTTCCCGACTCAAGGACTGTCGGGAGATGAACCTACCTTTCGATGTCCGTCTGGCCATACCGATCACCGTCCCCCTCGCTAGTACGCTCCAAACAACCCCACTGTTGTTCGGAGGGGCGAACCGCCCATCCAGTCTTCCACCGCGGCGTTCATTGAACCCGGAGGTCCACGTCACCCCTCACAAGACATAAATGACAATAATGGAAACATACACAAAGATGTTCTAAGGGGTACCCACCTCGACCACGTCGGAGGAGTCGTGCGGACGCTCCACTAAAATATCCTCGCCGGGTGCCCGAACAACTACGGTAAGAAAAGATTGTTAAAAAGACATCATCGTGGTTAAAAACACTCAAAAACGGGGCGAAACGGGCTAAAAACGGAGCTTCTGGACCCTTTTCTGAAGATCGGTGCACGGGTCCTGGCGTGGACCGGGTCTACGGCCAACCGTGGCCACGGCGCGGGCCGGGAGCACACTGCAGCGGTGGACCACGTCGCTTTGGGCCGGGCCGCGCACGGGTACGGGCGCGCACCGGGTCCACGGCCTCCCGCTGCGGTGGCGAGCACCGGGTGCACGCCCAGGGATGCACCGCGCGGCCTGGCGCACCCCTCTGTGCACCGGGTCTGCGCCCCCCGGCCGCGCAGTCGTGCGCCGGGTGCACGCCGGCCCGGTGGACCGCGCGGCCTGGCACACAGCTTTGTGCACCGGGTCTGCGCCCCCGGGCCACGGAGGCGTGCGCCGGGTGCACGCCGGCCCGGTGGACCGCGTGGCCTGGCGCACAGCCTTGTGCGCCGGGTCTGCGCCCCTTGGGCCGCGCGGCGTGCGCCGGGTGCACGCGGGCGTGTGGACCACGGCCAGAAAATCCCCAAACGTGAACAGTATTCGCCCGATTTCGGCTCCGGTTGCGACCCCGCGATCACGTCGGCTCCGGCGATGACCCCGTGAACACGGTGACGGCGGCGGCGGCCTCCCGTTTGGTCCCCAAATCGCCTCGCACGCAACACGACAAGAAAGAAAAACCTCACACCGAAAAACCGGAAAGGTCCGAACCGCTCACCTCTTTTTCGCCGGTAAGGGAGGAAGAAGGGGGATCGTCCCGCTCTCGTTCGCCGGTTTTCGCAGGACGTGCGATCGTCCTTCCTTCTCCCCATCTCGTCGCCTCGGTTCCTCAAGCCGTTTCTTGAAAAGAGGGAAAAAGGTGTTTAGGGTTTTTCCCCGCACCCTCGGTCGGAATTAAAAGATACGAAGAGGATTTTAAAATTAATCCCTAGTCAACAAATCTAGCCCTTTTGAAATTGAACGAGGGGTCCAGATCACCTCGAAAAACGTGCCGATCGCCGGCACGCATTCCGATGCACCCAAGTTGATAGAAAACTTCAAAAATTATTTCTGGGAGATTCCGGGGTCGGAATTCAAATCCGATCGCGCCACCGTTAATCGTTTTGCGAGCTCTACCACCTAAAAATACCCGCAAACCCCGAGGGTCAGCCCAGAAATTCTCGAACTTCCAACCCCCCCTAACAACTAAGAAGATTCAGTTAAAACCAAAACGAAAAACCAGAGGGTCGAGGTATTACCAAAATAATTAAAATAACCTAAAACATAACTAACGTGAAAAAGTCTGATCGCAGAAGGGTCCCGTTCGATCGCCTCGAAAAGCGTGCTGGCCATTTGTCACGGATTCTGGTGCACAACTCGAAGGCAAACGCTTTGACCCCCATTCCGGGAGGTCCGTAAATCGGAATCTGAATCCGATCGCTTTGCCGTTCTCCGTTTTTCGAGCTCAAACGCAGAAAAATACTAGCGGTCCGGGCCAGTCCATTGCAGAAAACACAGTGAAAAGCTTCCCTAACAACTCCGTCCCAAAAAAAAAGGGTATTCGAAGGCATTGGAACGCCCGGACTCTACATCTCTCACCTCTTAAAACAAGTTTCGTCCTCGAAACTTAACCCGAGTTCGCAACGGGTAAAACTGGGTAGCACCCCTTCATCTTTGCCTCCAGTTCCCACGTTGCTTCGCGTTCTTCCCGGTGGCTCCACAGCACCTTGGCATAGGGGATCGTCCGGCTGCGCAACCCTTTTTGTCCTCCCGAATGCGCCACATAGGGAGCGCGGTGCGCCTATGACAGTATCTCTTCCTTCAACACTGGCAGCTCGGGCACGCAATTCCGCCCCCGTAATAGTATTGCGCCGTTCGCACTCGCCGAAAAGCCGCTCGTGTGGTCCGGGGGAAACTTGTTTCAAACCAGCTGTATCTGTGCGCATGTCTTCTGACCTTCCAGGATTTCTCTAGTCGGGTCGGCTTGACCGTCAATGACAAGAGTCGCGCGACCGTACCAGTCCTGCTGAGTAATCGCGCTTATCGATTCCTTCTCGATTTGACCCTTCCCGCTCAAGACATCCGCTACTACGCTTGCTTTTCCGGGGCGATGCTGAATGGACGGGTCGAGTCCTTCAGCAACAGCAACCAACGCCTCTGCCGCAAGGCAACCCTTCCTATGTGAACCAAACTTAAGGCTCTGGCGATCCGAAGACACATCACGATGAACTCCAAAAGGTGGTGTCTCCAAAGCTTTAAAACGAAGACGACTGCTGCCAGTTCCGAATCGTGTGTCGGGCAGTTCCGCTGCGATTCTTGTTGCTGACACCATGTGCCTCAAAAAGAGCCCACTTAGAGAAGTCAGAACTCACATTTCTTAAACTTAGCAAACAACTTATGGTCCCTGAGATTCCAGAGAGTAACCCGCAAGTGCTCTTCCCAGTTGATTGAAGAGGTCATCAATCCTGGGCTTGTTCTTCACTGTAACCTTGTTCATCTCCATGTAGTCGATGTGCAGACGTAAGCTTCCGTCCTCCCTTCGCATGAAGAGGACGGGTGCGCCCCCAAGGCGACACCCTCGGCCTGATGAACCCCTTGTCTAGAGTGTCTCTTAATTGTGCCTTGAGCTCCCTCAATTCCGCAAAAGCTATTCAGTACGGTGCCTAAGTGATAGGTTGCGTGCTTGGTCGAAGCTCGAAGGGGAGGACGACCCCTCGCCCGGGGTGTGACGCCCCCAATAGTCCCACATCGGATGTGGATGGAATTGTAATTGGGTTTATATGAGACTTGGACACTACTAATAATAACTGGGCTTAAGCATTTTGGGCTGTGGTTTGGGCCCAACGAGTTATTATTGCTAGTGGGTCGTTACGTATCAGGTGGAAAGTCCGGCTGAGTCCCTACGGATCGCTGGATCTTGGCTGTGTGTGACGTCAGCCTAACGTCTGTGACAATAGCAGACTTGGACACTACACTGGGCAGCACCAACGCTAGTGGGCCGTCGTTACAGGGGGTTTCCCCCGGCAATCCAGTCGGGAAGGCGTTGGAAGTAATCCTTACAACCAGGGTGTCTCTGAGCGATGCAGAGTATCGGGTCGCTAGGCCCAGGAAACCAGGTAACTACACCTCCGCATGATGCCTCGTGGACCAAACCCTGCCCGGCACCACGTCGCATTCCCGTTTCCCGACTTGGAGTTCCCCGTTATGACACCACCGGTCCACAGGCCACCTCTGCCAGCGCTGAGCAGTCAGCAACAAAGGTCTCGCGATGCGTCGAGGTACCCCAGTCACACCTCCCAACCCGCACCAAAGAGCCCCTAAAAGTCCAATACAACTAACCCGACAACAAGGGCGAGATCACACTAACACCCTTACGCAGCTCCCTGAGGTGCCAGCTAAGCAGGCTGGGTTACTAACTACCAGGGAAACGCCCCTGAGAGCAACGAGCTCGCCCGTCACCAACACGGACCGCTCCCACCCGTCACCAACACGGGTCACCTCCACCCGTCACCAACACGAGTCGCAAACTCGGAGCATATCCCCCGTCCCGGATTACCCACCTCGACGGTCCGTCCGGTCGGGGCGACGGTCATAACTAAAGTTAGGCTTTAGCTCTAAGGCCTACCACCAGGTCTACCCCACAGAAAGGGCTGCGCACAAGGCACCCTAGCCAAAAATGAGCAGTGCCAAAGCTCCAAGCAGTCGACAGATCCCCATGACCCACACCTGCCTCACAAGATCAACGACCCAAAATGCTCACAACTAAGCCTCAAGATTATGCCTTGGTCACGGGAAGCTGGCGACGAAACTCACAAGGTCAGGTCCTACCTCCGTCCCGGCACCGACGGGGTGCGACACTCTGATTAACCACTAACGCTCGGTCCCAATCCGTTGCCCCTCCAAGCACCGGGCATCGAGTCGAGCGGTAAAACTCCAGACCAAACAGCGACACCCCCACCAGGGAACTCTAAGCCCATAGCCTACTAAAACAGCGGCCTCCAGGTACAATCGATTATCCATCCGAAACCTATCGGGTCAAAAGAAAACGTGCAACAAAAACAGCGAGAAAGACCTGTCCAGAAAGGTTGCCTGGTTTCCAAGCGCACTCGAGGGAACACGCGCTCACCCACCCGTAGGTCAACCTAAACGACCCTCACAACTCCCTTAAAAGAGCTACTGGCATTACCCAGCGTCAAAAGCTAAACGCCCAGATAGTCGCCGCTAACACGCACCTGTGCGAAGCGAGACAGGGTCTCTCTAACCAAAATCGAGCCCAAACGGACAAGATTCACTAGCCCTGGGGGTCTCCTTTTTCAATCCAAAGGAGCACCCCAAGACCCCCATCGCTACGATCTCCACAACCGTCGCAGTGTCTACATTAAAAAGCCGAACCATGGGTAACAGCCGTAGGGGAAGAGTCCTCGCTTCCACCCCTGCCTTGTCCAAGATGCAAAACAAATCGGCCCACTAGCCGCTGTAGCCTAACACCAGAAGACCCAGAAGGTACAAGTTTTGACAGAAGGCTATCTAGTTACTCACGACCGACAAAACGGCCGACACACTAACAAACACCGTGGGTTACACTACCCCCCGCCACCGTTACAACGATGACCAGAACGCCGGCGGAGGAGAGGGGTTCGGGAAAACGAAGGCCGGCGCAACGATCTGCGGTACTAACAGCTGCAGCAAGTGCACGAATACCGTCAGCAGACCCACCGTGTCCTGTGCTGGTTGCCTAATCCACTGAGTCATAGCAACCATCAAGGCCCCGGTGGCAGCCGGCCCCGACCCCAACCTCCAAATCCACCCGACTACACTAACACAGACTTAACAATCCCGCACTCTCGCATCTCTACGCATCTATGCCCTGATCATTTCATTGGTTAGTAGCTAGTGATGATATACCCCGTGGATGTTGGGCAGCGTCTACTGTGGTTAGAGTTGTTTCTCTCTGATACCATCTTAATCTGTCACGCCCCGGGGGTCTTTACGCGCGGAAGGAGAGCCACCGATGCTCCCAAAATTTACATATATATTTTTTTGAAACCAATCTCCCCCGGTGCGTGCCCAGACCCGCCGCATATACAAATTCACTCTGCAAATGGGCAGAGTCTCCTTTGTATATGCACGGCGTCCTGATTACAAAGTTCACATAAACATGCCTTCAACCACACTAGACCGATTGCCAATCACATACAACTATTTTCAACAACATACAATCAATTTCCACAAGTAATAAAGAGGCCGGCTATTTTTGAAAGGATAAAACCACAGGGTTTTGAATGCGATGCCCACTCGACATCAGGTTTTATAAAAACTATTTTCGAAATCACATAAATCCACAGAATTTGAAGACGACGCCCACACGGCACCCATATTTTTAAAACGGTTTTCACAACAGTTTCCTTGTTCTTGTTTGTAGTTTGAAAGCGGCCAAGCCCAGAAGTGAGAACAAAACACCCATCCAAAAGGGTTGTCGAATAGCCCAACATCCACATCGATCCCACGGGGGTATCGCGATCCACAACTAGCTACAATGCGTAATGAAATGAACAAAGAGGGTAACGTAAACCGTATCTGTAGCCTCTAAGGGCCAGAAGATCGCTCGCGCGGCCTCACCAACATCCTAACACTCGCCCTGGACGAACCTGTCACGTAGTGGGAAGTCAGTGACCAGAAATAATAACAAAAGCAACAATGCTACAGTAAGGCAAATCACGGTAAAACCCAGAGCAATCACAATAAAGAACACTGTGCAAACCACACAATGAAGAACCCCGTGCATACCAACCAATGGAGAACCCTGTGCAAACAAAACCGGGCACCTCCCCCGGCAACCACACCGAGCACCTGCCTCGGAACCCCTGCCGAGCACCTGCCTCGGCCGCCGAGCACCCGCCTCGGCATCACCGCTCACACCCCCCACCCACGGGGGCCCCCATTCCTAACGTCACCATCACGTGGGGTACACGGGTCACCATTACCACTTTTCCGGAAAAGCACACCCTCGCGGTGGCCAAACCGCCGGTGTGTGTGTAGCAAAACAAGAGCCTCGACCGAGCACCAACCTCGGCCAACCAGACCGAGCACTAACCTCGGTAAATGAGACCGAGCACCTGCCTCGGCTGTCTCCCAGAACATGATGTATCGTCGGGCACAGCGACCCTCAGTCGTCATAAACATAGCGATACTAAAACATAAGCATAAACGGGGTTAGCAACATTTCAACACGTCAAACCTTTGCTCTTACCAATTGCTCTCGTTTCCCGACTCAAGGACTGTCGGGAGATGAACCCACCTTTCGATGTCCGTCTGGCCATACCGATCACCGTCCCCCTCGCTAGTACGCTCCAAACAACCCCACTGTTGTTCGGAGGGGCGAACCGCCCATCCAGTCTTCCACCGCGGCGTTCATTGAACCCGGAGGTCCACGTCACCCCTCACAAGACATAAATGACAATAATGGAAACATACACAAAGATGTTCTAAGGGGTACCCACCTCGACCACGTCGGAGGAGTCGTGCGGACGCTCCACTAAAATATCCTCGCCGGGTGCCCGAACTACTACGGTAAGAAAAGATTGTTAAAAAGACATCATCGTGGTTAAAAACACTCAAAAACGGGGCGAAACGGGCTAAAAACGGAGCTTCTGGACCCTTTTCTGAAGATCGGTGCACGGGTCCTGGCGTGGACCGGGTCTACGGCCAACCGTGGCCACGGCGCGGGCCGGGAGCACACTGCAGCGATGGACCACGTCGCTTTGGGCCGGGCCGCGCACGGGTACGGGCGCGCACCGGGTCCACGGCCTCCCGCTGCGGTGGCGAGCACCGGGTGCACGCCTAGGGATGCACTGCGCGGCCTGGCTCACCCCTCTGTGCACCGGGTCTGCGCCCCCGGGCCGCGCAGTCGTGCGCCGGGTGCACGCCGGCCCGGTGGACCGCGCGGCCTGGCGCACAGCTTTGTGCACCGGGTCTGCGCCCCCGGGCCACGGAGGCGTGCGCCGGGTGCACGCCGGCCCGGTGGACTGCGTGGCCTGGCGCACAGCCTTGTGCGCCGGGTCTGCGCCCCTTGGGCCGCGGGGTGTGCGCCGGGTGCACGCGGGCGTGTGGACCACGGCCAGAAAATCCCCAAACGTGAACAGTATTCGCCCGATTTCGGCTCCGGTTGCGACCCCGCGATCACGGCGGCTCCGGCGATGACCCCGTGAACACGGTGACGGCGGCGGCGGCCTCCCGTTTACCCACGGTGGCGGCGGCCTCCCGTTTGGTCCCCAAATCGCCTCGCACGCAACACGACAAGAAAGAAAAACCTCACACCGAAAAACCGGAAAGGTCCGAACCGCTCACCTCATTTTCGCCGGTAAGGGAGGAAGAAGGGGGATCGTCCCGCTCTCGTTCGCCGGTTTCCGCAGGACGTGCGATCGTCCTTCCTTCTCCCCATCTCGTCGCCTCGGTTCCTCAAGCCGTTTCTTGAAAAGAGGGAAAAAGGTGTTTAGGGTTTTTCCCCGCACCCTCGGTCGGAATTAAAAGATACAAAGAGGATTTTAAAATTAATCCCTAGTCAACAAATCTAGCCCTTTTGAAATTGAACGAGGGGTCCAGATCACCTCGAAAAACGTGCCGATCGCCGGCACGCATTCCGATGCACCCAAGTTGATAGAAAACTTCAAAAATTATTTTTGGGAGATTCCGGGGTCGGAATTCAAATCCGATCGCGCCACCGTTAATCGTTTTGCGAGCTCTACCACCTAAAAATACCCGCAAACCCTGAGGGTCAGCCCAGAAATTCTCGAACTTCCAACCCCCCCTAACAACTAAGAAGATTCAGTTAAAACCAAAACGAAAAACCAGAGGGTCGAGATATTACCAAAATAATTAAAATAACCTAAAACATAACTAACGTGAAAAAGTCTGATCGCAGAAGGGTCCGGTTCGATCGCCTCGAAAAGCGTGCTGGCCACTTGTCACGGATTCTGGTGCAAAACTCGAAGGCAAACGCTTTGACCCCCATTCCGGGAGGTCCGTAAATCGGAATCTGAATCCGATCGCTTTGCCGTTCTCCGTTTTTCGAGCTCAAACGCAGAAAAATACTAGCGTTCCGGGCCAGTCCATTGCAGAAAACACAGTGAAAAGCTTCCCTAACAACTCCGTCCCAAAAAGAAGGGTATTCGAAGGCATTGGAATGCCCGGACTCTACAAAGACACTAACTAGGGCAGTTGCTGTGATGATCCGGACTCCCGCAGGAACTGTGCAACATTAAACAGTGACTGCAGGGAGCTTATACGGTGAAACGGAGCTTGTAGAATCGAAATTGGACCTTAAAAATAGACTCGGCGCGAAAATCAGAGCAAATGGGCTTTTCTGGGAGCTTTCGGCAAAATTTCGGATGAGAATTTGGCGAAACGGATGGTGGATTTGGACTCAGCGCGCGAAAATGATCGAAATGGTATATTTACTTTATTTTTTGGCGAAAAATCACTGTTCACGCCGGAACAGTAATTTCGGCCGCCGGCGGCGACCGGCGGGCGGCGGCGCGGCGGCGGAGTGCGGCGGAGCAAGGCCGAAAGCGGCAGCGCGCGGCGCGGGCAGCGCGGGCAGGCGCGCGGGTGCGCGGTCCATGGACCTGGCGTGCACCGGGAGCACCGAAGAATTCCCTTGCCACGTGGCGTTCTCCTATTGGTTGGCCGGCTTCTAGAAGGCCTGTGGGAAGGTGACACGTGGCGCTCCCCTATTGGCCCACATCTTCCGGAAAACCCGGAGCGTGGAGCAAGCACGTGCACCACGTGGACACGTGGCAGATTCTGAGTGGTCCTTGCACGGCTGTTTCCTGTTTTGTGGACACATGGCGCAATCGGGTTGGTCCATTTCGGTGTTTCCTGTTTTGCCCGATCCCGTGTGGGAAGATTCCCTTGGCCCATTATAAATAGGATCCCTCACTCCCCCTCTTTCCCACCTCGGTTTCCGAGCCATAAAGAGAGAATCATGGCTTGAGCCCTCTACAAAAATTTTTCCTCTCTCTTCTCTCTCTCCCCTTAAAATTTCAGAATTTTTGGAGTTACCGATAGCGAGTTATCTGCGACGCGGCGCACTACGACGGTTTTCTTTTTTGGTCGCAGTTCAGTCGAAAAATCCGTGTGTGCTGACCAGGAGGAATTTTTGGACGATTTTTGCGCCAGCGCATTCCTAACAGGTAAGGCTTCGATTTCCATGTTGATCACTTTGCTCCATTTCGCACTTTTGGCATGTTTCCCGAGGCCTCTTTGACCCCCCTTTTTGCTGTGGAAATTTCTGGACAGCATCGACTTCTCCGATTTTTATCTTGACGTAGGAGCATCAGATCGAGGCGTTTAAAGAGTCGATTTCAATCTACTCGTCGCAAGGAACGCAACCGTAATTTTTCTGGATTTTTCTGAGCACTATTTAGAGGTGAAAAACTCCTCTTTTCCCGTGCTGTTTGAAAAACAGCAAATATTGTACTTTTCGGATTTATATTTATACCGGGAGCGTTGTTATGTACAGCTGTGCACTGATTTACAGGATTTGAGGACTGTGGACAGCTAGGAGGCTTTCTGGGGTGTGGTTTGAGCTGCTCGAGGTGGGCGGTTGTTGCTTACCTCATTTTTGACAAGCTCACTGGGATTATTAGAACTCCCCTAAAATTTAATGAGAACCATTGGGACGAACTAATATAACAATTGATGAGAACCACTGGGACAAACTAATATGACAATTGATGAGAACCATTGGGACGAACTAATATGACAATTGATGAGAACCATTGGGACGAACTAATATGACAATTGATGAGAACCATTGGGACGAACTAATATGACAATTGATGAGAACCGCTGGGACGAACTCTTCTAAAATTTAATATGACGCCACAGATTATATAATAACTTATCTTGGGACACTGTGATTGGGACAAAGGCTATAATCTCGCATGCAAATAATTTTTCCAGTAAATCAATCTTCTTTTAAAATAAATATTTAACACCTTTCTACAGCTTTTGAAAAGTACAATTGCATGCTTGCTTGGACATCTAGTTAGCCCTATTTATTGCTACACTATTGGGATTTGAACATGTTTCATTGTTGTCCTTTGCATCCAGATGCTTGTTGCTCAAGTATGAGCAGGGGTTTGGGATAGTATAGTCGAGATTGCATTAGATTGTGGATTTGTGGGGTATTGCGGTGACCGCGGACAGTAGGCGGTCGACCAAATGTTTATCCTTGCATCAGATTGGGGTTGAGTCTGGTTTATTGCATCAGCTGGGGATTGAGTTTCTGTAGTGGATGGAGTTTCCCACTTTGATCATAGTTATGATCCAGTCCTGCTATATTGAGATATGTGCTACAGAGATACTTGAGATACTGATGACAGAGATACTTTACTCGTGTGGGTCGCTCCCCTCGAGTGCCACTCCGGAGGTGGGCTTTTCGGACCCAGCCTTGTGTGCCGGTCTGATACTTATTTTGGGATGCGAGCCGTGCGGGCCGATCCCGCGGTTTCGAGCCTTGTGTGCAGATTCCGCTGAGCAGGCAGTACCAGTTGTTACTGGTGTCTAGATTGGGTTTATTTGGACAGATACTATTTCTGATGCATGCATACAGTTTTGACAGCATAGTAGTGGTAGTTTTCCTGTTTCAGCATCTTATGTATCTTACCACTTCCCCTTTTCCCTTTTGCCTCTAGTAGTCCTAGTGGGTGCGTCAGAGTTGAGGTTTTACCCACTAGGGGAGGCTACTGGTTTATCTGGTAGTTCTCACCCCCATTGTTATTTTCTGTCTCTTCCTTCTCCTTTATTTTTGCAGAGTCATCTGCGGGAGCTGCTAGGCCATCGGCAGCGGATCGAGGTAAGGGGATCGCTGAATAGATAGATCTCCTGTGAGACTGAGAGCTGCTAGATAGACGCTGTACCCTTCACTCAGACTGTGGTATTCTCCTTTTATTTTGGGTCTGGCTTCCGCCAGCTGGTTGTACTATTTTGGTGAGCTGGGAGATTATTGTACTTATTACAGTTTTATTTGTAGTCCCAGTCTGAGATACTATGTGGTTCTTCTATTTCAGCTCTGTATTATGCTCTTTTATTGTTATATTATATCTGAGCAGGTTACCAGCGCTTCGTGTACGCGGGAAATCCCGTGTGCATGGCGGATCTGTTGGCGAGCCCGGGTTCCGGTTTACACCCGGGGCGTGACAGATTAAAGTTGGTATCAGAGCTTAGGGATAGGTCAGTTGGGACTTAGGAAACCCTAGGCTTTTGGCAGACCCTAGGATGATAGGGCGTGAGAGACGTGACATTTTGCGAAAGTCGTTGATTTATTTGTTTGACTCTTCCAGTGAGAGAAGAGGGATCGACATACCCAATTTCTGGTGCACAGTTATGTTGGCTGCAGACAACATAAAGTCACAGAAATAGGGGATGTCTTTGACTTTCGCTAGATTGGGTCGTGTGGGGTTATGATACTGAGTGTGATTTCTTGTGGTAGGATGCCTCCGCGACGTAGGATGTTGACGCGTTCTCAGCCTGATTCCCCTGAACCCGATCAGGAGGAGTCCGGGCAGGGCCAGCAGAGTGAGGTGCAAGAGCTTCAGGCTCAGATGGCCCAGATGTCAGAGGCTGTTCGGCGTCAGGAGGAGGCTATGGGTCGGCTGACGCAGATGTTAGAGCAGAGGGCGCAGCCTGTTGTAGCACCCCCAGAGAGTTCTCCCGTACCTTCTTCCCCTGCTGTGAATCCCCCAGTTGTACCAGTAACCCCGGCATCCCCTGTTGCTCGGGGTACTGGTAGACAGTCGTCTGGGTTGACGGGATCTCTGACCCCGGCAGAGCAGCGGGAGATGGTTGATTTGCTGATGAGGTTTCGCCAGTTTGACCCACCCCATTTCTCGGGGCAGAATGCAGAGCCGTGGGAGGCAGAATCGTGGGTCACGGCAATGGAGCGACGTTTTGAGACACTATTCATCGAGGAGCGATACCAGGTGTTATTGGCAACGAACTTTTTGGAGCGCAACGCCGAGGCTTGGTGGCGGCGTGTTCGACCAGCCGGTCCGCCTGGGGCTCAGCTCTTGGCCTGGGCGGAGTTCCGCAGTCTCCTTCTTGGGGCTTTCTTCCCGGAAAGCGTCCGGCAGAGGTTGGAGGAGCAGTTGAGAAACCTTCGCCAAGGAGATCGGCCCGTACACGAGTACATCGCGAATTTCAATCAATTGTTGGCGTGTGTACCGAACGTGGCCAGGGATGAGGCGCACCGGATCTACATGTTCGAGCGAGGGTTGCGCCGAGACCTTTTTCAGTTAGTTCGTTCGAGTAGGTTGCAGACCTTGGAGGCCTCGATGGAGCAAGCACTCTACGTTGAGTGCGGGGAGGTAGTGATGGAGGAGGTAGCTCCAGCTCCCGTAGTGATCCCGGGGGCGAAACGACCGGCACCGGAGGTTGGGGGACAGGCTAGTTCGTGGAGGCCGCCACGACCGCCGCAGCCACAGTTTCCCGGCCAAGGACGGTCTGAGCGGCGAGGGCCTGGTGGATCCCAGAGGCCCCAGCAGCGGCAGCAGCAGCAAAGATCACAGTCGTCGCAGCGTGGGTCACAGCGGCAGCCTCAGCGACAGCGGCAGTCTCAACAGCAACAGCAATCACGACAGCCACGGGCCCCCGGCAATTGTATTTTCTGTGGAGGTCAGCATTTTTCCAACACCTGCGACCAGCGGTGGGGTCGCTGCTATGGATGTGGACAGCCCGGGCACATTAAAGCTTCGTGCCCCTTTTCGGCCCCCGCCACCCCTTCTTCAGCATCTGCTCCATCTTCATCGCAGCAGCGGTCGACGGCTCAGCGGCCCTATACTCCAGCGAGCAGGCCATCTTCTTCCCATCCCACGGATTATCGCCCTCCAGCTCAGAGTGGGCGAGTGTATGCTGCGCAGGTAGAGGACTCTTCGGCAGCAGATCACGTGGTGGCAGGTATCACCCTACTTTCTGGCATTAGGACTCGTACTTTATTTGATACTGGAGCATCGCATTCTTTTATTAGTAGATCATTTGCATCATTACATGGGTTAGAGGTAGGACTTTTACCACGTGCACGAGAGGTTCAGATTCCCGATCACACTTTGCACGTGGAGGAGTGCTGTTGGTCCTGCCCGATGCAAATCGAGTCCTGGATTATGCCAGCAGACCTGTTGGTCTTGAGACAGCTAAGGGACTTTGATGTGGTTCTCGGGATGGACTGGCTGGCTCGGTACTTCGCGACTATTGACTGTGCCGCAAGGACTGTCACTTTTAGAGAGCCAGGCCAGGAGATGTTGGTATACCGGGGATGTCAGAGTGCTTTCTTTGCCTCTATGGTTTCGACTTCCCGAGCGAGGCAGATGATCCATCGAGGATGTGTAGCCTTTTTGGCTAGTGTTGTTGAGGGGCCTACGGCGGCGCCGGGACTCGGGGATATCCCTATTGCCCGCGAGTTCCCGGATGTTTTCCCACCTGAGCTGACTAGCATGCCGCCAGATAGGGAAATTGAGTTCGTGATTGACGTAGTTCCAGGAACTGCGCCAATCTCAAAGGCTCCTTACCGGATGGCACCGGCTGAGCTGCGAGAGCTTAAGGCGCAACTCCAGGATTTGATGGACAAGGGCTTTATTAGGCCGAGTGTGTCGCCTTGGGGAGCGCCGGTGCTATTCGTGAAGAAGAAAGATGGGTCACTTCGACTATGTGTGGACTATAGGGAATTGAATAAAGTGACCATCAAGAACAAGTACCCTTTGCCGCGCATCGATGACCTTTTTGATCAGCTGCAAGGGTCTTGTGTCTTTTCTAAGATAGATCTACAATCCGGTTACCACCAGTTGAAAGTAAAGGCCGAGGATATTCCGAAAACGGCATTCAGATCACGGTACGGGCATTATGAGTTTACAGTTATGCCTTTTGGGCTAACTAATGCCCCTGCCGCATTCATGGATTTGATGAACCGGATCTTCCGACCATACTTAGACCGGTTCGTGGTGGTGTTCATTGATGATATCTTGGTCTACTCCCGAAGTGATACTGAGCATGAGGAGCACTTAAGGATTGTGCTGCAACTTCTGTGAGAAAAGAAGTTGTATGCCAAGCTGGCAAAGTGCGAGTTTTGGCTTCGGGAGGTAGTCTTCTTGGGCCATGTGATTTCTGCCGCAGGTGTGGCAGTGGACCCAGCGAAGATTGAGGCAGTCCGTGATTGGCCCCGACCGACGACGGTTTCTGAGGTGCGTAGCTTTATGGGCTTAGCTGGGTATTACCGTCGGTTTGTGGAAGGCTTTGCGAAGCTCTCCACACCCCTCACTCGCTTGACGCGTAAAGGAGTGAAGTTTATCTGGAGTGAGGACTGTCAAAGGAGCTTTGAGGAGCTGAAGAATAGACTGATGACCGCTCCTATCCTTTCCCTTCCTGTTATGGGGAAAGGATATGTGATTTACAGCGATGCATCACACAGTGGACTCGGTTGTGTGTTGATGCAGGAAGGGAGGGTAATTGCTTATGCATCAAGACAACTCAAAGAATATGAGAAGAATTACCCTACCCATGACTTGGAGCTTGCTGCCGTGGTGTTTGCACTGAAGCTTTGGCGTCATTATCTGTATGGGGAGCATTGTGAAATCTACACCGACCACAAGAGCCTAAAGTACCTGTTCACGCAGAAGGAGCTAAATTTGAGGCAACGTAGGTGGTTGGAACTATTAAAGGATTATGATGTGGATATCCTCTACCACCCAGGCAAGGCTAATGTGGTCGCTGATGCCTTGAGTAGAAGGGCGGTGCAAAGTTTGTCTATGTTGATCACAGACCAGGCACCGCTATTAGAGGAAATGAGACGGCTCGAGATAGAGGTTGTGTCCCCTGGGGTCACTGCTAGACTGACATCTTTAGTCTTGCAGCCCACTCTGCTGGACAGGATCAGGGAGAAACAGAGTGAGGACCCCCACTTGACTAGGATTAGAGATCAGATTCCGAGTAATCAGTTAGGGGACTTTACGGTGGATGCCTCGGGAGTACTGAGGTACAGGAACCGAGCATGTGTGCCAGTGGATGCGGAGATCAGAGAGCAGATATTGCGAGAGGCCCATTATACACCTTATACCCTACATCCTGGTGGGACTAAGATGTATAAGGACCTCAAGGCACACTTTGGTGGAATGGCATGAAGAGGGATATCGGGAGATTTGTGGCTCAGTGTTTAACTTGCCAACAGGTGAAGGCTGAGCATCGAGTGCCAGCCGGCAAGTTACAAAGTCTCCCAATCCCTGAGTGGAAATGGGACCACATTACGATGGATTTCGTGATCGGACTGCCTAAGGCACAAGGAGGGGCGGATGCTATCTGGGTAGTTGTAGATCGACTTACCAAGTCGGCGCACTTTCTGCCCATGCAGACTACGTGGCCACTTGAGCGACTAGCCCAGCTATATCTAGATGAGATAGTGAGATTACATTGAGTACCAGCCTCCGTAGTATCAGATAGAGACCCGAGGTTTGTTTCGCGTTTCTGGAGGAGTTTACAGACAGCCTTGGGGACTCAGCTTAGGTTCAGTACAGCTTTTCATCCGCAGACTGATGAGCAGTCAGAGCGGACTATACAAATCCTGGAGGACATGCTGAGGGCTTGCGTCCTGGATTTCGGCGGAGGGTGGATTCGACATTTATCTTTGGCTGAATTTGCGTACAACAATAGCTTTCAAGCGAGCATTCAGATGGCTCCGTTTGAAGCATTGTATGGACGCACGTGTCGGTCACCACTTTATTGGAGTGACGTGGGCGAGAGGCGGACCTTGGGACCAGATGTATTGATAGAGGCAGAGGAGAAGGTCCGAGTGATTCGACAGCATCTTCAGACCACCCAAAGCCGACAAAGGAGTTATGCCGATATCCGGCGACGAGACTTAAAATTTCAAGTTGGAGATCATGTATTCCTGAAAGTCTCGCCGTGCAAAGGAATCAGGAGGTTCGGCATTCGTGGAAAACTTAGCCCCCGATATATTGGACCCTTGAGGTATTGGAGCGTATCGGGCCAGTTGCCTACCGACTTGCGCTTCTTCCGAGGCTTGCTGGTGTCCACGATGTATTTCACGTTTCTACTCTGAGGAAGTATGCCTTCGACCCATCGCACGTCATCGACTTCACACCGCTTGAGATCAGCGAGGATTTGAGGTATGAGGAGCGCCCACTGCGAATTCTGGATCGAGAGGTGAGAGAATTGCGCAGTCGGGCCATTCCCTATGTGAAGATCCTTTGGAGCAATCATGACGAGCGCGAGGCTACATGGGAGCTCGAGTCGGAGATGAGGGATGCTCACCCCTACTTATTCGAGACATCGGACTGAGGATTATTGTTTAGTCTCGTTTCGAGGACGAAACTCTTTTTAGTGGGGGAGGATGTGATGATCCGGACTCCCGCAGGAACTGTGCAACATTAAACAGTGACTGTAGGGAGCTTATACGGTGAAACGGAGCTTGTAGAATCGAAATTGGACCTTAAAAATAGACTCGGCGCGAAAATCGGAGCAAATGGGCTTTTCCGGGAGCTTTCGGCAAAATTTCGGATGAGAATTTGGCGAAACGGACGGCGGATTTGGACTCAGCGCGCGAAAACGATCGAAATGGTATATTTACTTTATTTTTCGGCAAAAAATCACTGTTCACGCCGGAACAGTAATTCCAGCCGCCGGCGGCGGCCGGCGGGCGGCGGCGCGGCGGCGGAGCGCGGAGCAAGGCCGAAAGCGGCGGCGCGCGGCACGGGCAGGCGCGGGCAGGCGCGGGCAGGCGCGCGGGCAGGCGCGCGGGTGCGCGGTCCATGGACCTGGCGTGCACCGGGAGCACCGAAGAATTCCCTTGCCACGTGGCGTTCTCCTATTGGTTGGCCGGCTTCTAGAAGGCCTGTGGGAAGGTGACACGTGGCGCTCCCCTATTGGCCCACATCTTCCGGAAAACCCGGAGCGTGGAGCAAGCACGTGCACCACGTGGACACGTGGCAGATTCTGAGTGGTCCTTGCACGGCTGTTTCCTGTTTTGTGGACACATGGCGCAATCGGGTTGGTCCATTTCGGTGTTTCCTGTTTTGCCCATCCCGTGTGGGAAGATTCCCTTGGCCCATTATAAATAGGATCCCTCACTCCCCCTCTTTCCCACCTCGGTTTCCGAGCCATAGAGAGAATCATGGCTTGAGCCATCTACAAAAATTTTTCCTCTCTCTTCTCTCTCTCCCCTTAAAATTTCAGAATTTTTGGAGTTACCGATAGCGAGTTATCTGCGACGCGGCGCACTGCGACGGTTTTCTTTTTCGGCCCATTTCCCGTCGCAGTTCAGTCGAAAAATCCGTGTGTGCTGACCAGGAGGAATTTTTGGACGATTTTTGCGCCAACGCATTCCTAACAGGTAAGGCTTCGATTTCCATGTTGATCACTTTGCTACATTTTGCACTTTTGGCACGTTTCCCGAGGCCTCTTTGACCCTCCTTTTTGCTGTGGAAATTTCTGGACAGCATCGACTTCTCGGATTTTTATCTTGACGTAGGAGCATCAGATCGAAGCGTTTAAAGAGTCGATTTCGATCTACTCGTCGCAAGGAACGCAACCGTAATTTTTTCGGATTTTTCTGAGCACTATTTAGAGGTGAAAAACTCCTCTTTTCCCGTGCTGTTTGAAAAACAGCAAATATTGTACTTTTGGGATTTATATTTATACCGGGAGCGTTGTTATGTACAGCTGTGCACTGATTTACAGGATTTAAGGATTGTGGACAGCTAGGAGGCTTTCTGGGGTGTGGTTTGAGCTGCTCGAGGTGGGCGGTTGTTGCTTACCTCATTTTTGACAAGCTCACTGGGATTATTAGAACTCCCCTAAAATTTAATGAGAACCATTGGGACGAACTAATATAACAATTGATGAGAACCACTGGGACAAACTAATATGACAATTGATGAGAACCATTGGGACGAACTAATATGACAATTGATGAGAACCATTGGGACGAACTAATATGACAATTGATGAGAACCATTGGGACGAACTAATATGACAATTGATGAGAACCGCTGGGACGAACTCTTCTAAAATTTAATATGACCCCACAGATTATATGATAACTTATCTTGGGACACTGTGATTGGGACAAAGGCTATAATCTCGCATGCAAATAATTTTTCCAGTAAATCAATCTTCTTTTAAAATAAATATTTAACACCTTTCTACAGCTTTTGAAAAGTACAATTGCATGCTTGCTTGGACATCTAGTTAGCCCTATTTATTGCTACACTATTGGGATTTGAACATGTTTCATTGTTGTCCTTTGCATACAGATGCTTGTTGCTCAAGTATGAGCAGGGGTTTGGGATAGTGTAGTCGAGATTGCATTAGATTGTGGATTTGTGGGGTATTGCGGTGACCGCGGACAGTAGGCGGTCGACCAGATGTTTATCCTTGCATCAGATTGGGGTTGAGTCTGGTTTATTTGTTTACATCAGCTGGGGATTGGGTTTCCTGTAGTGGATGGAGTTTCCCACTTTGATCATAGTCATGATCCAGTCCTGCTATATTGAGATATGTGCTACAGAGATACTGGTGATACTGATGACAGAGATACTTTACTCGTGTGGGTCGCTCCCCTCGAGTGCCACTCCGGAGGTGGGCTTTTTCGGACCCAGCCTTGTGTGCCGGTCTGATACTGATTTTGGGATGCGAGCCGTGCGGGCCGATCCCGCGGTTTCGAGCCTTGTGTGCAGATTCCGCTGAGCAGGCAGTACCAGTAGTTACTGGTGTCTAGATTGGGTTTATTTGGACAGATACTATTTCTGATGCATGCATACAGTTTTGACAGCATAGTAGTGGTAGTTTTCCTGTTTCAGCATCTTATGTATCTTACCACTACCCCTTTTCCCTTTTGCCTCTAGTAGTCCTAGTGGGTGCGTCAGAGTTGAGGTTTTACCCACTAGGGGAGGCTACTGGTTTATCTGGTAGTTCTCACCCCCATTGTTATTTTCTGTCTCTTTCTTCTCCTTTATTTTTGCAGAGTCATCTGCGGGAGCTGCGCTAGGCCATCGGCAGCGGATCGAGGTAAGGGGATCGCTGAATAGATAGATCTCCTGTGAGACTGAGAGCTGCTAGATAGAGGCTGTACCCTTCACTCAGACTGTGGTATTCTCCTTTTATTTTGGGTCTGGCTTCCGCCAGCTGGTTGTACTATTTTGGTGAGCTGGGAGATTATTGTACCTATGACAGTTTTATTTGTAGTCCCAGTCTGAGATACTATGTGGTTCTTTTATTTCAGCTCTGTATTATGCTCTGTTATTGTTATATTATATCTGAGCAGGTTACCAGCGCTTCGTGTACGCGGAAAAATTCCGTGTGCATGGCAGATCTGTTGGCGAGCCCGGGTTCCGGTTTACACCCGGGGCGTGACAGTTGCGGTGTAAACCACCTATTTCCTTAATTCTCTTCTCTTGATTAACGACTTCTGGAGAGGTCCGAAGAAACGACGGATCATTGATCGAAGTGATTGATCCTCCTCCTCTCTTCCATCGAAGATGCCAACTCTTCCATTGGTTGTTGGTGATGTTGATAAAAATGCTAGCTGTGAGCATGATGACGATGGCGATGTCGACGCGATCTCGGCGAACAAAAGAGAGAGAGGATGATGATGATGGCAATGTCGACACGATCTCGGCGAAATTGAAAATGTGAAATTGAAAATGTACGATTTGTGGTGGAATGATAGGTTATAAAAAAAAAAATCAAATAAAACTTAACCTATAAAATATGAAAATATAAATACAAATTTATTTTACAATAATAAAATATTGCATGATGTAACATTTATCTTTTTACTTTAATCTTTTTATCATTTAATTTAATCTTTTTAACTTACATCTCTTTAATAAAATATAAATAAATAAATAAAAATTCATAGCCGTTTGATTCGAGATATGCGAGATACACGCCTAGTAGGATTCAAATATATTAATATAAGTAGGATTATTAATTAATTAATAATAATAATAATAATAAATATGATATTTTTATTTTATAATATAAATAAGCATATACTATTGATTTTTTTTATTTTTATTATATCTACGATTGCAACGTAAAATAAATGTTTTCTTTATTGTTTTTGGAATTCATCATCTGCGGTTTGGAGAATCTTTATTGTTTTTGGAATTCATCATCTGCGGTTTGGAGAAAAAAATTTCTACAATGCCTGTAGTTGCTCCAGTAACAACTAATATGGTGGTGACTTCTACAACTAATATGACGGTTTCGTCAGATTCTACTGCCGTCGCATCGTCACTGCCGTCGTCGCCACTGCCACAGGCGTTGTCGCCGGTTTACGACGTTACTCGTCACTGCCGCCGCCGTCGTCACTGCCACAGGCGCCGTGTCCGGTTTACGACGTTACTCGAAACGCATGGATTGGTCCCGCACCACCACCGTCACTGCCACCGCCGTCGTCACTGCCACAGGCGCTGTGGCCGGTTTACGACGTTACTCGAAACGCATGGATTGGTCCCACACCACCACCGTCACTGCCGCCGCCGTCGTCACTGCCACAGGCGCTGTGGCCGGTTTACGACGTTACTCGAAACAATGCATGGTTCAGCAGGGACAAATTTCTGCATCATCAATTTGCTTGCTGGTTCCCTCCTCCTCCTCTTCAGTTTATGGGATACGCTCAAACCGTTCCGATTAATCTGGTATCGTATTATCGTTCCGTTCCGTCTCCAATGATGATGATGGATGATTTCCAAATAAAAGTCATTAAAGAACGTCAAATTTTTCTTGACAGGATACGTAAATAGATCGAATATTACTTCTGGTAATTTTTATAAAATAGTTATTTTAAATTCTTAGCTTGAAATATTTTTTACATTATAACAAATTTGAATTGTGTATAACATTTTTTTTTTTTTTTCACGTAGTGATAACAACTTGGCTAGGGATGTTTTTTTGAAGAGGAATATGGATGATGAGGGTTGGATTTCCATCCACTTAATTGCAAACTTCCCTTAGGTGAGTTATTTGATTTTTCTTTTATTTTTTTTTCTATATATTTTTTTTTTTGTTATAATAAGATAATAATAAGAGTCATTTTTATTTCCTTTGTTTTATTCTGACAATAACACTATGTCTATTATTTTTATTATTATTTTTTTTTGATAACATTGTATTTATTTTGTAGGTTCGAAAATTAACCAGTGAATTAAAAAATGTAGAAGAAGCAATATCAATCTCTCATCATGTATAGCTTAAAGTAAGTTAATTTTATGATCATTTTATTTATTTTAATTTGTAATTTGTAATTTTTTAGAAAATTTATGAAGATATTTTGTTTTTGTAGGATGATAAGATGCGGAAGAGATATGGATGGGCTAAATTTTGCCTTCCTCGAGAATTACGTATAGTGCAATAATTATGATATTTATGATATCTTCCTCGAGAATTGGTACAATAATTATAATATTTATGATATTTTGTGTGTGTTTACTATATATATATATATATATATATATATATAGATATATATATATATATATATATATATATATATATATATATAAAAGAAAGAGAGAGATTAGTTTTGTTTAAAACACTAATAACAAAAAAAAAAAGTTAAGATTTTACTTTGAGAGTTAAGATTCTATTCTGAGATTGTAAACAGATTATGCTATATATTTTGTTGGTGTAATTACACAGACTATAAAAATATATGAAAAATATCAGAGCTGCGTTAAGAGATTCAAGCTCTCTGCGTTCTTCGAACCTCGAACCGATGCAGCTTAACTTTGTTTGGAGTAAAATATAGATATAGAAGAAATAATATATGAATTACTTTTTTTTTTATATATTTTCAATGTAGAACAAGGTCACTAGTAGTTAGCTTACAATTAGAGCATAAGTTTGTAAAACTTTTCTAACAAGTTGAAACACAAAAGCAATTACACAATGCATGCAAGTTATAAATATTATAACCTCACACTTGCAAAATATTGTAACCTCACACACTTGCAACTTCATTGCATAAGTAATTAAAATATTAATTTAATAAAATATTATAACATATTTTATGTTTTAAAAAGTTAAAAAAAAAAAAATTTTATGGACGTGTTTGGTACAAGCTACATAACATTACAAGTTGTGTCGACTTAATTAATACTAACCTTGTATTACGAGTAAACTATAGTTTTTTTCTAAATTATCCTATGTGGTCTTTAATTTTTTTTATTTACTAAATCATAACAAAATATAATTCTTACTTATTGAATTAATTCTATTAATAAGAAATAAAAATAAAATGACCAAAATTATAAAGTAAAAAATTAATTTAAATCATAAATAAATAAATAAATAATTATATTACCCTATCCCGTTGATAGGGTGATAAGGTCGGATTAATATTTTGATAGGGTGATAAGTTAATATTTTTAGGGTAATCAACAAGTCTGAGGCATGGATATCTCACTCTCTTTAATGAAATTCAAGCTCTCTGCGTTCTTCGAACCGATGCAGCAGAATAACTTCATAGTAAAATATAGATATAGAAGAAATAATATATAAATTATTTTTTTTTTTGTTATATTTTCAATGTTTCAATTAATTAAATTAAAAAAATAAATGCTAGTAGTTAGCTTACAATTAGAAGTTTGTAAAACTTTTCTAACGAGTTGAAACACAAAAACAATTACACAATGAATACACGTTATAAATATTGTAACCTCACACTTCCAACTTCATTGCATAAGTAATTAAAATATTAATTTAATAAAATGTTACAATATATTTTATGTTTTAAAAAATAAAAAAAAGTATATTTTTATGGACGTGTTTGGTACAAGTTATGTAGCATTACAAGTTATGTCTACATATCTATATTACATTTTTAAATCGAATTAATACTACCCTTGTATTATCAGTAAACTATAGTTTTTTTCTAAATTATCCTCTGTGGTCATATTTAATTTTTTTTATTTACTAAATCATAACAAAATATAATTCTTACTTATTGAATTAATTCTATTAATAAGAAATAAAAATAATTCTATTAATAAGAAATAAAAATAAAATGACCAAATTTTGATAGGGTGATAAGTTCGGATTAATATTTGGATCGGGTTATGTAAGATTACTGAGTATTTCAACATCCCCCGACATGTTGCATTTCTGAACGAGATTACTGCTCTAAATTACAGTATTTATAGTATTATTAAGTTTGGTTCAACCTTTAAAACTCATTTTCAAAATTACCCTTTTGATATTTTACACCACCAAAACTTAAAATTTAATTGCACCGCAAAAAATTAATTTCTACCGTTAAAAATAAATAAAAAATAGACTATAATAATAATAATAAATCATAAAATAACAAATAAATTTTATGTTAGAAGCTATATTTAAAGAGAATTAATAACAAACATCACATAAGGCATAATATCAAATTTATATATGTAGAAGAAATGATAAATGGAGGGAATAAGATCATAAGGATTACCTGGGAGGATGAATTAGATTTTTTGCCCGAGCGTACGCACGCGCGAGAGAGAGGGGGCCGTGAGCGAGAGGGAGGCGTATGGCGTGAGGGCAAGAGGGGGCCGTACGGTTTGAGGGCGATTGAGGGAGAGAGGGCGGCCGCAGCTTGCTTGGGCGAGAGAGGGAGAGAGGGGCGACCGCGGCTTGCTCGGGCGAGAGAGGGAGAGAGGGGCGGCCGCAGCTTGCTTGGATGAGAGAGGGAGGTCCGTACTGCGATAGTGAGAAGAGGAGATGGAATGATCTCCTGTTTAGGGTTTGGGGGTACTCGAAGGTAAACTTGTTATTTTACATTAGCTACAACATTACCCGCTTCCAGTAATGCAACATACACCCCTCCCCCAGTAATGCTTTGGGGTTAATCCTGCACCTTTCGGAATCTTATATTACCGAACAGATTACAAGCAGGATTCCCCAAAAACAGTAGGCAGGATTCCCCAAAAACAGTAATCCTGGCAGGATTATAGGTTGGAATTATCTTTTCTATTCTTCTTTCTTTTATCTTTTCTATATATATATATAGTAGAGATGTGGTATGTTGGAATTTTATAGTAAGGATGTGGTATGTTGGAATTATCTTTTCTATTCTTCTTTTTTTATCTTTTTTATTTATATTAGGGATATGTTTTGTTCTTTTCTATTCTTCCTTCTTTTATCTTTTCTATTTATATTAGGGATGTGTTTTGTTGGGATTAGTTGAGGGATTGGCGTGTGTAGAAATATGATTTCAGGATTGACGTGCGCGGATTTGAGATCAGTTGAGAGAGTGTGGGTTAGTTGAGAGAGTGTGGGTTAGTTGAGAGAATGTGGGGTTGATTAGATTCAAATTTGAATATGTTGAGGGAATGGTTCGGTTATATTCAAATTTTAAAATTAAGTATGTTGAGGGAATGTGGTTATATTGTTATGTTCAAATTGAATATATTGTTATGTTAAAATTTTAAAATTGAATATGCTGTGGTTATGTTCGAATTTCAAAATTGAATATATTCTGATTATGTTCAAATTTCAAAATTGACTATGTTGTGGTTATATTCAAATTTCAAAATTGAATATATTTTAAAATTGAATATATTGTAGTTATATTAAAATTTCAAAATTGAATAGATTGAGGGGTTCAAATTTCGAAATTGAATAGAATTAATGAATATTTGGATTTAAAAATTTAAAATTGGATTCCAAATAAATAGGATATAGATAAGCTTGGATAAATCAGCTGAAAAATATTTTGAAATTTGATTAAAAATTTGAATTTGAATTTATAAAAGTCAATTGAGAGATATGTTAAAATTTGCTTTAAAATTTGAATTTTGAATGAAATAATATGAGTTTGAATAAGTAAGTTGAAAGGTACTTTAGAGTAATCTTTCTTCTAATCCGTTGGAGATTTGAATTTCGAAAGATGAATTTAGATAAGTCGGTTAAAAGATATTTTGAAATTTTGCTAGAGATTCAAAATTCAAAATTTAAAATTCAACTTAAAAATAATTTTTAAAATTAAATTTTGAGACAAGAAATTGATTATAATATAAGACTCGTTGGGCACAAAAAATATGAGATGGGCTTTGATAAAGCTCATAAGTTTATATTCACAAATTACCCATTAAGAAGGTTTGAATTTACAATAAAATTTGTTAGGTACAAGTTAAAAATTTTTGAACTTATACTAGGTTTACCCTTATTTATCTATAACTCATTAAATTGGACAAACAAATCAATATTCCACACCAACCGTATCTTTTCCTTTTTTTTTTTTTTATTATTATAATTTTTTTTTTTATCCCAACAGATTTCTAGTCTTTCACTTAAAGCAGAGCAATCTCTAAACTTTTCAAATTTCTTGCATGTCATCCCAACATTCATTTGCTGTCGAAAATATATCTTACAGTCATTTCTGTTTCCGCCTCGGAGCAGACGTCACAGGTTTTGAACAGTAAATGCGTTTAGAGATGGCAGAATCAGAAATTAGGCAAGTTCAGGAACTGATTTGATTATGTGAACAATCTGAGCAAAGCGAAATTCATCGAAGCTTAGAATTATCCATGTATTTTTTCACCCTAAATTATCACTAACCATCTCTGAAAAGAAAATGCAGGTTATTTTAAAATCGATGCAAGTAAATTACATGATTTTTTAACCACAATCAACAAAATTGTTTGCATTGGGGATTTTTAAGTAAATACATGAAAGTGAGAAAATAGAACTAGGGGATTAAACTGGATTGGCTACCAGTGACCAGCTGTGCTTACTGATGGACCAAGACATAAATGTAGTTTACAAATCAAAGCTTTCAATAGTGACTACTCCCAGCAACAAACTTATAAGTTAATTCTGGAAGTAAGATAGGTAATTGTACAATCTTGCTCAATTTTTGGAATGGCAGGTTATAAAAGATAATGGAAAACAAATAGGGGAATATTTATAGAGCTTAACTTAAATCTACCACATTTTGAAATGGATACTGAACATTAAAAATATTAATTTTATTACCTAATTTGATAATATTGTTGATTTAGTATGTCCCACATAGAATTTTGACTTTTTTGATAGAACATTAGGAAATTTTGATTTTATTAGCTAATCTGATGAAATAATAGACAACTCTCTCAACGGAAGTCATTAAATTAATAAGTTTTAATAAAACTTGATGAAATTTTCTTAGGCTATTTTTAGAAACCAAAGGGAATGTAAGTGAGGTTGTATAAAAAAAAAAAGTTTAACATTCAGACACTTATTCAAGATGCATTATAGACTAGTGCAGGTAAGACCTATATTTTACCAAAAAAAACAGCAACAATCAGAAGTATTACAATTTTATCTCTTATATAGGGTTCTGATATTGATCGCATACTAAAATTTAAATCCATATCCGGTAAAAATAGGTTCAGATACAAGTCAAGCATTAAATGGATGCGGATATGAATAGAATATTTAAGAAATATGCAGAATTAAAAGCAAACAATATTTATCAAAATATCCTAAATTTTATAAAAAAAAATTAAAAAATATAAAAACTCAAGAAAAAAAAAAAATGAAATATGGATTTAACATGGATGTTACATATTGAAAACATATCAAAATCAATAATCTGAATCTGGAGAAGAAAAGTAAACCTGAATTCAAATCCGAATCTGAAAATTTTTTTAAACTCAAGACCTGAATACGAATCCGAGTTGGATAGTAAAATTTCAATCTGAATCTGTAAATTTTCGGATTCGGGATCGGGTCAGATCAGATAATATCCGACCCGTTTTCATCCCAAGGATTAGATGATCATCATAATTACCAATTATTTCCATGCATTATAGCATAATGACATCAAGCAGTAAGAAGCACATGCATCTCTCATGAGAAAGTGAGAAACTAATAAGACCACAACAAAGAAAAAAAAAACTGCTGGATATGAATAAGAATTTAAGATGCAAGGATTTCATCCAGAATGATTTGTTAATGGAAACAAACACTAAGCAGAGAGAAAATATAGCAATATTGACATAGGCCCCCTGAACTTCTCTTCTTATTGACATTTGCTCTACTTCGATTTTTTTTTTTTTTTCAGTTATTTTACTCAATTGAGTTGGGAATTTTATTGAATTATCCATCAATTCCATCAAATTTCACAGCTCCAACTAATGTTCAGCTAAAGAAACTACGGATTTTAACAGTAATTAGTGACCAATAGCTAATAAAGGCAGTAATTCAACTAAATTTCCAATTCAGACGACTCAGATAAAGATAAAACTGGGAGGGTGCCAACAAAAAGAACAAAGTGCACAGGTCTGTTTCAAAAATGGTCTACAGTTGAGGGGGCCTCCATGCATTCTTACCTAAAATATATATACTACAAAAAGTGTTACATAGTATTGATGTTACCAATAACCTCATGCACACTTTTTCAAACATTGGTTTTACATTACGCAAGCTGCAGAAGTTTTATGTATATCGACTAGCAGATTGAAAACAACTTTGGAGCTCAAATATTAATTGTGATTGCAATGAAAAGGGTAATTCAAATGCCCACACAATGGGGGACTCAAATTACAGTCACATACTCTCAACATTTGAATTAATTTCTATTTGGTTTAAATAAGCTCTAAATTCAACTGTTTGCATAGGCTATAATGCCCTTTTGTCACTGAAGCAGGAGGATTTTGAAAATTCTGGACCAACGTATCAATCCGTACACCATCAATCAAAGTTTTCGACCAATTGCCAACAGGCAACTCTCAGTCAATCTTGGAAGTAAAGTAGCTAATTGCACGATCTTGCTAAGTTTTATGAATGGCCAATTATATGAGATGGAGGAAAACAAATAGATAAAATGCATGGATCTTTTCTGAACTATGCTGCATTTTGAAGCAGGTCGTGAACTTCAAAATTAACTTCACAACCTATTCTTATAAATGTTGGATCTAAAATGTTCTGATCACAGTTTAATGACATTTTGACCTTTATCACAGAATATTTTGTAATCTAATAGAGTAACAAATCTGATTACATTACTCTAAAAGCTTAAGGTATTTGAGAATAGTGTTTGAAAATATTATTTTTAACACTTCCCTACATGTCCAGGTCCTAGTCTCCTAGAATCTTTTATAGGTGCAAGACATGGACTTGAATTAATTGGGAACAAATTAAATTAGGCAAGGAGTTTAGAAAGATTTGAACTCGAAACCTCCTACTGTAATACCATGTGAAACTATAAAAACTTAAAAATGTTATAGACCATGGTTTAATATTTTACATTTAACACCAAGATTCAAGAGTTTCATGCAGAATGTTTAGTTAATAGCCACAAACGCTAAACAGAAATAAAATGGAGGGTAAAAATGTATAAAACTTACCTCAAAATATAATTGTTGAGACCAAAAAATCGCCACGTGGCAAGAGATACGATCAAGATGACCGAGCTGGTCGAATCAAATCAAAAGGTGACACGTGGTGTGGAAAGCGGTCAAACAAGTCAACCGATTTGGACGAATCATGAGCCGATGAAAAGACACCTAGGCTTTGACAAAGAAGGAGCAAGAATCGGCTGTCCAAGTAAAAGGTTGGTCATCGGCTAGCCGATTGATAATAAGAGCCGGATATGAAATCGGTCCTCGACTTCATGAACCGAATAGAGATATGGACCGAAACCTAGAATGATTAACTCCTAAAATAAACTATGCGAAATTATAAGGCGCGGAATCCGCAGTCGACGCGATTTCGGCCAGAGACATCGTGCGTTACTCACTACCGCGAATCACGCCACGATTTATAATGGCGGGCAATACCCGGGAGTAACATGGCCGAAAAAGGCGCCACTACCTCTTTGGGGGCGAGACATCCCCGGAGGAAACGTGGCCAAATAACACGCTATTACCTATAATGAGGGTTAATCCTAAGAGAAATTCACACCAGTAAAAATTAGTGAAATTTTCTCTGAAACAACGTCCTACAATCGTTTAAGCCAACGACCATAAGCATTTTAATTCCTTCAATTCCTACATCTACAACTTTCTAGACTAGACTTTCTGCTTTCCTAACGTAGTTTTACTGCTTTCTCTACCGCTTTCCTAGGAGTAGTTTTAACAGTAGCTAGTTCCCAATCCACTCTCAAGCTTCACGACTCGATTCGGCTCGTCAGGCTGATTGATAGTTCGGCTCTTCTAGGCCGAACTCTTTTAGTGTTCGATTGAGAAAGACCCGGTTGAGCAAATCCCTCCTAAACCCGATTGCTTAATTCGGGGCGCATTCCAGAGGGTCAACTCTGAAGCCGATTGAAGACCGGAGCAGGTCAACGGTCAACGTTACATTCGGGGAATCAACAATAATCCATTTTGATCAGACTACCCAACCTTTATCTATTTATTTATATATTTTGATACCTCATCTTTTAATTTGTTTGATTTGAGCCATCTGAAAGCTCTTCTATGACAAAATTTGAGCATATCACTTATTTTAATAGAAATGTAGCCATGCAAATCACATGAGATACTCAAATCAAGCAGTGTTACAGTAAAGAGTGCACTCACATTCTATAATAGAACCATAAATCATTGCTATAAAAAAAAAAGCAAAGCAATTTCGTTCTCTCATCCATACAGATTACAAGCTACTATTGTGAGCAACTAACTAAAATACAAAAAAAATATCAGCAATATCTTTTTTGGTTCATCAGCGCAGCAAGAGAGTAAAATTTTTTACCAAATAAAATCCGCACCTCTCCAAATAATAAGAATTTGATCAGTGGCCGTTTGATTTCTCTACCAGCGGCGGCGGCGGCTTTGACGGAGGCGGAGTGGCGGCCGACTCCGATTCCTCGGCTTCGACGAGCTTCCGGAGGCGCTGCTGCAGGGCGCGGACGCGGTCCTCGGTGCGCCGGAGCTTGCGCCACCGGTAGGCCAAGTAAACGCCGAGTCCACCGTAAACGAGGATGTACGACCCCCACACGTAGGGATACGTCTCCGCGTGCTCCCTCGTCCTCCGCCATTGATACTCCGTCCACTCCCTCCATCCCACCGTCCGATCCTTCGCCGCCTCTCCCTCCTCCCCCGCCATTCGTACCCGTATTTTCCAACGTCTCTCTCCTCTCTCTCTCTCGATCTCGACAAGTGATATGCTAGGGCACGAAATATTAATTGGGTAAAAATTAAGATAAAATATTTTAACAGCGTCCCTAACCTTCTAATTATTGTATTTGGGAACTTAGTTTTTACCTTATAATTATTGCAGTTTGATCATAAATCTCTTCTAATTATTTTATAATTCGGACCTTTTTTTTTTTTTTAAGCAATATTTCCATACTTATTTTTATAAATAATAATAAAAAAAAAATAACCGTTGATTGATTGATACAGAATAAAAATATAATTTTATATATTATCAGATTAAAAAATAACTTTACAAAAAAAAAAAAAAAAAATCATAATTAAATATCATAATTTTTTTAAAAAAAATTAATTAAAATATCTTTCATAAATTTAGTCATTAATTTTGCACTAATTTTAAAATTTAAATTTAAATTTTTTTTAATTATGATTTACGCATTAATTTAAACCGTTTTAAATTAGAAATTAGACATTAATTTAAAAAATTTAATTTATAAAGTTTTAAAATTACAATTTAAGTATTAATTTAAAAAAATTTAAAATTATAATTTAAACATTAATTTAAAAAAATTTAAAATTATAATTTAGTCATTAATTTATATCAATATTGTAATAAACTCAGTATATTTAATATTTAATATGCTTAAAGAATTTTAGAATTTCTCTAATTTATGTGACACCCCAATAATCCCACATGGAAATGTGGATGTGTTTAGGTATTTATAAGACATGAACGCTAGTAATAATAACTGGACTTAAATATTTTAGGCTATGGTTTGGGCCCAATGAGTTATTATTACTAGTGGGTCGGATCGTTACATTTGGTATCAGAGCCAATAATTGAGTCTGGGTCTAGATGACAGGGCTAGCGAGACGAGTCTCACATCGCCTGGTGATCTTGGGCTGCTGTGTGTGTTGGGCTGACGAGGATGTCAGACCTAAACGGTGGTGATCTTGGGTTGCCGTGTGTGTGTTGGGCTGACGAGGACGTCAGGCGGGGGGAATCTGTGACACCCCAATAGTCCCACATCGGATGGGATATGGACACTAATAATAATAACTGGGCTTAAATATTTTGGGCTGTGGTTTGGGCCCAACGAGTTATTATTACTAGTGGGTCGGATCGTTACATTTGGTATCAAAGCCAATAACTGAGCCTGGGTCTAGATGATAAGGCTAGCGAGACGAGTCTCACATCGCCTGGTGATCTTGGGCTGCTGTGTGTGTGTTGGCCTGACAAGAACGTCAGGCCTAAACGGTGGTGATCTTGGGTTGACGAGGACGTCAGGTTTAAACGGGGGGAGTCTGTGATACCCCAATAGTCCCACATCGGATGGGAATGTGAATGTGTTTAGGTAATTTATAAGACATGGACACCGGTAATAATAACTGGGCTCAAGCATTTTGGGCTGTGGGTTGGGCCCAACGAGTTATTATTGCTAGTGGGTCGGGTCGTTACATTTACATCTCAGGCGTGAACAAAGCCTTTCCTATAAATGCACGGCTAAGCTAAGCACTTACAGCCAATACCAGAGTAGTCTAAACTACACATACAACATCAATCATCAATCATTTTACAATATTTCAAAACATAAATTGGCCTGCTTTTCGAAACTCGGGGCGTGACAATTTAGCCATTAATTTTGTACTAATTTAAGCATTAATTTAAAAAATTTTAAAATTACAATTTAGACATTAATTTAAAAAGCTTTAGAATTAGAATTTTGATATTAATTTAAGGAGTTTTAATTTAAAAATTTTAGAATTACAATTTAGGCATTAATTTAAAGAGTTTTAGAATTACAATTTAAACATTAATTTAAGAAGTTTTAGAATTGCATTTTAGTCACTAATTTATATTAATATTTTTTAAAAAATTTGAATGTTGGTTAATATCCAAATTCAACATATTTAATATGTTTAAAGAATTTTAGAATTCCTCTAATTTAGATTTTAATTTTGTAATCACTATTTTAAGAAATTTGAAAGTGAATAAATATTTAAATTCAATATATATGAAAGTTTTGATTCATATACATTTCACAAATTTAGACATTAATTCTGCACTAATTTAGACATTAATTTTAAAATCTTTTAAATAACAATTTAGGCATTAACTTAAAGAGTTTTAAAATTACAATTTAGGCATTAACTTAAAAAGTTTTAGAATTATAATTTAGATATTAATTTAAGAAGTTTAATTTAAAACCTTTTAGAATTACAATTTAGACATTAATTTAAAGAGTTTTAAAATTACAATTTAAATATTAATTGAAAGAGTATTAGAATTATAATTTAGTCATTAATTTATATCAATATTTTAAAAAAATTTGAACATAGGTTAATAATCAAATTCAACATATTTAATATGTATAAAGAATTTTAGAATTCCTCTAATTTAGAAATTAATTTTGTATCACTATTCTAAAGAATTTTAAATTCAAGATATAATGAAAGTTTTGATTCATATACTTTTCACAAATTTAAACATTAATTTTGCACTAATTTAGACATTAATTTTAAATGTTTTTGAATTACAATTTAGGTATTAATTTAAAGAGTTTTAGTATTACAATTTAGGTATTAATTTAAAAAAATTTAAAATTACATTTTAGATATTAATTTAAAGAATTTTAGAATTACAATTTAAATATTAATTTAATAAGTATTAGAATTACAATTTAGTCATTAATATATATCAATATTTAAAAAAAAAATCTGAATCTAGGTTAATAATCAAATTCAACATATTTAATTAATTTTGTATCATTATTCTAAAAAACTTGAAAGTGGATAAATATTTTGTAACAACCCGGTCCACTAGCAATAATAACTAGTTGGGCCCAAACCACAGCCCAAAATGCTTAAGCCAAGTTATTATTAGTAGTGTCCATGTCTTATATAAACCCAATTACAATTCCATCCACATCGAATGTGGGACTATTCGGGGCGTCATAGACTTTTCATTTAGGCCTATGACTTTTCATTTAGGCCCGACGTCCTCGTTAGCCCGGGCGTCACAGACTTTCCGTTTAGGCCCGACGTCCTCGTTAGCCCAAACACACGCACGGCAGCCCATGATCACCAGGCGATGTGAGACGACTCGTCTCGCTTGCCCTGTCATCTAGATTCAGACTCAGCCGAGACTCGCCGTATACTTCCGGCTAGTTATTGGCTCTGATACCAAATGTAATGACCCGGCCCACTAGCAATAATAACTCGTTGGGCCCAAACCACAACCCAAAATACTTAAGCCCAATTTTTATTACTAGTGTCCATGTCTCATATAAACCCAATCACAATTCCATTCACATTCGATGTGGGACTATTGGGGGCGTCACATATTTAAATTCAACATATAATGAAAGTTTTGATTATTAAAAATAATCTAAATTTTAATACAATTTCCTAAAATTAAAATCATTTATAATATATAAACAATTAAATAAATAGAATTAGAAAACTACCATTTGACCATAACTAAATTGAAATATTTAAAATTTATAATATTTTCAGAAATAAAAACTCTCAATAAATTAAAATCTTTAAATTTATAATATTTACAAAAATAAAATCTCAAAGTAGGAATAAAATTACTTAATTACTACTGAATCAAAAGACCAATTTTTTTTTTTTTTTTGAATATCTGGTAATCAGTTTCTCTCTCAAAGTGACATGCTATTACAAGTTACAATTAAAAAATAATTAAATCTGAACCGTTAAGCATAAATGAAAGGGCGGTAACAAAAAAGAAAAAAAAGAGAATTGCTCTTTTTTTTTTTTCATTGTAAGTGTTGTTAAAATTTTATTTAGCTTCCATCTCAGCAACAACATAAAGGCCCCCTTTGGCCTAGATTCTGAAAAAGTGATTTCTAGAGAAGTGATTTTGATTTGGAAAAGTGATTTCCGCTAAAAGCTGTAAAACTTTTGGCTGAAATAATAAAAAAGTTATTTTGCTGAGGTGATTTTAAAAAGCTGTTTGGTTTTTTTTTTTTTTTTTTTTTTTGCTGAAAGTGATTTTGTAATACTATTTAACATTAGTAATTATTAAGGGGTGTATACTTATATATACCCTTATTAATACTAATTAATATTACATACCAATATTTATTTAAAAAAGTGCATGCTAATATTTGTAAAAAAAAGTACATAAATATATTAAATAATTTAAATAATAGATATCAAGTTATTAATAATTATTTTTAGTATAACAAAAATAGATAATAGTAAATATCTATTAGAATAACAATTTATTTAATTGTGCTCATCATTGATGCAGCAATACGATTGCGAGTTTGGGTCATGATGTAATCATCTGTTACTCCACTATAATTCTGTGTCGAACTACTTGCATTGCTTTCAACTTCTTCCACGTTGGGCATGTAATTTATATCTTGATCACATTTGTTGAACTCTTCATCTTGTGTCGAACTCATCCTAATAATAATAAAATTGTGAAGTGCCATAGTTGCAAACACTATTTTTGATTGAGTTGATACTTGATAACCTTGCATCATTTGCAATATACGCCACTGTGCTTTAAGAACACCAAATGATCACTCAATAATATTTCTCAAGGATTAGTATGCATAATTAAACGCCTCTTTATAATCTCGTGGTTGAGAACCTCGTCTAAACTCAGGAACATGATATCTCACATTTCCGCCTGTATAAGGTCATAAATATCCTTTTATGTTGGGATACCCTGCATCCACGAGATAGTACTTATCTATATATAAACAAAAAATAATTAAATTAATTAGATAATTACAAAATAAAAATAAAAATAGAACTCACTATTAAAAAATAAAAATAAAGAGGATATGGAAATACATGACCATATTCATTCAAAACAGTTGTGAAAATTCGTGCATCATGCGTGGCTCGTGGCCAACCGGCAACGACAAATGTGAATACCATGTTGAAATAACAAACAGCCATCACATTTTGCATTGGGTAAGCCTTTCTACCAATATATGGAATTTGATCTTTTTTAGATATAACAGCACGAATAAGTGTTCCGTCGATTGCACCAATAGCTCCTTTAAAGTGAGGCCAGAAACTAAGATTGTTAAAAATTTAAGGAGGAATTGTAGCAAATGAAGGATACAACGGTTTAATTATGTCGACAGAAAATTAAATTAAACTATCAAGAATTTCATTAAATTTTCTACTAATTATTTCACCGGAGTGCTTGAAACGGTTTTGAATATTACGATTTGTTTCATTGTGCCCACAAACCAAAAGAAATATTGCAAGTGCCTCCTCTGCATGCATTGCTCGAGTTAATTGTAAACCATAATTATTAGTAAGCAATGAAGCTAATCTTTTAAACACTTCAGCCTCTATTCGAAGTATTCTATAGCTCTCTCCTGAGGTTTGTAAGGTTTCTTAAACCCATTGCCATCCAGAAAGTTTTGAAGTCCTAGGATTTTGTTTCAGGTTTCTTAAACCCATTGCCATCCAGAAAGTTTTGAAGTCCTAGGATTTTGTTTCACATGATACTTGAAATAATTACTTGCACATATTGCTACTATGGCACTTACGGTCATATAAAACTTTCTTGTTTTTTCCACTTCGCAACTACGTTCATCTTCGAAGTCACTTTCATCTTCTATCATCTGTATATAAAAAAATATATAATATTAAGTAACAAACTATTTTAAACAAAGACACTACAAGAATTTTAATATATAGCGGCATTATCTGTAATAATATTTATTTAAATATTGATAAATATAAAATTTATTGGCATTTATAAAAAATTATTGCTAAATATGATATTTATTGATATTTATAAATTATTGTTGGTAAATAAACATACATAGCAATATTTATTTTTAAATACCGGTAAAAGACAATTAAATTAATGACATATATTTGTTAATATCTCTAAAAGGATTTATTTATCAGCATTTAAAATTAAATATTGGTAAAAAAATATTAAATTCACATCTATATCAAAATAACGTGGGTTCTAATATTTTTTCCCTCCCGGCTCAAATATCGTCTCATCCAATTTTCTCCCTAAAAAATTGTTGCTAAATATGATATTTATTGATATTTATAAACTATTGTTGATAAATAAAAATATGTAGCAATATTTATTTTTAAATGTCGGTAAAAGATAATTAAATTAACGATATATATTTGTTAATATCTCTAAAAAGATTTATTTATCAGCATTTAAAATTAAATATTGGTCAAAAAATATTAAATTTACATCTATATCAAAATAACGTGGTTCTAATATTTTTTCCCTCACGCATCAAATATCGTCTCATTCAATTTTCTCCCTACAAAATTATTGCTAAATATGATATTTATTAATATTTATAAATTATTGTTGGTAAATAAAAATATGTAGCAATATTTATTTTTAAATGCCGGTAAAAAGATAATTAAATTAACGTCATATATTTGTTAATATCTCTAAAAGTATTTATTTATCAGCATTTAAAATTAAATATTGGTAAAAAAATTATTAAATCCACATCTATATCAAAACAACGTGGGTTCTAATATTTTTTCCCTCCCGCCTCATCTATATCAAAACAACGTGGGTTCCTAATATTTTTTCCCTTCCGCCTCAAGTATCCGCCTCATCCTTTAGGTAGCGTTTGGATTAGGGATAAACCAGAATGAGTTATAACAGGTATAAGTATAAAGTAAGGGATAAGCCTGGTATAAAGTAAAATTGTGTTTGGTTGGGAATGAGGCTTAAACCTGGTATAAGAAAAATAGTGTTTGGATTGGGGTTGAAGAATAAGGAGGAATAGAGAGTTGACTTTTGTGTTAAAAGATTAAAATATCCTTTTCTTTTTAATAATTTTTTCAAAATTAAAATTTTAAAATTTATTCAAATTTTAATCTTTATTAATTTTAATTTTTATAAAAATTTTAAGTAGGAGAAAAAAAAATTTTAATTTTAAAATTTTAAGTAGGAGTAAAAATTTTAATTTTCAAATTTATATAAATTTTAAAAAATTATAAAAATATAGTATAAATTTTAAAATTAATAATTTTTAAAAATAAAATAAAATTTTTAGATTTATTAAAATATAAAATTAAAAAAAAATAAAATTTATAAAATTTAAAATTTAAAATTTAAATATTTTTTAAAATTTAAAAATTTTAATTAGAAAAGAAAAAAAAAAAACCCAGAAGCATAAAAAAAAAAACGAAAAAAAAGGAAAAAAAAAAAAAAAAGGAAATGCCCCTTCCCAAGGCACTGCCTTGGGAAGGGACGAATGACGATTTTACCCTTGCTTTTATGTATATATTTAATTTGATAATTAAATATTGTATTATAAAAGTTTTTAGTGGGAAAAAAAAAGTAATTTTTAAATTTTAAGTGGGAGTAAAAATTTTAATTTTTAAATTTATATAAATTTAAAAAAAACTAAAAAAATTATATAAATTTTATAATTTTAAAATTAATATTATTTTTTAAAAAATAAAAATAAAAATTTATACTAATGATTTATTAAAATATAAAATATAAAAAATTAAAATTTATAAAATTATAAATTTATAATTTAAATATTTTTTAAAATTTAAATATTATAATTAAAAAAAATAAAGTTTCAAAAGAAATATAAAAGAAAGGGAAAAAAAAAAAAAAAAAAAAACCCCTTCCCAAGGCTCTGACAGAGCCTTGGGAAGCGGGGAGTAAAACCAGGGGTGTAGGAGGGGAGGGGGAATATCCCAACCCCAAACCTGGGATATCCCCGTTTGGGAGGAATATCCCAAACCGGGGATATCCCAAAGATGTTTGGGTATAAAGGGGGGATATCCCCCCCTTTATACCCGTTCCAAACACTAGCTTAGGGTTTAGTCCGATTATATTTTCTCCCTTCCGCCTCAAGCATCTGCCTCATCCTTTAGGGTTTAGTCCAATTATATTTTTTCCCTTCCGCCTCAAGCATCCGCCTCATCCGTTAGGGTTTAGTCCGATTATCTTTCTCCTTAATGGTAATAATATAAAACTCTAATTTTTATAATTTTTATAATGTGATTATCTTTTTTTGATGTTTGTTTTTCTCTAAACTAAGTTATGACTCATAGTATTATTTTTCTCTTTTTTTTATAGATTTTATTTTTTTAAGTTCTAACTTTTAAAGAAGTTTTATTGTCTATAGTTTTAGAATTTCATGAGCTAAATCTGAAAGATGAAAAGTTTTTTGGATATTTTTTGTTTATTCAATGATATAAATTTTTTTTATGTATATATTATATTTATGCCATGTAGAGAGATTTTAATTAATCTCTTGATTTTTTTTCTTTGTTATGTTGAAAGGCACATTTAATTAATTGCATATTTTTTTTATTTTTTATTTTTTTGTTATGTTGGATGTTTGAGAATACTTCCGAAACTGAAAAGATAGCCGAGGAGGGAAAATATATAATGTAAAACGAGGGAAAATATATAATCTAAAACGACGAGATCTCAAAATGAGTCCAGAAATATATGAGATCAAGGTTGGAAACAATAAAAATAAGACTTGAATATATATCCAGAAAGATAGAGACATTGAGGAACAATAAAAATAAAATCACAAGACTTGAATATATATACAGAAAGATAGAGAGATTTCATCTAATCCTCCAATATACAGTGCGCAAGTAATTTTGCTTTATAAAAATGACCATTTAATTATAATGAGAGAAATCATTTAATCATATTTTTATTTTTTATTTTTTTTGAATTTTACTCAAAGTATATGTTATTATTATACTTATACTAGTTTACACTACAAGAATTTTAATATATAGCGTTATTATTTGTAACAATATTTATTTAAATATTGATAAATATAAAATTTAGTGCCATTTATAAAAAATTATTGCTAAATATGATATATATACAAATACATTAAGGGGTGAAGCCTAAACGAGCTCCCCGCAATTCCCACTGAGGCGTTCTCTCACGGGTTCTGCTTCGTACGTTTGAAAAGACAATTGGGGCCTTTCTCTTCTCCTCTCTCTTCTCTCTTTCTCTCTCTCTCCATCTATCTCTCCCTCTGCTCTGAGACAATTGGGGCCTTTCTTTTCTCTCACCAACTCCGCCGCGGCATGGCGACTCCTATCTCTCTCACCAACTCTCACCGACTCCGCCGCGAAGCCCTCTCCTGTACTCCGCCGTGGATCCTGTCCTGCTCTTGTTGCGGAGTTGGTGTTCTGTTGCAGACGGCGGAGTTGCTGCCGCGGCATGGCGACTCCCATCTCTCTCACCAACTCCGCCGCGGAGCCCTGCCATCTCTCTCACCAACTCCGCCGCGGCATGGCGACTCCTATCTCTCTCACCAACTCTCACCGACTCCGCCGCGAATCCCTCTCCTGTACTCCGCCGCGGATCCTATCCTGCTCCTGTTGCGGAGTTGGTGTCCTGTTGCAGACGGCGGAGTTGCCGCTGCGGCATGGCGACTCCCATCTCTCTCACCAACTCCGCCGCGGAGCCCTGCCATTTCCCTCTCCCTCTGCTCTGAGACGATGCCTGACTGCTGACCTCATGTTGTACTTTTCCCTCTTCTTCTGTACATTCCTCTTAACTCTCCCTCTGCTCTGAGGTGATTTCCTCACCAACTCCACCGCATGGCTTCTCTTCTCTGACCTACCTCCCACCTACTCCGCCGCGAAGCCCGTCCTGTTCCGGAGTTGCCGCCGCGGCATGGCGACTCCCCTCCTTCTTCTCTGTGCCATACCCGATTAACAAAGTACAAGGTATATACAGGGTATATACAAGGTATATACTTACTACCCATGACTCTCTCTCCCTCTCTCTCTCCCCCTCTCTCCCTTACTTTATTCGGCTATATATACTGTTGGAATGGTTAGTTGCTTTGCCCACTTGCTTTGAATCTTGCAACCTGTTCTTCCTTCTATTCTTCTATTGCTGTCTATACGTGGAATATTGCATCTAAATTTTAAGGTAATTCCCTTTTCTTTTTACTTTTCTGATTTTTGCTGGTCCTCTAGGACATTGTGTTTGCTAAATTTAGATTTACTTTTGTACCTTATTTTTCCCTCCCTGGTTTACCTACTTCCCCTCTGGTTTATGCTCTATTTTCTTTTCTCTGTGCTTCCCTGGGGTTCTCAATACTGCTGGTGCAGGCATGGATGTCGTCACGATCTCCTTTAAGGATTTGCTTTCAGTTATAGCCCAAAAACTAGCTATCCCAGCACCAAAGTATGGGCTTACGGTTGACACGTCTGCGCGACTTATCGCTTACGTTGATGTGGAGATCGAGAGAAACGACTCCGTTGTCGAAACCATTCGTTCGTGGGGTTCGCCTGCCTGCGCTGCTGCTCCATCTGAGGAAGAGGCAACACGCAAATATATTAGTACTCTTCGTAGCGAACTTGGCTTCGCTATTCATGATGCAAATTTTGATGACGCCAAATTTTACAAAAATTTGTACACTCATTTCTTTGAACAATATAGCACATTGCCGTCGAAGTATAATACTCTCAAGTGGGACTACAAAATGCTCAAGAACTGTTACGACAAGGCTACTGAGGAAAGAGACCGTTATTTAAGTGAGCGCTCTGAAATACATGAAAGTTTGGAGAAGGTGTTTGACATAATTACTAGATCTACCATGGTTGTTGACACCCCTGTGGCGTGTGGTGCACAGGACCCTACTAATGTGTCCGAATAGTTGTTCCATACACGGTCTATCCCCTTTTGATTGGCCGGGGTTTGGCCTTTCACTTCTGGTCTACCCTTTTTGTTCTGCCAATATTTTATTTACCTTTTTTGTTTAAAGAGACTCATGCTTTTTGTACTTGCTATCTCACTTTACATTTATCTACAAATGTGATTTATGTTGTGGTTGATTTATTCCTCTATGTTTAATGTGTGTGTGTGTGTGTGTGTATATATATATATATATATATATATATATATATATATATATATATATATATATTATATGTATGTATGTATACGAATATGTATATGTATAAAGTTTTGATTCCCTTACTTATAGTTCCATTTGTTTCGGCCCTGCTGGTCCAATACAATCTGGGAATATGGTCCAATATGAAAAAAAGGGGTGTTGCGTGCTAAATGGCCTCGGGGCAGTTGTCATGAGTTACCTTAGGGCAATCGGCTGTGATTCAATGTGAGAAGATGGTATGTTGCATGCCGAACGGCCTTGGGGCGATTGTCATGCCTTGCCTTAGGGCAATGACCGCATCCTTTTTGTATTCCTAATTTTAATATTGTTATTCCCAGATTATGTTTTTTGGTCCTTCCACTCTTTGTTGTGTGATGGATGGGCTGCATAGAGAATATACACTCAGCTGCTTACATATCTACCAGAAAACTGTGGGAAAAGTTGAGGCTTCTCTCTTTAATGTATTTGTAAATTGTACTGTTTGTTTTGCTTATGTTATTTCCACTTCTTGACACTTAATGGGATGTTCTGTGCCTTCTTCTTCTTCTTTTTGGATTTAAGCGGCAAGCCTCAAGTTATATCAGAACTTATTGTGAGTATGCAAGGTTGAAATATTTTACTCAATGAAATACAATACAGTTGACATGAGTTCTATGCATTTTCTGACCTTCTTTTATTTTTGGTTTCGTTTTATCCTATGATTTTTTGATGCAGCACTTATGTCTGTAATGTTGTCATAAACCTTAGTAGTATAAACTAAACAATTCTCATTTTATCTTCTAGCTTTCTTAATATATATTGATTCTTCCTCCTCGAATTTTGTACTTGATCATGAGTTCGTTCTATGCATATATTGCCATATAAAAGCTGTTTTTAGTACAAGAGAACCCTCATTGTATAATAAATTCCAAGTGCTCCTTTGCCTGTGAGTCTATTTTTGCTGTTGTATTAATGTTCTCGCTCCACTACAAGAAAAACCATATTTTTTGGCCGTCAAAAATGCCAGCAAAGATTAACGCCGGCAGTTTGTAAACGGCCCCAATAGCAACTGTCGGCAAAAGACAAGAGCCAGCAAAAAAATCTTTATTGGCAGTTTGAAGTGCTAAAAAAATTATTTATCGTGGCAGTTTAAATGCCAGCAAATAATACATGGGTGGCTCTTTCAATAACTAGCAAATAGAAATTTCATGGCAATCTTAGCTACCATCAAAAGTTTATTTTGTGGCAACTAATATCACTAATAAAAATATTTTTTCAGACAATGTAAAGTGCCAGCAAATAGTAATTCCCAACAATTTAAAAGATCATAAAATTTTTTAATTTATTAATTATTCGCCGATAAAAGTGTAAAAAATGTTGCAATTTTTTCTTTCGGCATGTAGAAATTGTTTAATAGTAGAATTAAGTTCATCAATTTACACATTAATGCAAGTTGGTAGAGAGCTTAATTGGCAATAATTGTGAACATAAAAGCTATTTCGACCAAATTCCATTAAATATAAAGAGTTTTACATTATAATTCACAAACCAAATACATAAAAATATAAGTTCATAGTTCGAGTCATACAATCAAAAAGACTTCACAGAAAAAGAAAAAAAAAAGAAAAAAGGAAGTCAAATAAACTATCTATAACTCAAAATGTCCAATAAAAAACGATTAACACACTATTTGCTGCTCAGAAAGAAAATTTTTGCACAACATCCAAATCATATAGCTTCAAAGCAGCTGTCTCCAAAAGGATCATAGGATTTCTTCACTTTTCATTTTCTTTAACCTACAACAATGTGAAGAAAATACTGTATTCAATCATTTGGTTCATAATCTATATGAAAAGAATAATAATTTAATAGATATGTACAAAGATAAAACTTACAAGATAAAAAGGCCAAGCAATTGATTTTCTAGCAGCATCACCAACTGTCTTCAATTTTTGATAACTACGAATCAAATTCTCATTGGGCATTATGACAACCTCAATATATACCTCCCAAAATTGCTGGCCTAGCCTTTCTCCTCCAACTATAGTAGATGGATCTCTACTAAATAGAATTCCTCGTGCCACAGGACGATGTGGTTTTCCAAGAGACATTAATGTCTCTTCTTTTTCACCCTATATACCATGTTCAAGCATTACAAAGGACATTTCGAGACATATTTAGTTAAATACAGTTATAATGCTTTAAAAAGATTCAAAATGGTAACTTACTTCATTTCGAGATATTTCATGTTGCATCCTCATTTTCTTATGATGTATCTACAATTTGGAGAGAATTTAATTCATATTAAGTATTAGAATACATATTTATCACAAATTTAATTATAAAAAAAAGTACTAAATATAGGCAACATATATATAATTTACTATGAAATGATGTAGAAACAAACCCTATGAGTTGGAATTGCATGAGTGGATGAAGACGACGAGGACCATGCATCTCTTTCAAGTCCATTGGCAGTATCTTCGTTTGCATTGGCAACATTCTACAGATTGAACAATTAAATCTATTAAAATATAAAAAATTAAAATTACATAGCCAAAATATATGAGCAACTAGTAAAACTAAACCTGTCTAGTCTCTACGGAATTAGATTGGTGAAAATCATTTGGGCTCCTTTGCCAAGCATCCATTTTGGCTTCCATTTTAGCTAATTTTGCTTTTAGTTCAATTTGTTCCTGTTCCATAGCCACCATTTTTTCTTGCATTATTTGTGTTTCCTCTTCAGCTTTTCTCTTAGCTTCATATGCCATTCGTACACTTGTCGCACGAGAAGGTATCAAACTCCATATATCAGTAGGACAAGGGCCTAAACCAAGGCCACGAACATGACCATGTCTTTCTTTTCCAAAAACTTCTGAAAATAAATCACCTTCTTTAAGATCTTTTTTTGCCTTTTCTGGATTATCCATGGCCTTCTTATCAATGTCTCTCTATAATCATTATAAGAACAATTAAAACTAAAGTTATGTTTCACACACCTAACACATAAGAGAGGGAAAGCTACATAAAGAGAGATGTTGATCCTCACAAGTTTGCTCGCACATTCAGCATTCACTGGAGTTCCATCTTTGTGAATATGGGTGATTTTGAAAAGTTCTGCTCTTGTTGGTAGAATTCCTTTATCTTTACACTGTCACCAATACATAGTCACTTGATATTTTGAAGTGAAACCAAGTATCAATAAATTCAATATCAAAAGAGACATAAAAAATGTTATCATACTAATTTTTTTTGAGATAATGTTTGAAGGTATGCTATTATGAAATTCATACTTCATGTTGTCTACTTAACAATTTGTCAAGTTTATGTGCTAAGATGTCAAAATTTAGTCTTGTATCATACTAATTTAGTCTCTTTTGAATTCTAATCCATGATAACTATATTTCAAGCTTATTCAGTGATTCTAAGGTGTTCTTAGTCAAACTTAATTGCTATATGCTATATTATATATATACGATTCTCTGACCCCTTAAATGAAATGCTCTATTCTATATCAACAATCATTACTTGAAGTTCAAAATCTTTGTATGGCTTATAACTACTATATTGAAAAAAAAGGATAACAAATTCATGAGATATATATGAGATTATGATTGAGTTATCTAAATTGTGAATCTACCTCCTTGCTGAAATATTATTTGCCTATTGTCTTACTACATTAGATCATCATAGTATGAAGCCAATTAGCCAGTAAAGAAAAGATAAAGGATATAAGATGCTCGCCTCATTTTCACGAATACGGGCGAAGCTTTTCGATCCAGCAGTATGCAAAGTAACTTGGTTTGAACGATTAACCTTGTTCCTTAAACAACGAGCCTAAGCTTGCAGTTATTATAGCTAGAAATATTTTAAGGCAAGTACAAAATAAAATAATGTTAAAATATTTGAATGGCTATTACTTTTCAACTCACCTGTCCTTCCTCACTATTCCAAAAGTCAATTAAATGTTTCCATTGATCAGGAATGACTCTTGGATCACAATCAGCTAAACGTTCCTCATAAGTTTTATGAGCATCATAATGCTTTCTTTTCAACTCACACTTGAAGTCCTTCCATTTCTTTCCAAGAGCCTTTATAACCCAAGACATACTATCATCTTTGATATCATACTTTAACTACAAAATGCCAAAAATAAACCATTCTTTCAGTGCAACAATGTAAATAGGCAATTCATTAAATAATGTAAATACAAACCTTCACTAAGTTCCATAGTTTTTCTTTATACTCTGATGGTACTTTCCTCCAATCTTTATATATAAGAGGTGCATCGTTTCCATTTCTTACTACAGTACCTAAGAAGTTTGTGAATTTTGTAGCGTCATCTCTAATTGGTTGGTCAAATTCATTGAACTTCTGTGGTAGGCGTTCATCATCTCGAATTGCCCAAATTTTTAGCATTCGAGTAGGACCTCTCTTGTTCTTTGATTTTTTAGTAGAATCTGTTAAAAAAAAAACCCACCAAAGTAAGCTTACTCGATCATAATATAATGTATGAAATGTTTACTGTATCACTTATTTGCTAATTATTTTCTTAATTCAAATAAAATAATAATAAAACTTTGTTACCTGCATTTGGTTCATTGTGATTCTCTTGCATTTCATCTTCAGCAGAATGATTTTCATTATAATTATCATGCATATGGTTATGTAAAAGATTATAATCTTCTGCAAAATCTTGATAATGCATCGGGTGAGGTCTTGAGGGTATAATAGATGGTTGATCCAAGTGTTCATTTACTATTCTTTCTAGCCCACTGGTGGATGAAGGGCGATTAACATACAAGTGATTTTGACCAGATAGTTGCATTTGATTTGATTGAGAGCCATGGTGCCTAGAGGTAGGTTGTGTTTTATGAAGTGATGGTTGGACTCCTCGTGGTTTGAATTGCTTAGGCAAAGGTGTTTTTGATGTAGGCATTTGCATAAGGCATTTATGTGTACTTGTGGGATGTGACGGATCTGACGTAGGATGCCTTGAGTGAGTATTTGAATGCCGCATGATTAACGTGAATCCTGCATAACAAAACTGTAAATATTGCAAAGATGTATAATCATAACAGGATACAATATAACAAAGTAAATAATTATAATTAAATATTAAACTTCATATATGATTTCTTGACCTTGAAATCAAGGGAATTTTCCTATAGAGAATGTACACCAGCAAGTTTCAAGTCTTGTGTTGTGCCAACCAGAGAAATAAATACTAAATGAAATAAAATTCTAAATAGTTGTAACTAGAAAATAAACAACATTTGCTTCACAAAACCAACAACATATTATGAAAATTCAGCTTAGTAAATTAACCTTGAGTGAATACTTTAGATAAATATATTTTCATTTCCTTCATCCTCACTAGAATATGAGTGGTCACTATGCACAACATTACTTGCAACATTCACAACTAAAGGTGAATTAATGGTTGTCCCAGGTGCATCTCTTCTGATCCAATTTATAATATCATAATCATTGCTTGTGGTGCTATCTGCATTCAGATTATCATCTAAGCCAGTAGGATAGTATATCTCCACCTCATCATCATCGCCTTTCCTGGACATATCAAAATAGTCCCTAGGCTTTGTACCAATTACGATATGCCAATCTTCATCTATAGGATCTCTGATGTAGAAAACTTGCTCAACTTGAGATGCTAATACAAAAGGTTCATCCGACAAATGGTTGCCTCTATATAATAACTGGTTAAAATTAACAAGTGTGAATCCATATTCATCCTTTTTAATTCCTCTACCTTCCGAACGCACATCTACCCAGTCACATTGAAATAACACTACTTTTGCTTTCCCGCTATAGTTCAACTCAATGATTTCTTTCACAACTCCATAGTATGCGACATCACCTCTGGCAGGATTTTGATCCTTTGCGCTAGAAAAGCTTGAGGTACTTGCGACCAACACATGTAGTAACCGTGATTTTTAAAATCCAAATTTAAGTTGAAATAATCTCCTGGATTATTTAAATGGCAAAAATGGGAAATTAGTAGTGCAATAGAGGCCCTGAAATATCGACTTTTGATCGGGGCCTGATCTCGAAAATCCGAGAGCACCATTGCGATCGTTTCGACGAAACATGAAAAGTTCATATTCACATGTCGGCGATCCAACGGTCGGATCTTCCGCAAAACAGAGAAGAAGGAAACGGCCCCACAGCGTAAAGCGAATAGTAACCCTGTATTTTAAATACCCTCTTGACCACTAACGGCCGTTTCGCCGTCTGAAACCTTGATATAGGGGTATGAGTAGTCAAACCTAACTAATTTCGACGTTCTGAGCGCAATGACACTGGCGGATTTCGCGTTTGGCGACCCGGGTGCATCGAAGTGCGTGCATCAGACTATAACTTGTCGAATTAAATGGCCTGAGATTTCATACGAGTATCAAATCGAACAAATAAATAGCCTATCTTGATGGTCTCGACGAGCCGGACGTCGTGACGAAGTCTGTTTCGCATTTCGTCGAGCGGATTGTCTCGAAATACGTAAAATACACTGAAAAAGGGAGTATTTTTGGAAAATTGTTAGTATTTTATGTATAAAAATTAACAAGCTTAATTCACTAAGGTTCTGAATGCAATTGTGAGCTACAGCTGGGTCCTTAAGGCTTAGGGTTGCTTGTACAAGGGTTATTTTGCAAAATTGCAAAATTATGCATTTATGTTGAAGTGTCTCTTGGTCTACCTTGGGCTGCCCGTGGGGGAATCACGAGGGGTCTTCGGGTGTAATACGAAGCACCAACTTCCCTCTGTATCTCCCAGACTAATCCCCGAGTGCTGGGGGGCTAAGGAACACAAACCCATTGAGAGGAACCCGAGAGAGAGAGAAGAAGAGGAAGGTTGGAACCAAACCTCTCCAAGTTGGGTCCTGGAGTTCCTGTGGTGTTCCTCTGTGCCTGTGGACCTTCCTGGGTGCTTGCCGAGGTCACGCGAAGAAGGAGAAGGATACCCGGCTTCTTCCTCTTTTCATCGACTCCGGCAAAGGTAAGTTTTTAAACCACGGTTTTCTTGAACCCTAGACCAATAGCAGTGGACCTCTTAGGTCCCTAGGTTGTTCTCTGCCAAGCCCCAGGGTCCCATGCACGTTGCATGGCCGGCGGGAGCAAGTTCTCGCCGGAAACCTAGCATAAGCTCCGCCTCGTCACAACTCCGCAACCAATGGACCAAAACGGGTCAAAATTGGTATTCAAGGACTGTAGGATCTATAGATTATTTCTGAAAAATTTGAGCCATTATGGTGGAGTATTTACGAAGAAAATCAAAGCCCTAGTTTTCTAAAAAGTTGTACCTTGGCCGAGCTCGTTGCTCCGGCGCCGGCGACGCTTTCCACCGCCGGCCACCTACCCGGAACTCTTCTTGGGACCGAGGGGAGTCCATCCATGCCATTGCATGCAACCCATGCATCCCAATTGGGGACCGGCCATGAATGGCCCGAGCTTGAAGCCATTAATGGTGGTCGGCAATCCGGCGACCTCCGACGGCGTGGACAAGGCCATACCTTCCTAAAAGCTTGCTAGGAAGCTTGTGGTGCTGTTCCTTGCACCTTAAAATCAACCATTGCAAAGTTGCCATTGTTGAAGAAGAAGCTCAAACCGAGCTTGCCCCTGCCGCGCCGCCGCCGTGTCCTGTAGCCGGGCACGGATCCAGGTGAGTTTGTTGTGTGTTTTAGCATCCAAATGGCCAAGTGGTTTGGTCCCAGAGCCCCTGGTTGAATGGTCACAAAATTCGAGGTTTAAAGTCATCTTCAACCTCGGATTTTCCGGCAACCGAGGCTATGGGAGGTTGTCCAAGATAATGAGAAAAGTTCCTGCAGTCTTTAGAAGCATCTCCCTCCATCTTGGGAAGCCCCAGGTGCAATGGTTGCTGAGAACAAAGCTGGGTATTGGTTATGTGTGTGTTGTGTAATTGGTGCACATCACCTGTTTGTGGAAATGCCACAATGAAGAAAGGTTGGGATTTAGGTCTCGAGTTAAATATGAAAGATGTCCCAAAATGTCCCCTGAGCTTGATACTCACTTCAGATCAAGTTCTATTTGTGTGGACTGATGTTTGGAGCATTGTGTGAGTTGATTGAGAGCAAGGTGTTGGATCTGAGAGATCCAGTGAACCTGGGTTGCAAATAGGGCAAGCCCAGTGGTTTATGAAGTATTTTAAACATGTGGTAAAAGCAGAATTTTAATTGGTACCTTAAAACTAAAGATGTGGTGTTGTCAAGCTCTAAATTAAGTGTTTTGGTCCAAGGTTTGTTCTGGTCTGATTGCGAAGTTGCAACAGTGAGCTCCTGGCTAATTTGGGGTCACTAAACGCGATGCTCGCGTTTAATTTAAGTTTTGATGAGCCGAAGAAACAAAAATGCCTTTTGGCTATGTTAGAGAAGTATATTATGGCCCGAAGTTTTCCTCGGGTTCCGTGCTGCTGCAAATGGGTGAGCACGGTGTTCAGCGAGTCGAGGGTCACCTACTGGAAGTTACGGTTCATAAAAATGATTTTCCAGTTGAAAGAACGAGCGAAAACAGTGCTCAAATGGCACTAAAAGTGCGATTTTCGGAAATCCTAAGGGCCTAAACGCAAATGTTACCTAGCGTGCTGTCTTAGGCTGTGTGCCTATGATCTCTATGCTTTTCTTTGGTGAACCGATGGCTTTCGTTGAGCGGAAATCGGTTATCGGATCGTAAATTGGCAAAAGTGTCAATGTATCGGCAAATTTCCGAAAATTTCGGGAAGATCCCGGGACTTCAGCGAAGCTCCCCGTTTAGCTTGTCTGCACATAGTGTGTCAGTGGGTTGGGTATGTGTGAGAGTCGATTTTCTGACCTGTGCATATGATTCAGGTCCCAGCAGTCAGCCGCTAGCCTGCGAGCCATCCTGCAGCCACCGTGATCATCTACATTGAGGTGGGTTTATCTTCGGTCCGGGCTTTATCAGGTTGGCCCTATGGGGTGCCTTGGTAGGTCGGACCCCTGTTTTTGGTGTAGCCCTGAACCTATGCTTGAGCCTTTCTATTTGCTTTCATTCCAGTATTCAGTCATTACAGCTATGTTTGCCTTGATCTTACAGTTGAGCTCTCTATATGCTTTCATTCTCAGCACTTAGTATGTATAGTGATATACATCTGGACTTATGCCATGCCTGATTGGACATTAGCTAGAGTGATTATCAGTTCACTTTATATCAGCATTTCCTATTCTTTTATTGCATATTAGAATAGAAGTTCAGCTTTTGCTATACAGCTTGACACATACCATGTTTGTTTGGTTATCAGCCTAGTTATATCAGCATTTCCTGTTCTATGATGCATAATAGAATAGGAGTACAGTTCTGCTATTCAGTTTCAGTTACAGCTCAGATATTCCGCTCCTATTGTTCATATTCGTTTATACAGCATCAGTGATTGTTACAGCCTTCAGCATCCCGATAGGGATTTCTCGGCTTATTACCGTATGTGTGGTCTTTAGACCATGAGCTTGAGCATCAGCATTATGATCGCCACAGAGCCAGCTGTTCTTTCGCGTACACCAGCGGGCTGATCCCCCGCAGTGGTGTACTTTACCGGTAAAGTGGTCAGCAGTGGCGACCCGTGAGCCCAGAGGGTTATGACAGCAGATTGGTGTACAGGTGGCATTTAGCCTGAGGTTCTGTGAGACCAATAGTGGTACTTAGCCTGAGGTCCCAGTAACCAATAGTGGCAATGATTGGGTACTTGTTGTTATTCAGCACTCCCAGTTTACAGCTTTGTTTATAGCATGTTCAGTTTTCTGCTTGTCAGCTTTATCAGTTATAGCATGATCACTTTCTGCTTGTCAGCTTTATCAGTTATAGCATGATCATTACCTGCTTGTCAGATTTATTAGTTATAGCATGATCATTTCCTGCCTGTCAGATTATCAGTTATAGCATGATCGATTACAATCATGAGTACCCTGCTTCCCTTCCGTGATTATCAGCATTCCCTGTTTACAGCATTGATATACTAGCTCTGCTCTATAGCATGAGTAGCTCTTGCTTGTCTGATTTGCCAGTTACAGCATGCCTAGATTTTTATCTGCATCTTACCTTTCAGCTTCAGTATTTCTTGCTCTTATTATCCGCTTATTATTGTATCTGGTAGGTACGACTTGCTATTTCTCGGCCCGTCGTGCCCACTGGGATACATGTAGAGTGTATCTCACACCCCCTGGGTGACCATTTTTCAGGTCAGTCGGGAGCTTGAGATTGGGACGATCCAGTGAGCTGTTGCGCTAGAGTTGTCCCCTGCTATTTGGCCATGGTGGCCCAGTGCTAGTATTTTGGTTACAGTATCATGATCATAGCTATCTCTGTATTTGTTAGAATATTTGTGGATTATATCATGAGTGGTTGTGGATGTATTAGTTATAGAGTTTACTTTTGATCTAGCTGTTGATTATTGCTTTCTGATTGCACTTGCCTAGCCGAGCATGTATAGGGGAGACTCTGTCCGTGTGGATAGAGGATTTCCTATGCATGTGGCGGTCTGTTCACGTCCTGAGTTTAAAGTTTGAACTCTGATTTAAAAAAAAAAAAAAATTCTACCGCTGTTTTGAAACTCGGGGCGTGACAACACAACACCACTATTTTATGTTTTTCTTTTTTCTTCAACATCTTTTGTGTGAAATCTAAATCCATTTATGACCTAACCTTTAAAGCTCTTAGCATTCATAAGAGGACCTGCTGCCATCCATTTGATTTCTTCCGATAATTCCTCATTTTCTTCCATAATTAACTTGCTTACCTATATATATAAACATAATAAGTCATTCTATATACAAGTATTGAAATTTATTAAGTTGGTGGTAAAATCGTGAAGGTTCCACTCACATAGGATCTAAACCACTCATGAAAAGTTTCGTTATGAATACGCTCTATATCATGCCTTCGTGCTCGACGATTGTGCACTTTAATCTTGTGAAGATGCTTTCTGCATATACAAAGGAAAATGATACTAAATATAAAAGAAAAATAATATGTCCTAGAAAAATCAAAGTTTGTTAGTTGATTTACTTACATAAGATAAGGACCGATACGATCATAATTAAATAACACATATCGGTGAGCTTGTGCCCATGTTATGTAGTCTAATGTAATAATCGCACCATCATCCAATGCACGACCACGATATGAAAAAAAAGGCAGCACTTGACTTTGGATGGTAGAGTGGTCAGCATTTCTTACTGGACGATTAAATTTGGTATCAACATTGTGCAAGTAACTTGAACAAAATGTCAAGCTTTCCTCAATCAAATAGCCTTCAGCAATCGAACCCTCTGGACAATTTCTATTTCGAACACTCAACTTTAATTTCAACAGTGATCTATGTATACAAAGCAAAAAAATCACAAGATTATTAGAGACTAACTTATTGATTAAATTAGCAAAAATTGATTACAACAACAACTGACCTCTCAATTGGAAACATCCAACGGTATTGCACCGGTCCAGCAAGTTTGGCTTCGTTAGCAAGATGAATTGCCAAATGCACCATGATATCAAAAAAAGCGGGTGGGAAGATCCTCTCAAGATGGCATAATATCAAAGCAATTCGATCTTCCAATTGATCTATATCTTTTACTTTTAACGACTTTGAACATAATTCCCTAAAGAAGTTGCTTAGTTCTATTAATGGTGAGCAAACATCTTTTGGCAAAATTCTTCTTAAAGCTAATGGGAGCAGATATAGCATTAGCACATAGCTATCGTGGCTCTTAAGCCCTGAAATTTTCTTTTCTTTAACACGTATACGATTTGAAATATTGGCTGCATAACCATCCGGAAACTTTACTCCTTTCAATACTTTAAAGAAAATATCCTTTTCCTCTCTACTTAGCGAGAAGCTTGCCGACGGTAGATATGTTTTGTTTTCCATTATAACTGGATGAAGATCGTGTCTCAAGCCCATTTCTTGAAGGTCAAGACGAGCTTTAAAACTGTCCTTCGATTTATCCTCAAAACTAATCAATGTATAAAGTACATTATCAGAAATATTTTTCACAATATGCAAAACATCTAGGTTATGATGCACCAAAAGAGAATCCCAGTATGGCAAATCAAAAAATATGCTACGTTTCTTCCAGTTATAGGATGGTTGCATTACATTAGCTCGCCCATTTTTTTTTGACTTTGTATTTTGGTTGTGCTTTCCAAATACAACATTAATATTTTTCACTTGCTCCAATACATCATGCCCTGAAAGTAGAGGTGGGGCTTCTCTCAACTCGCATTTACCATTAAAAGAAATTGCATCTCGACGAAACTTATGCCCTCTCTTGAGAAATCTACGATGGCCCATGTAACATAATTTTCGTCCATGCTTTAAATATTTAGAGCAAGTGTCCTTATTGCAGTAAGGACAAGCAAGATAGCCTTTGGTGCTCCAACCAGACAAGCATGCATAACCCGAAAAATCACTTATAGTCCACAATATTGCTGCACGCATTTGAAATATTTGACCAGATGACACATCATATGTTTTAACTCCATCGGCCCATAATTCTTTTAACTCATCAATTAATGGTTGCATGTATACATCTTTATCATTCCCAGGGGCAGATGGGCCAGGAATAAGCAATGAGAGAATGAGGTTAGATTGTTTCATACATATCCAAGGGGGAAGATTGTATGGAATCAAAATAACAGGCCATGTGGTATGAGAAATGCTCATCATCCGAAATGGATTAAAACCATCACTTGCTAAACCAAGTCTTACATTGCGCGGATCAGATGAGAATTGTTGGTGCTTGTGATCAAAATCTTTCCATGCTGGAGAATCTGCTGGGTGTCTTAATACTCCATCTTTCGTTCGCCCTTCATCATGCCATCTCATTTCTGATGCTATTTTTGATGACATAAATAGCCTTTGTAACCTAGGTTTTAACGGAAAATAACGCAAGATCTTCATTGGAATCTTATGGTTACATTTTGTTTTAGATTTTGTATTATTCTTCTTGTTTTCAACTATTTTCCATCTTGAAGTACTACATACATGGCATGACGATGCATTGGCAAACTCCTTTCTATATAAGATGCAATCGTTTGGGCATGCATCAATCTTTTCGTACCCAAGACCTAAGTCCCTCATAATTTTATTAGTCTCATAGAAACTTCTTGGTAATGTTTCTCCCTTCGGAAGTGCTTGTTTTAATAACTCTAGCAACATGTCAAAACTCTTATTACTCCAACCTCCTTGGCATTTAATCTGCAATAGACGTACAATAAAGGAGAGTTTCGAAAACATCTTACAACCTGGATATAACTCTTGATTAGCATCTTCTACCAACCTAAAAATTTTTTTTGTCTCTTCATCTGGCTCCTCTCTTATATTATCAAATTCTGAATTTTCCAACTCCATGTCGGAAGTCGGAAAATAAAATGCATCATGTATTATCTCATCAATTTCATCAGCTTGTATTTCTTTGTCTTCGAAGTTAGCCTCATGAATAGGCTTCGAAGCAAAATTGTCTTCTCCATGAAAAATCCATTTTGTATAACTCTTCATAAATCCATCACATAATAGATGTTCATAGACAACTTCATATTCCCTCCAGAAGCAATTAGTATATTTTTTACATGGGCATAAAATCAAGTCATTTCTTGATGCATTCTCAAATGCAAATTTGAGAAACAGATCCAAGCCATGTTGGTAATCATCACTTATCCTACAGTTTATTTGGTCCAAGTGATTAGATCCGTTAACTAATAAATGCTTTCTTTAGAAAAGTTAGAGCCAAAAAATTTAGAAAATTGCCTAAACTTATTAATCCAACTCTTATCCATGTTTTGATAGCTACTTTAGATTGTGTGTCACAATAATAAAATGAGTTACACCTGCACAAACTTAACAAGTTACTATGATAATAAATATTAAATCACTAGTCGAAAACTTTTACCCAAATTTAAATGCACATTAAAATTCATTTATATCTAATCTTTACTATCTTAGGTTATTGTATCCTTGAGATCATAGAATTTCTGAAGAATAAAAAAATCTATTAAAAGAATACATGTGACTAATTAAATTATGACCAGTATTATATGTATTTCTATGAACTTTGTGTATGTTGTCTATTTGGTAGATGTTGACTTAGCTTGGTTGTTTGGTTGTGCATATTACTATGTTCAGAATATTAATTTGTTGCATATCTATTAGTTTCTTAGATTCGTCTTCACTTCACTTAAGAATAGTAATGGAATTGAACAATCAAATGTCAAGCAAAAATTAGCCATCATTAAATTCTAAAGAATAATTGTATATGATGACTTTTTTATAAGTGTAGAATAGACTAACAGTAACAATTAGATTATGTTTTTTTTTTCCTTCTCTGTTTCTATATATCCATTAGAAAAGTCAATAAAAAAATGGGGAAAAAAAAAAGTAGAGGAAGAAAGAAGAACAATATGTACTATTATATTTTACAGAAGACTAGAGGCAATCCCAAAATATACATTAGAACTATAAAAGTAACTATAGATGTAGTTGCATCATCCAACAAAATAAACAAACTAAAATATGCAACAGAGTATCCATATTACAAAGAGCCAAAACTAGAATTTATAACAACACAAATCTCAAGCATGTAATAAAAAATCAAGAAGTACACAATTCCAATACCAAATTAACAACCTCAAAGTAAAGCACCAGAGATGGAGTCAAATACATCAATGATCAATAGTAATGCATAAAATCATCTATGGTATTGAATGGGTGCCATCTCAAAACTTCATTTAAATATATAAATTGTCAAAAGAAATATTCTAAATTCTTCTCACAATGATTTAAAATCACAGCATTCACCTAGAAAGAAATTGCCCTTTGGAGAAGTTGTTGTAGATTTTATCCCATCTCTTCTAGCGGCTGTAGGTTTAGACCAACAAGGATAGTGAGCAAGGTCATCCTGCTTGTCTGATCAATATCTACAAATATCTAGCCATAGTAAGAGCACAAATTGACAAAGAGAATATTAAATATATAATTTGGTTTAAAATTTTGAAAAAGTTTTTAGAAATATGTCAATATGAGCATTGGTGTGCAACAAAACAATATGTAAACAAATTTTTTTTTCTCCACAAAATATCACTTTTGTGCATGATGCATACATAAATAGGAATGCTTATATGCTTGGAAGCGTCTTTGCAAGTTTCTAACTTTATCAGAAACTTCTTATATTTTATAGTATTATAGTTTTATGCATCCCTTGTTGCTTTAACTCATATTTCAATTAATATCTATTTCAGATTAATACACCAGGAAACTCACAGTAAGGTAAATTCTAGCAACAGGCCATTATAAAATAGACTTTTATTTTTCACCACAAAAAAAAAAAATCCCCCTCATCTATTCTTCTCTTTTCTGTGATGAAGATACTTGAAATTTTAATTATTAACTTTATATTATTTAAATGAAGAATTTTATTTATATATCCAGCACACTTTTTTAGCTTTGGAACTACAAATTTTATTAACAATCAAAACCATTGGTTTTATTGAATCCCTAATTTAATTTATAAAAATAAACTTAAACTAAAACAATTAAAAGTTAATTAGGCTTTATGCAGATGAAAATTTATTAGTAGTGGAGGGCATCCCTCTGTTTTGCCTTAAAGAAACAATCCCAACCCACTCCTCCAATCACAGCAAATTCCACAAAGAAAAAACCCTAAACAAATTCCTTAACCATACATCAATTCAAATGCATAATTGTAACAACAAATCTATGAATACGATCACTACGAAATTTGCAGGAGGGATTGTGCTCTCACATTGTAGTGAACGAAGAGAGGAATTTGAGGTTCGGGTGGTGGAGAATCTGGTTACACGAACAAGGTGGATGACGAGCCTTTGCGCGGTGATGACGAGCGATGATAGTTGAATGTAGTGCTGCTGCCGAGCTGGATAACGAACCTTCGCACTGTGACGACAAATCCTTTAGATCATGCTCTAGGGACTGCTTGAGATAGAAGCAGGAATCTAAGATTTTTAGATAATTTGGAAAGGGGCTGAGAAAGAATTTTAGATCATAATAAAAAATAATGAGAAAGAAATAATTTTCTGCCCTTTTATGAAGTTAGGATGAGCTGGTTTATTATCGCGCGCCAAAAAGAAAACGCGCCAAAAAGAAAAAAAATATTTCACGCTCCCGCGTGCGCTCACCCGCGCGCACAGAGTTTTTTTATTTTTTATTTAATTTTTTATTAACTTGGTGAGGAGGTTTTATGGGCCGGCCGGTTGCGCAAAGAAAAAAATACAGGCCCTCATAAAACAGCCAAGAATTATGTGTATATGCTGGCAGTCATCAGAGTTGCCAGCATATATCTGCCAGCAAAGCACTATCATGTTGTAGTGCTCCCTAATTTTTTCTGCTATTGTTACTTTCGTTTTTCCTTCTTGTAAGGTGGGAACTCTCCAATTCCATGTAAGGATAGATGGGTCTTTCTATTGCGTGACCCACCTTCCTTTATTTTCTTTGGTTTGCTGCACTTTGGACTTTCCTACATTTGCTTACTTATCTTATTTACCATTTTTTTCCCTTCTCCTTTTTCTGTCCTGGGTTTTTACTTGCCTTTTTTTTAGCACGCAAATGTTGTTTCTTATATATTCCCTCTACTCCTCTACTATTATTGCTTGCAACAATTGTTACAAAATAATTATGCTAAGTTCTCCCCTGTGCTATGCTCAGACTTGAATGATTTGATGACCTAGAAAAATTTTGTTCTACATCACTATGGTGGGTATTATAGCATAAAGCTGACTGTACTTTGCCAAAGACGGGGAAACAAGGTTTACTCCCTTTGAATTAGGAAGGGTTGGTTTCTTTGATCATGCAACTACGGTAATTCTAGATACTTCTCTTCTTCTTTCTCTTTTTTTTTTTTTTTTTTTTTTTTTTTTTTTTTTTTTTTTTTTTTTTTTTTTTTTTTTTTTTTTTTTTTAAGGCGATGATGATGCAGGAAAAAAAAAAAAAAAAAGTAAAAAACCCAAGCTGAGAAATGGTCTGCTCATTGACCTTGGAAATTTGGACAGCCGTTGGGACCGGAATATTGCACGTGCATTATCTGGGTGGCCTATAATGTATGCACCCATTTGTGTGTCGCCGATAGGCGTGCATTATCTAAATGGCCTACAATGTATGCAACCATTTTATGCGTCGCCGATATCCTCCACACTAATCTGAGCCTTATACTAATTTTTTTTCCCTCCTTTGCTTCTATATATTTATTCTTGATTTTCGCTGTGGTTTTATTTGGATTTCCTTTTGGTTTTCAATCCTTATGGTTGAATATATATATATATATATATATATATATATATATATAATATATATATATATATATATATATATATATATATATATATTTCTCGAGTTAATTCGTTCCCGGGCCTCTGATCTCTCTTAAGGAGCAGTTGGAGAATGCTAAGGTTCTGACGTGCTTATTTTGCTCATTTCTTCCAGCATTTGTAGTGCTTTTAGTGCTATTTTTTAGCGACTATTGACGGGCCACTTCCTCATGTATGACATTTGTTTGCGTTGTGCTGTTCTGGTATGATATTTATTTCGGATGGGTTTTTGTTGCTTCCGTCCCTGCGATTTTGTGGATTCTCCATGCTGTTGTAAATTATGCTACGTTACTTGATCCTGATATTTATTATTTCCGTTATTTGTTGTTTTATTTGCATTGAGACGGTTTCGATGGTGTGCTTGAAATACGTAATCTTTTCACATCTGAGACCGTTTCGATGCTGTGCTTGAAAACGAGAGGAGAATATTTGTCACATGTCAAATTTCTCCTGCAAGATTTTTTCAGCAGTAGCTTTTTTATTTGCCCCTTGGTGAAAAATTCATCTACATATCTTTTTATTCCGCATGGAGTTTGTCATATGCCTCTCAAAATTATTTATCATTGCATTTCTCTACGAAAACTAGCAATGGACATGTCAGTATGAACTATTAGAATAACCTGCTGTTAGCACGACAGAGCTAAATTTTACAAGCAAAATACAAGCTAAATGGGGATTTCACTGATGTGTTTCTCATTCTTAACCAATGCAAATACAGGTACGTAAGTCATATTGAAACAGACAACTACCTTTGAGTTGCTTAAGCAAGTTGTGTTTCTGTTATTGTTGTTGTTGTTGTTTTTTCTTTTTGTTTTTTCTCCTATTGGTGGAGATGCTGTGTTATATAACCTTTTTTAGCTGCTGAGATTTCTTCCATTTGAAAAAGAACAGTGCACTCTCTTGCTTAAATACTTCTCAGAATTTTTGAATTTGGTTTATGAAAGTTTCTGAAATTTTGATAATTAGGAGTAAAATGTTAGTCACAATCAGCCAGTATTCATCCAAGCAGTTGATAGTGTCTTTGTTCTATCTTTTATAGAATGCTTTATAGATTGTTATCTACTTGAACTACCAATGGTATGTAGGATGATGGGAGTTTGAGGATGTAGAAGGAGAGGCTGCTTGGTTGTATCGATTGGGAATTAAATGGTTATATTTCCTATCTCCTTCCCCCTTTTTTGTCTTTATGTGGCGTTGATTCAAACTATCACTCATTTTAATTATTTAAATCCTTTCATCTCAGCAGGACAAGTGGACCCTGAAGTTATATTCCACTCTATAGGAATTGTATCCGAAGGCTGTGCGGAAATTGTTGGACCTTTGCCGATTGTGGAGGATCAAAGTCGTGTTCTGTTCACTTTGAAGGAGGGATCCCAATGTCATCTAAAGCTTACATTCAGTGTCAAGCATACTATAGTCTCTGGCCTATCTTATGTGAACACGGTTTGGAAGAAAGGACTCCAAGGTTTGTTTTTGTTTTCATTTACTTTGCCACGAAAAACCTCGCTGAATAAGAGGTCAATAAACTTTATCTGCTGTATATAGACTTAAAGTACATGATCAGTATTTCGCCTCCTAAGTGATTTCACCATGACAGTTCATGCCAAAAATACAAGGTGAAATGGGGATTTCACTTCCAGGAAGGTATCATATAAACATGATTTGCTCCGTGAATTTTTTTGGTAATTTTGCAACCCAGCTTTGCCATGTTAGTATTGTTAAGCATAGGTAGGAGAAGGCAGACATTACAATCGATAGGAGGGGATGACTTCTGCTTTGGGTTTTATACCTGAGGTGTTAAAATTTAGCTCTATGTCATAATACTTTTATCCCTCCTATTCAGTCAGGAAAAGTCATATTGAAACAGACAACTACCTTTGATGCTAATAGGCACAAAAAAGTTTGAAGAGATCGGATAAAAGTAAATTTCAAAATGTAACTTTACAAAAAAGGGAAATTACTGACCAAAATATCCAATGTTGGTCTGAGATTTCTTATCACTGCTCTTCTTTATATCAGTGAGCTGGTCTGGGATTTCTTTTGGGCACAGGCATCTTAGGTAATTAGGTTGAATGTCCTTCATTATCTGCAGGATTTTAATGTTAGATGCTCATTTTGATTTCAGCTGAAAGGAACACAGACAATGGTGACCAATACCATAGCCGGGGGTCATTTCTGTACTACTACTACTCTAATAACCACATTTGCCATCACAATTACTACTCAGAAAATGTTGGGTCTCTTAGCTACCAGGTGATAATTAGTATAGGGCAACCGTTTGTACCGGGTTATTGCACGTGCATTATCTGGATGGCCTATAATGTATGCAACCATTTGTGCGTAGCCGATAGGCGTGCATTATCTGGATGGCCTACAATGTAAGCAACCATTTGTGCGTCGCCGATATCCTCCACACTAATTTGAGCCTTATACTATATTATATTTTTTTTTTTACCTATTTGCTTCTATATATTTGGCCATTTATATTTGTATGAGACATTATTATTATTATTTTTTTATCTTCTAACTAATTTTACCATCGAATATACACTATTGATTCGTCACTAACTTTTAGCATGTTCTACTCTTCAGCGCAAATAAGGATGCATTTGGAATTCAAGAAAATATAAATAATATCTATGCATATTTTGTTATAATGACTTATTCGGATGTTGAATGTACTAAAAACTACTTAATGTCATGTCATCATATTTTGTTATTTATTACTAATATGTTTAGAAAATTTGGTAGTATTTTAATTTGTTACTTTTTTTTTGGATAATGGATGTACTAAAAAGTTTGAACTTATTTGTTTATTGAATTGGGAATGAGCTTATCTAATATGGTAAAATTTAATTATTATATGATATTTTGGTAGCATTTATATTATTTTTATATGATTAAAGCTATAATTTAAATTGAATTTATATTTATAAAATAATTTAGAATTATCGGTATTTACTATTGCTGGAATCAACAATAGAATACCAACATTTATATAATGTTGCAAATTAATTAATAATTACCGGTATTTACTAGTGCCGGAGATGATTTAAAAATACAAATATTTAAAAAATATCGGTAATAGCTATTTTTATAGCGACATTTGTTTAATGTTACTAATTACTTAACATTAATAACGATCTATTTAAATGTCGGTAGAAGATTTACCAATACGAGTATAAGCGGCATTAAAAATTTAATACCACTAATTATTTTAGAAGTAATTTTTAGACTTTGTGCGGCAATAATAGAACGTAGTGATTAAAGTACAAAGAAAAGAAAGAAAGTGATTGGTCAAGTAAGAGGTTTGGCTAGAGTGGTATCTTACAACGACATAGAGTCGTGTCATGACAAATATAGAGTTATTTGAGCATATTAGTTAGAATTTATAGCTTTCAATACTCTATTTATTCTCTATTATATTGCTTCCATTAGATCAAGTGGTGCACGATATTTTTGCTCGGTGGTTGAATTCACTGGGAACTTCGTTGTAGTTCTCACACCCTTTGGGTGACATCCCCACAGGTCCAGTACATCGAGCGAGGCACGCGACAAGGGCAAGAGCCCAGCAGAGTAGCAACCTAGCAGTCTAGAGTCGCCCGTATTGTTTGGAGCATTTACTATTTTGAGCGAAATTTGTATGTGAGGTATAAACTTTAAATGTTTAAGTTTCATTTTGAAAAAAAAAAGAAAAGAAAGTTGTAGTATTTATATTGAAGTTGCATGTCAAAGAGAGTTGTAATACAAGTAAAATTTTATATTACGCTTAAGTATTGTACTTTCATTTTCTTCTAACTGCTTGTTTGAATGAATGAAAGTTTTTAAATTCATAGTTTAGTTCTCTGATTGTTTACTCTTTCGCTACATTAAACTGCGATTGTTGGAATAAAGCGTTTCTTTCGGATCTTGAAAGGTCATGTCCGATTCTGTTGGCGCGTCCGAACTGTCCAAATTGGCGGTCTTGGGGCGTGACAATGACCATTGTATTTTTTGTGAGAGAGACATTTTTGTACGTATCTATCTATCTATACCTCAATATGATTTCTCCTAATTAAATCCGATGTGGCATCATTTCCTTAATTTGAGGGCAATGGAACCTATTATTTTTAATGTTTTATTTTTAAAAACGTTTTCTCTCTCCAACTCTCTTGCTTCCTGAAGCATCTCTTCCTCTTCCCCAACCCCCTTCCACATGACATTTAATTTTATTTTTTGTAAACGCTCTCCTACTTTCTCCTCTCCTCTCTATCCTGAAGTGTCTCTTTCTCTCTTACACTCTTCACCTTCTCTCATTAATTTTTTTCTCATGTCTTCACATCCTCTCATTAATTTCTTCCTACAACTTACACCCCATCACCTCTCCTCATGTCTTCCCAAAACGTACGTCCCCTCACTTTTCCTCATCTCCTACTCATTATATACTCCCTCACCTATTCTTTTGCATTTTCCTATGAGAGAGAGTGTTTGTGTGTGTGAAGAGTTGGGGAAAGTCTTATATGTGATATGATATGATCATACGAGAGAGAGAGAGGGAGAATAGTAATGTGGACGTAGGAAGGATGAGCGACGCATGTGCTACGGACGGTGGCGAGGATCCTTCGGCACATGTGAACTCCCGACATGTAACGGTACTCACTTCACTCTGCTGGCACAGTTAAATCCCATCCTTCAAAAAATTGATAGCAAAATTTATTTGTACGAAATTTTTATTATAAACACAGACAATAGTATTTTTTTTTTCTCTTTTTGTATTTTTACGTTGAATATATATCATTTAGATTTAATCCTATTTTTTTATTCTCAACAAAATCTTCTATATTAAATAGTTTTGGTTAATTTGCATATTTAATATTTATTTTTTCTAACTATCATATATGATCTAAAAAAAAATATATAAAAATATTTTAATAGAATCTACCCGCTGCATCGCGCGGGTAACTACACTAGTTTAGCTTTAAATGGCATTTAGTGAGACATATTTACAAAATTTATAAAGATAATATTAGGATTTTACTACTTACTTATTTCAAATAAATAAAGAACTAATGACTCTATACAATAGGGTAAATACAAACAAATCAATATATTTGAAAAGATATATTTGATCACTTAAACGTTGGAGAGATATATTTGTAATTTGATGTGTTTATAGCGAGCTTTATAAATTGTCTCTTAAAAAAAAAGTTTGATAAAATTAATGAGTAAATATGGATATTTGAAAGATTAAAATATATAATTTATATCATATATATAGATGCATAAGTAGCACTTATCTTTTTCAAATTTTAAAAAAAATTATAATTTTAAAATAAGTGAGATGTAAAATATATACGTGTATACAAGATATATGGTAATTATTTTTTATCATCAAAATATTTTTTTGTGAAAATAATTTTGGATGAATTTTTATTTATTTATTTTTTTTTATTTATTTTTTTTTTTACTTCTTATGGTATTTATTTTGTAGAAAAAAAATTATTTTTTATTAATATTTGTCTGGATGGAAAATAAAATTATATTTATTTGATTCGATGAAAAAAAAAAAGAACGAAATTTTACACTGCTTGATTTTTTGTTTTCGACCTAGAACAAATACAGGAAAACTAACTTTTCAAACGAAATAGTATTTTTTGATACATTTTACGAGGATCTAAACATGTACATCCAAGTGCTAGGTGTACATTCCATAAAGAATATATATTCTACACCTCACTTTATTCTGAAATAAATATTTACTCTATCCATCATATCGAGTGACGGATGAAATTCATTCTATCTCAAAATAAGGTAGGATGTAGATTGTACATTCCATAACCCAAAATGAAATGGAATGTAGGGTGTACACCCCATAATGAATGTATACTTATATATACCCTACATCCCAATTGGAATCGTAAGTTTTGTAGGATTAAATTTGAGATTTTACCATTTTATAGGGATACTATCGCATTTCATCCCTACCCTTGAAAAAGCTGAGGGTATTTTGGTAATTAGAGGGATAGGCGGGAATTCGGGGCTTTGCATTCACTCTACTGAAACCCCTGAAACCCCAGGGAGGAAAGGGTTTTATTTCGTACGAAGAAAGGGGTCGGAGAGAGGGGAGGATGGCGAAGAAGGGAGAAGCGGCGGCGGCGGCGGCCGAGGGATCGGATGCGGAGGAGGAGGCGGCGCCGCCTCCTCCGCCGGCCCCGGAAGTGGCGGTGGAGGAGCTTCCGAAGGCCGTGATACGCCGCATTGTGAAGGATAAGCTGTCGCAGCTGGCCTCCGCCGCCTCCTCCAATGGTGGCGGCGGAGGAGGAGAGGAGATGATGGTGAACAAGGACGCTTTGGTCGCCTTCACCGAGAGCGCTCGTATCTTCATCCACTACCTCTCCGCTACGTAATCTCCTTCCTCAATCTAAAGAACTCTTTCTTTCTAATGTATCTTATGTTTGGAATGTTTCCATTGAAGTGAAAACTTAAATATTTATGAATCCCGTCTCTATTAAGGAATAATTCGAGCTATTATTTGGTCTTTGATTCAAATTTTGGGGTTTTGACGGTTCCTTTATGTTCTAAATTAGGATTTTTTTTTTATTTTTTTATTTATTTTATTTTATTTTATTTTATTTTGCTGAATTTAGGGTTTTTCTGTTGCAACTTATCTTCGGAATAGTACCGGTATGATGAAATGTAATTTTTTGAATTTCATCTTTTAAGTTAGTACAGAATGAGATGTCTGTAAAAGAAAAAGGAAAACTTTGAGCAATCATTTGATCTTTGATTTGGAATTTTTGGGTTTCGGTGGTTCTTTTATAATATTAAGTTTGATGTTTTTTGATGAATTTCAGGGTTACTATTGCAGCTTATCTTTGAACTTTGGAATAGTACTATAAAGAAAAAAAAAAAAAAAAAAAAACAGAAAAAGGGAATTCCATCTATTAAGTTAGTAGGTGTTGGGAAAAATTAAAAGGAAGAATTTGATCAATCATTTGATATTTGATGCAGAACATTGGTGGTTTTGCTCATCCTTTTACGGTCCAAGTAATGTATATTTTGCTGAATATCTAATGGTAATTTGGTTTACAGGGCAAATGACGTCTGCAAGGAATCGGGGAGGCAGACGATCAATGCGGAGGACGTCCTTAGAGCAGTGGAGGAAATTGAGTTCCCTGAGTTCAGTGATCCTCTTAGGGCTTCTTTGGAAGGTTTGCATTCTTCACTTGTCTCCCCCTCTCAAATCTGTGGCAGAGAGATGTAAATTTGGCATTTAGTATGTCATTAGTGTATGCTTTCCTGGATGAAACTTTTAATGTGTTTCGAACTGTGGCGCCCTTTTGGCTTGGTCGGGGATTCTTTATGAGAACCTCCTAAACAGAATTTTGCTGCAATAAAAGTAAAAGAATTAAATTAGAGCTCATGCATATAAAATCTATAAGCTTCTCTTTTCTCACTTTCTGGGGTAGAAAAGCTGATTCAAAAGCCATATTAAATAGGTACTTATATGTTTGTCTCTGAAGTTTGTTACGCACAAGAGGACAGCTTTCCTGATATATTCAAGGATCCATTTGATGAACATGATGTAGTCTACTTTATAGTTCTCGTCTTGAAGAACTTGGTTTTCAATTCCTTTTCTTCTTTTGTATTTTTAAGTAATAGTTTGCTTTAAAGCATTTTTGTTGTGCTGTTGGTTGTACTTTATTTCCTAATGTGCTTTGTCTAAGATGACATGAATTTTGTAGTTCATGGTATTGATGGGTGCTAGTTCAGCATTATCTTTTCTTTAAATCTTGTTTTGCTTATGGGGTGCATCATTGATAAGTTGGTGAACTTTGATTAGATGAAGTTATAATCTGAACTGTATTTTAGTGGAAAAACATAACAATGCCATGTAGCCTTCTTTTTTTCTTACAAATTACGAGATTTTATTTGTTGAAATAGCCTAGTACTACCTCTAATGAGGTTTGAGGTTCTTTACTGGCTGAGGGACTATAGATACAAGGTCAGCTACTTGTTCAAGTGGATTGAGTGACTAGCAAATGTTGAAATTCTCTTCTTGCTAAAGTTTAAACTTCTAATTGGATGTGTTTTACTTACCTACAATGATACAAGTGTTACTCATGGTCATTTTTCTCAAATTTAATATTTCCTATATGTTCTCCATTACTATGATAACACTAAGTATGTGCCTTCTTAAGAAAAAGTTAAGGTGCTCTTGCGATAGTCTACCAAGAAGTGGGAGGCTGCCTTACTATATTGTGTATTTGCCTTCTACCAAGAAGTGGGAGGCTGCCTTATTTTATTGTGTTTTTGCCCTCATTTTATTACTGTGTATAGATTATAAAAGGTTGGAATGGTCATAAATACTTGAATTTATGTATCACTAAAATTTGTGAGTATGGGAGGAGAATGTGCTGCTTTTGCAAGTTTGTCTTTTGTTGCCACGAAAGCCATAGGTATGTGTATTACAAAAAATCAGATCAATTGGCCCATCTAATGGCACAGGATTTAAGTAAAAGAAAAAAAATTTACAATCATAACTAGAAGAGGACTTAATTCGTACTGCCTCAATTTTAAGTCTATATGGTAGACTTAAAATTGGCAATTTTACCTAAACACTTGTGGTTGTCGAATGAAAACGAATGAGGCACTTGATGTGCTTCCTACATACGCATTTCCATATAGCGCATATCTTAGATCGACACTTCAAATGTTGTCATATCCAGGTTGTTTGATGTTGGACACATGTCTTGTTGAAGACTCACAGGCACGTGTCAACTGTCCACTGTCCTATCAGTCATCTCGTCCAACATGCGTCTATTGCGTGACCACCCTTATTATTGTGCCATCTATTGTTATCCAAATAGACGTCCAATGTAAGAAAATGTATGACGATATAAGTAGTCAATTTCTGTTATGTTTTAAATTGCGTAATGAGTTACTGTCAACATAAATCCTCTCTCCCTTCTTCGCCCCCCTCTTTTTTTTCTTTCTTGACAAAGCCAATAGGCACCATAGGACCCAGAAGGCCACCTTGTTTTACCCACCCTAGTTCCTCATAATGTATGACTAATTCTTTGAACCACAAATATGTTTTAAATACTGTTAATATGTTAGTACCATTTACTTCTATATATCTCTCAATTAAGAAAGATCAAGTGCTTTCTGTAGGTAAGGAAATTATTTTGGAAATGTTATTTCTGTAAAGAACATAAATGAGAACGTATGTAGTTTCAAGTTAGATGTTTTTGTTTTTCTAAATATTATCATATTTCCTGGTCATGTCTCTGCAGTGTTCAAAGTTGATGAATCATACCATGTCCCGTCCCATGTCAGTGTTCATGTAACCCAGACAAACAACTAAATAGTTAAGTAATGTGCTTTGTGATGTGCATCAGTGTTACTGTCTCATTACACTAGCTGAATCCCACCGCACTTGATTTGTCATCATTGTATAACCTTTCATAAGAGCATTATTTATGGATTTCCCATGTTTTCTCCGTTCAAAAATTTGTTTTCCATTTATCAATCCTTAGAAGCTGGTTTACAATGTGTCATTATCAGCATGCTTTGATGCATTGAAAACTTTTCTGGTATAGAATGATTTGTTATCTCTTGCTGCATAAAGAACAGTGTTTGTTTTATCACCACCATTGATGATGAACAAATCTCTATATGAAACTCTTATCTGCGTCTTGTACAAAGTAGATCCAACATCAGAAGCTGAGGAATCTTGGAGAGATTCTGCTTTTGAGTAGTGAAAGATAAACTGAATAAAGCAAGTGGGGAGATCTCTTCATGATATTGTTCTTTTCATGGTCATTAGTTTGCCGAATTAGAAAGAATGGCCTTATTTCTTTTGAATTGAACAAATGATTAGGACTTGGTAAACCTTACACTCAAGGATTTAAGTGCCGTGGCACGGGGTCGTGCCGAAAACTTGCCGGCACGGTACGGCACGATGCGTGCCGAGCCGTGCCGATGAGTGCCGGTCACAAAAAATACATGCGTGCCAACACATAATGGCATGAAATATTAATTCTTTAGCAACAAAATTTTTTAATGCTTATTATGTATCTTTATCAAATATTTTGAACTTTATTAAAAAAATTACTTAGTAATTTTAAGAAAAAAGGGTTTTGAACTGTGTCATCGGCACGGGAGCTGTATCGTGCCGGTATCTTGTTGGCACGGTACGGCACGGTAGATACGGCCCGTGCCGATGGATACTTAAAACCTTGCTTACACTAATGGAGTTTGAAAATGGTATTAAGGAACTTCGTGACTAGTATTACTACGTTCATCTTCTTCTATCTGGCAACCTATTAGCCAAATGGTATAGCTATGAAATGACCTTCCTAGAAAATATGATTAACGAAGGAAAATGGATCGGTTCATCTAGATAATGTAATAAAATAATATCTCCATTCAGGTATTTACAGAAACTGTAAGTAAAATCATGAGTGTTGAAACCTGTTTGTAACCTGATATGTGACAACACTTTCTTTTGATTGGTCAGATAGGAAATCAAGAACAATAGTTATATTACTAAAATCTAGTTGTAAGTAGATTTACTCTTGTATTAGTTGTCTGTAGTTATGATGATAATGATATTATTGTGGTTACTGTGCAACTACCAAACAAATTTGGCCAGCTAACATATGGTAATAACTGAATTTCTTCTGTTTTTGTTTCAGAGTTCAGAAAGAAAAATGTGGTAAAAAAATCTGAGGTGAAAGCAAAAGAAACAGATAAGAAGAGGAAATTAGAGGAAGAATTGCCTTCAAAGGGAGGAAAGGACGGCGTGGAAGATGCTGAGGAAGAAAATGATGATGCTGATGCCAATGATGATTAACAAATTTATACTTCAAACTTTTCATCGTCTTCTAGATTATCGAATACTTTCCTCCTTGTAAATTATGTCTTCTTTCAGTGTTATCCTGTGAGCATTATTTCAAAGTTGGCTTTCTCCAAAATCAGTACAGATTATCTCACGAAAAAGACAGAAAACATTAAAGCTTATATTTGGTGTGTAACCAACTTATGGGTCTTCTGGTTGCTAAATCTGTGTTTCTCTAAACTTGTTCCAGTTGGTTTTTCATGTAAGCTGTGATGTTTTTCTCGTGCTTTTCCGTTTGTGCCCTATATTTTATTTACTTTAGTAAACTGTTTACTTCTTTATTTATAGAATATTGTTTCTTTTTTATTTCATCTATTTTTGTATACTGACTACTTGGACAACTATATACAATATCATTAAAGGGCGAATCCTCAACTGATTCGCAGGCTTCTTCGTGATTTCGGTCGTAGGTTCATCACACCACTTTGTAATTTTTCTGTCTCTCCTTTGTCTATTTGTGATGGCCCTTCACTTTTTGGACATGTAGGTCCCTCACTTCTCTCTACTCTTCTTCCTATGCTCAACTGGTTCGCAAGCTTCTTAGAGATTTCGGCCGTAGGTTTCTCACATCACTTTGTAATTTATTTTTTTTGTGTGTTCCCTTCGCCTATTTGTGATGGCCCCTTCACTTTTCGGACGTGCGGGTCCTTCACTTCTCTCTACTCTTCTTCCTATGCTATTTTGGGATGACAGTGGAGTTGTCACGTCCCGGGATTGAAACTACGATCCGGGCTCGCCAACAGATCCGCCACTCATACGAAAAATTTCGCATAGGCGCAGTGTCTAACCTGCAAAAGATAGTACTATAGCTATATAAATATCGAAGTGGGAATAAAGTGCTGTAAAAATAAAATTCAATCACTGTATATTCGGAAATAAAGTATAATATCTATCTCCCAAATATGAATAACCATCATACATCATCCCCTATACAGCATCTCTACATCCAAAAGGGAGGTAAACTACAACAATAATACATCAGTCTTTCATAAATACAGGAAATCTCTCAAAAGAGTAAAATATACAATATCCAGCTGATTGTACTAAAAATCTCCAACCACGGGGTACAGCTACACTCTTCGGGCAGGTAGGGATCTAGCTCGTGACTCCCTCGCCTCGAACAACGACCAAAGGATCAGCAACTCCCGCAGAAGACTCTTCAAAACAAAAGGGAGAAGAGAAAAGAAGGGGGGGAACCCCCCAACGGATGTGAGAACTACTAGTAAACCAGTAGCCATCAGTGGATAAATTCTCAAACTCCGACGTACCCATCAAGTCTACCAGAGGCTAGAAAGGAGGTAAACTGGTAAAACTGAATAAGTCCGCTGATAAGAAAAACTACCACTAATATGCCTCTAATGCAATACTGAGTAATAACGACTATATGCATACATCAGTAAATAGTATCTGCCAAAATAAACCCAATCAAATGGATCGGTATAAAACTCAGAACTGCCTGCAAACTGCATGCTCTGCCGTCACTATCGGTTATGCCAGCCAACGCATATCGCCGATGTGATATCAAACTCAAGAACCCAGTAACCGACCGGCACCTACCCGGTCCTGCCCCACACTCCGGAGTGGCACTCGAGGGGAGCTACCCGCACGAGGAAGTAATCAGCCAAAAGTATTTCAGTACACCAGGGCTTAGTCACGACTATACTCAAAGTGGAAAACTCCATCCACTAACAAAACCTCGATCCCCAATTCAATGCTAAAATCAACACTCGGTCAACCGCCTAATATCCGCTGTCATGCCCCGGGGTCGAAACTGCGACCCGGGCTCGCCAACAGATCCGCCGCCCATACGGGAAGCCCCGTATAGATGAAGCGTCTAACCTGCAAAAAGAAGGATACTAAAGCTATACAGATATCAGAGCTGAAAAGTAAACTATTGAAATAAGAAATAATACAACTGTCAAAATGTACAAGTCTGAACCTCACTATAAAAGTCTCTCGAAATAAATCTCTCAAAAGTAACTAACTACTAAAATCCAGTAGACTGTACTACTAAGCTCCAAAAAGGGGTACCGCTATACTCCAAAGACAGGTAGGGAACTAGCTCGCGACTCTCTCACCTCGATCATCAACAAAAGGATCAGCAATGGGAGCAGCAGGAACTAGAGAAAGGGTCCCTGGGGAAAGACACCACAACGGGTGTGAGAACTACATCCCACAGTAGTTCTCAGTGGGTATCGCTACCAAGCCCGACGGTCTGCCCACTAAGTCTACTAGAGGCATAAGATAAAAGGAAAACTGTAATAATGAAAAGATAAGCTGGAAAGAGTTTACAGCTATCATGCCTCTATCTACAATCCTCAAAGGGTGATACAGATGAAAATGATGCATCTACTAGCTCTCAAAATACAGTCACCCAATCTACACTGACTGCCACATAGGGTCCAGTCAAACCTGCGCCCACTTACGGCCGTTACATCCAAGGAGGACCGGACTTACGTAGGGCGTCCGTGACTGCCAAAACTGGCTCAGCCAGAGGGACTGCGTCGATAAGTCGCGATAGCAAAGTAACAGGCCCAACTCCGGAGTGGCACTCGAGGGGCGCGACTCCACCGAGGAAAGTATCTGCGCATCTCTATCGAGCTCAATATGGCTCATGCATGCTATAGTCTAATCCACGATCAACAAGATTGACAGTAACCAACAAATCATATCTCTAACTCACTGGCTGGAAATACTCGACAGCCGGGACCACCGTCAACCCGACGGCTCCCACAACAGGACATCAACCCAACATGCAAACTCACTAACAGGATATACTCCACAGCTAACAACAATGAAGGGTCCGGAACCCCGAAAGACTAGAACCTATAACCCAAATCAAACAAGAACAGGCTCTAGGCATAGCATCTCGTTGTTCTCGACTCAAAGAAAAGGCAGCCCTTAGAACCCAGACCACTCGAGACCACTCGAATCCTCTTGAGTATGGAAGTTTACAGTAAAATGTGATATTTATTACTGAAAACCATTTTTTTTCACTCAACCCACGCGGGGTGAGGACTAAAAGTAGTTCCTTTTTGAAAAACCATCTTGATTCGAGAAAAACCCATTTTTAATGATTTTTAGTTCTTTCAGGAAAAACAGTTGGAAAACAAGTTTTTATACCCAAACCCCGAAGGGCTAATGCCTTCGTCCAATCAGACAAGAACATACTCCGGCGACCCTTCGATATTTGGAAGAAAACATTGGTTGACTAAATCATGTGTGTGTCCAAAAGGTTCTTGGTTCAAGGTCCTGCTATCACTGGTATACTATTGCCGCTAACACAGTGGCAACGCATAAAACAGAGAAACGAGACATCCCGGGACCACCGTTCACCCAAACGGTTCCCGCCACAGATAAAAGACCAGCTACATCTACCAGACTCCACTCTGCCCCCAAGAACGAGTGTAACATGCATGCATTCCACACTAAGAGAAATCCCGATCACTCGGCCCACTACCCGGGCGAGAATAACACTATGTCCAGGAATAGAATAAGAAGTGTGGATGTCTAAAGCATAAATAAACCTAGCCCAAGTGAGGGTTTTCTACTAGTCTGGTTACACATGTAACATATGACAGGGTGCTAGGTCAAGTTCCAAAAGTAGCATTTAGTTTAACTAAAGCAAGATCAGGGAACATTAACCAACATGATTTCAATAACAACACAGGAAAGACAACATCTCTCTAACATGCATTCTAACATATCTCACAATCATGCATGCTTCCTATACAACAGAATTAATGAACCATCCACCGGTTTTGGAGACGAAGCAACCCACCTGAAGCGCGCATCAATCCAAGATCCAAAAAGGCTGAAACTGAACGGGGACAAATCCTCAGATTCCCACGATTCCAACGGGTCCAAAATCACCCAAAAACACCTCCTACGTACAAAGATATGGTCCAAACATTGCAATAAGCAAATATTCCCACAAACACAAGCTACTGTCAAATCAATCCAGAAAATGGTTAAATACCACCTGCGAGATAATCTCCAAAAATTCCAATAAAAATACGACGGCGATCCTCACGAAGAGTAGATGTCGATCGAGTCCTCACATGTCGAAATCCGATACCCGAGTGCAGAGATAAAAATCCGACAAGCCTCTGCTGTCCAGAAAAACCACCAACAGAAAAGGGGTTCAAAGATGCCTCGTAAACCATGCCAAGAACTCAAAATAAAGCAAGGTGATTAACATGGAAATTGAAGGCCTACCTCTCATGAAACCGATGCCGCAAAAATCATCCAAAAATTCCGTCGGAGTAGCTCTGTGGACCTCGTGGACTGAAACGAGACGGAAATGGGCCACCGAAGAAGAAACGTCGCATTGCGCCGAATCGCCGAAGTCGTCAATGTTGCGCCCTCCAAAAATTCCGAAACTCCCTCGAGAGATGCAGCAAAAGATGAGGAAGAAAGTTGCTTGAGGGCTTAGTCGCAGAGGAGCTCGGGAAAAGCCCAAAAAACCAAGGTGAAAGGCTATTTATAGCCCAAGCCCACCAACAAAGGGGGTTCGGATTCGGGCGCCCGTATCCGGCCCAAGCCCAACACTGTGCGCGCCCGAATTCCCCTCGGCGCGCCACGTCACCCGCTCCATGCCCCGAGCGCCCGGCGCACGCGCGCCCGCCAATCGTGGCGCGCCACGTGGCGACGCGGTCCACGGCGGGAACCGTGGGCCGCAGTTCACGGCGGCTGCGCCCGTCAATGGGCGGGCGACACATGGCCTGGCGGGGTCCACGGTACGCCACGCCCGGCGTGCTGTCGCGCGTGCGTTGACCGTCTAATTAAGCGCGCGATATGTGGCACGCCCGCCGTTGGCTGGTCCCGGTGCACGCCAAAACCCGTGGACCGCGCTGCCCGCCGCCACGCACGCGCCTGCCCGCGCCCCCGCCACCGCGCTCCGCCTCTGCCCGTCGCCGCCGGAGCTGCCCTGGCCTGCCAAAACAGTAAACTATGCCTCGAAATCCGTGTTTTGTCATCCGGGCTCCGAAAAACACAAGTAGTCCATTTTCATCGTTTTCGTGCGCTGAGTCCAAATCCGATGTCCATTTTGCCAAATTCCACTTCAAAAATTTGTCAAAGACATCCGGACAGGTATTCTTAATCCAAATTTCACGCTGGGTTCAAATCTAAGGTCCGATTTGTGTGCAACCAACTCCAACACACATCATAGGCCTCCAGAAGCCACAATTCACACTACAAAAGCTATGCGGAGATCCGGGTCATCACATCCGCGGTTGCCGCAACACCCCACAAGCCCACAATCTGGTACAATAACCGATATCCGGTCAACCGCCCAATATCCGCGGTTGCTGCAACACCCCACAAGCCCACAATCTGGTGCAAGCATCCCAGACTCAACAATCTCTGCTACACTATGCCAAACCCCTGCTCGCAACCCGAGTAACATGAAACCCATGTTTAAGTAAAAGAAGAAGAAAGAAACAAACATATTTTTTCCTAAGTCAAGTCCCAATATGATAGTGTAGCAGTAAAAGATGGCATATTTAAATATCCATACAACCATGTTTAAGTAACATGGTTGTATGAATATTTAAATATGCCATGAAACCCATACTCGCAACCCGAGTAACATGAAACCCATGTTTAAGTAAAAGAAGAAGAAAGAAACAAACATATTTTCTCCTAAGTCAAGTCCCAATATGATAGTGTAGTAGTAAAAGATGGCATATTTAAATATCCATACAACCATGCATTTGTCCTCATGAAAGATAAAAGAAAGTGTATCAAATAGTAGCTCCACATAGGTATATAACTAACATGCCAAAATCACTAACCAACTACACATGTCCATAATCCATGATCCATAATAAATCATCATAGTGTACCAGTCTCACATAGATAGGCTAAGGAATAACCAGAATAATATGTTCATGCACGATCTATAATGGGTGGCGAAACAATAAATAGTGTGTCGTGGATCACTCTAATAGTCCTAGTGAGTAAGCCGTAGAAAGAGGTGCTCAACAACCCACCTGGAACGCGCAGATCTGAAAATCCGATCGAACAAGCAAGTTGACGCGTGCGCTCCCGCAGCTCCTACGGTCCCAACGAATCCAAGATCTCCGAAAAACTCCTCTCGGATCAGCAGTGGCGAGCGAAACAGTGCAGTGCAGACCAACAACCGATAAACGAAATCCGGCGAGCGAGTCAGGATTAAATAAGGATTAATCTGCACATTATCTTCAGCCAGGGTCAAAAGAGTAAATGCTCACCATGATCTAAAATAAAAGTCCAAACTTTCCCTTTCTTCGTGAAACGCCACACGGTCCCCGAAAACTGTTAAAAGAGCCGACCACAGTATAAAATAATAGTCCCAAAATTCAGCGTTTGTTGTTTTTCACATCAGTCCAAAAAAACAATAATTTTTACCCTCGAGATGACCTCAAAAAATTCCAAGAAAAATACGGCTGCATTTCTCGCGAAGAGTAGATACGAAACGAGTCCTGAAACTTCCAATTCCAATAATTGTAGGCTGAGAAAAAGCAAGAATACTCCATCGCTGTCCAAAACATTATCGCAGTAAAAGTGGTCAAAAGATGCCTCGAAAACTCCACAAAAAACTCAAAATAGAGCAAAGTGTTCAACACGGAAATCGAAGGCCTGCCTCTCATGATCGTGCCGAACTAAAAATTGGCTAAAATCTTTCTTGTGTCAGCTCCGGGGAGCTCGCGGACGAAACGTCGACGAAAAAGGCCACAATCGGAGAAGCGTCGAAGTGCGCCGAGTCGGGGAAAACGTCGATGCTGCGGCCTCCAAAAAAGCCAAGACTCCTTCGAAAGATGGTGGACATGTGGAAGAGTGCCTCTGCCAAAGGGGGCTCCAAGAGGTTTCCAAAAAACCCAAAATGAGAGGAAACCAAGGTCTATTTATAGGTGAAATTCCAAAAAAAAAAAACACCAGGCTTTGGGGTATGTTTTCGGGCGCCCGAAACTTTCAGGCGCCTAACAGGAAACAACAACGGCTGCGCTCGGATTCACCCGGGCGCGCCGCATGTCCTGTGTCACGCCCCGAGTCCGCCAATTTGTACGGTTCGGGCACGCAAACAGACCCGCCAATCGGGTATGACCTTTCACTACCCGAAAGGAACGATAACATCCATAATAATACAAGAAGTATATACGGAAGCTCAATATCAGAGTACTAAAAATCACTACTAATTTAAACTTTCATTTAATAAACAAACAGTTTAAGCGGAAATGAAAGCATGCAAGAGTGAACCATAAATAAATTTATTACACTTTACATTTCTGAAACTTGCAATTAAAATTATTATAATACTTTTACATCATTTTCCTCACCATACAAAGTTCACTCAAAAAATATATAAAAAGGGATACCTCTGCTAGACCCTCTAGGTCTCTATGCTGCTGGGCCCTTGCCCCTGTCGTATGCCTCGCCGTTTGCATCTGAACCTAGAAAAATGGTCACCCGAGGGTGTGAGAACTACTTAAAGTTCCCAGTGGGTTCAACCACCGAGAAAAAGTGTCCTACACCACTTGGTCCAATGGAAGCAATAATAATAGTATGCTAGGAAACTATAATCCTCGATATCAAAATGCTGATACAATGAATCACTACACTATCTGTGTATACTAACCAACCCATCACTACTCTGTCTAGCCATACTAGGCTGCTATGCACCAACTCGGCAACTATGCCGCTATATACAGGGTTCAACTAACCCGGCCACCTTGGCCACTCTGTTTCCTTTATTCTTTAGATTCTGGTGCTTTAGTTCAAGTTAACCCTCAGAAATTCTTATCCAACGGGCCCCAGCCCGGTAGTCCTGCTACCATAAGATAAGATTTCTAAGGTTGCCGATAACACCCGCAAGTGTTACCCCATCCTACGGAAGAAACGTCCCGAACGGCTCTCTACCCAGGAGAGGGGCACTGCCTGCAACTCCAACATGGGCCGCCGTTTCACTCCGTAGTTCCGCCCGTTTTATCTTTATGTTTCCTTTCTTTTCTTTTCTTTTCTTTCTCTTTTTTATCTTAGTTCTTAGCCTCTTTGCATTTACACACTTGCTTTTCTTTCTCATTCGAGCTTATAGCTCCCTTTTTGCCACTGGCAAATCTCTTTCTCTTTCCTTTGAACATTTAGCTCATTACTTTCACTTTTAGCCTTTCAAAAGTACCTCGTCCGGCGGGTCACTGCCCAGGGAGTCCTGCTCCACAATGACGAGTCTCAAATTCGAAGGCGCCATTTACATTCTCTTTATGCTTTTTAGCCACTTTTAGCTTGCTTTTAAACTTTGCCTTTTTACAACAATTTACCTCTTATCCTAGGTCTCGCCATAAGGATAACTAGAGAGTCACTTGGACTCTTATCATTTCTCTTTCTGTTCTCTTTGTCTTAAGCAATTTGCTTGTCTTGCTTATTAATCACTTTTAGCTCTATTTTGAGCAATTTGCTTGTTTTGCTTATTAACCACTTTTTTCATCCCTCACCCTAGGTCTTGCCACACGGGTAACCAGAGAGTCTCCTGGACTCTTAAACATTTCACTTTCTTTTATTTAACTCAAATTGAAGTTAAAGTTATTGTCCATTTGCCCAGACACCCTATGACTTTCTAGGGTTATATTTGTTTAATTCTTTAGCCTTGGGATCTCATCCCACTTTCCTGATTCCTCACTGAATCCTAGAGTTAACTTGACTCTATTTTCCTGTTCCACTTTATCTTAGAGTTATACTGACTCTAATTTCCTGTCTGTGAGTTTAAACTCCTCTAGATCACCTCAGGTTTCCTTTACCTAAGTTCCCTGTGATACTCTTCCTAGAGTTCTTTGACTCTATCTTGTTCACTAGTTCACCTTAGGTTACCTTTACCTAAGTTCCATGTGGTACTCACCCTAGATTTCCTTGACTCTATCTTGTTCACTAGTTCACCTTAGGTTACCTTTACCTAAGTTCCATGTGATACTCGTCCTAGAGTTCCTTGACTCTATCTTGTTCACTAGTTCACCTTAGGTTACCTTTACCTAAGTTCCATGTGATACTCATTTTAGAGTTCCTTGACTCTATGTTGATCACTCAATCCAGTGTCCTTAGGTTATCACCTAAGACAATGCCACTCGTCCAATCCTAGGATAACTCATAAGTTTGATGCCACTTATTAACCCTGAATCTAAATTTTCTCCTAGTCTTACTACCAACAGGTTCTTTTCCTGATGTCACATGATTCCTAGGGTTATACCCTAACATGATCACAATCATAAATAGCTAATCTTTTTCATGCATGCAATTATTTTTATCTCATTCATAAAATAGTAATTACTTCTACGCATGCATATTCATCATATATCTTTGGCAACCAACAGTTGCACTTTTCCTCTGTGTCCATCTACACATGCACATTTATTACTCTATCTCTGACAACCAACAGTTGCACTTTTTCATCTGTATCCATCTACACAGGCGATCTTAATCATGATTACCTAACGCCTCTAACAGGCTACTATCATGCTTCGAAATCGAAAAGCAAAGGAGCAAGGGGAGAGGTCACACAATTTCGGCAGAATCCCCCACCTTGTAGTGTCACCAATTGCTTGTAGACACTTGCAATTGGTCTCCGCGCGATTCCACTTGTTTCCTCGAGCTTGCACGCAAAACGGTGCACATCCCTCGAGTCCGCACGCAAAACGGTGCACGTCCACCAAACCTGCATGCAAAACGGTGCACATCATTAAAAACCTGCACGCAAAACGATGCGCGCCATTTCCACCTGCGCGTAAAATGGTACGAGACAACACAACCTGCACGCAAAACGGTGCACATACCTCAAATCTGCACGCAAAACGGTGCACGCTTGACTGTAGGGTTGCACGCAAAATGTTGCACATTTTTCTAGCCCTGCACGCAAATCGATGCAAAATATTAGCATTTGCACGTAAAACGGTGTACAACAACCAACCTGCACGCAAAACGAAGCACGTACCTCGCATTGGCACGCAAAACGGTGCACGTTTCTTTTTCAATAATGCACGCAAAACGGTGCACGTTTTTCGAGTTTGCGCCCAAAACAGCGCACGTTCGTCGAATCCGCACGCAAAACGGTGCATTTCTCCCACAAGCTTGCACGCAAAACGAGGCGCGCCTAAAATGCCCCCGACAGTCCGCGCAGCAAACGACACAGTAAACACGGTCCCTAACACGCACAACGACATGGGGTCAAATCCAATGTCCAAAAGGAAATCTCAAACTGTGCCAAAAAATATCGTAAAAATCAACACGCGGGACTTACCTCGACAGCGTCGCGCCGCCCATCAGGCTTTTTGGAACACCTCGCGCGCTCCGCGAGGTCCACGGCGCGTAGTTGCACCTCACGAAACCTCCTCCCACTCTCTCCCCTTGTGCTCGGTTGGAGAAGGAAAGGAAAAAAGAGAGGAGAAATGCTGCGGGGTGGAGAAGGAAGAAAAGAAGAAGAGAAGAAGATGGAGGGGAGGGGGTGGTCCATTGGATCCGGTCCACGAATCCCCCCAATGGGGAACCGCCACGTGGCGGTCCACCTCTCGGGCGGACGCACACCAGCCCAGGTGCGCGCCCACTGCGCCACGCGGGCGCGACAGCCGCGCGCCACACGGGGCGCGGGACACCGTAGCGCCACACGGGCGGGCGCCCTCGGGCGGACGCCTCCCGCATCCGTGCGGGTGCCAATGGGGGCCCGCCACGTGGCGGCCCCCCGTTGACCCGCGCAGGAACGTGCTCTTGCGCGCCTGTTGCGCGCCTTGCGCAACACGCCACCGCACCTCGTGCCGCGTGCCATCGCCTCAGGATCTGCACGCTGCACGTCGGGATTTGTGTCATCTCGAGATTCGCGCACGCATCTCGAAACGCGTGCCCGCCGTTACAACGCAAATCGGGCATAGCTACAGTGAATTCCGGGCACCCGGAAGTACATCCCAATCTGGAATTCACTCATTTTCATCCGTTTTCGCCCCGTTTTTGTCCGTTTCTCACCCGTTTCCGCCCAAATTTGATAGGTAAGTTTCTCTCAACTTAATTTATCACAGAAAATTCTAAATTTTCAATTTGGGCCATTTCTGGGTCACCAAACGTCCCACTGTATTCGAATTCGCTGGCGGAGCCCGTTCTCACTATCCGGGTGTCCGATCAACGCAAAACTTTTACTGTGGCCTTAGAACATATTTAGGGAGCTCCCGTAATTTTCTCGGAATTTTTTGACACTGTGAATTTTTCGCTAAAAATCTGGGCCCCCTTTCTCAAATAAAATTCTAAATCTCTCATTTTTTAATCCGATTTCGGCCCAATTCGCTTCCACATCATCCTTACTTCTCTAATTTTCATAAAAATAGTATTTCGTACCATTTTTATTTACATTTATTTATATACCATAAATCTGGTACATTACATCCTGCCCCACGCCACAGCAAGGCGCGGCCAACAGGGCCACGCCACGCGACCCACCCGCACGCGCGGGTGGTTGGCGCCCGCCACTCAGGCGGCGCCATGCCGCGCCCGCTTGCCCCCGCTGTCACGTCCACCTGCCTCACCTGCCCCCGCCTGCCCCGCACAGTGCGCCGCCCAATCCCCGCGCGCCACGCGTCCTGTGCGGCGGTTCGTTGCGCCCAGTGCATGCGACATAGGACGTGGACCCACCCTTAGCCAGATTAGGCCCGTTGAGCCCAGTAAGCCTAGAAAATCCGATTTTTAGCGTTTTCGCGCGCTGAGTCCATTTTTGATGTTCGAAATCACTAGAAAAATTTCCAAATAGCCATTTTCAAACATTTTTTTGCGCTGAATCCAACCGCGGTCTCCGTTTTGCGTGAAACTACTTCTATCACTTGACGAAAATGCCAAAATAGGTATTCTTGATCCATTTTCCACGCTGGGTCCATTTCTTGAGTTCGATTTGCGCGCAACCAACTCTAACAATCAACAAGGGCCTCAACAAGCTGCTAATCAAGTCAGAACTCCTCCACGGGGATTCGAGTCATCACATCCTCCCCCACTAAAAGAAAGTTTCATCCTCGAAACTAACATAACTCAAGAGGGGCCTCAAACAAACAGGGGTGGATATCCATCATCACCGACTCAAGCTCCTAAGTTGCCTCTCGATTCAGAATCCGCACGGGCGCTCCCCATCTCTCAAATCCTCACAAAACTCGGGCGGGGTGGAGTCGATGACGTGCGATGGGTCAAAAACACACCTCCTCAGGGCTAAAAACTCGAATAAAAACATCAAAGACTCCCGCAAACGTCGGGGGGGGGGGGGGGGGGGTGTAAAATTTGAAGGCGACATGCCCGCAACGCTCCAAACCTCACAAGGTCCAAAATATCGGGGCTGAACTTCTCGAGAATGCCGAATCTTCATATACTTTTAGGACGGCGAGACTTCCAAAAACACATGATCCCAGGTCCGAAACTCCAAGCCTCGTTGTCGCGTATCAGCAAGTTCCTCTGCCGACTCCTAGCAATCTAAAAGTGCTATCAAATCACTCTGACCTTCTTCTCTGCCTCTAGCAACAATTCGGCCCCTAAAGTCCGTCTGTATTATCTTCCAGAAGCGCGAAAACAACCTCGGGTCTCTACCAGATACAATAAGGGCGACACTCCATGTAACCTCACCACCTCGTCCAAATATAATTGGGCTAACCGCCCAAGTGACCAAGTCATCTGCTCCTCTATGAGCTCTCGACAATCCGCTAACAAAATCTATAGTGGTGTGATCCCAGTTCCATGTAGGGATAGGGAGGCTCTGTCATTGGCCCGCTAGTACCCAACGCTCTCCTTTTTCCTTGCCGACGAAACTAACATTATGCCTTGAGATCCTTATACATCTTAGTCCCACCAGGACGAATGGTATAAGGTATAAAATGGCCTCCCTCAAAAACTACTCTCTGATCTCGATATCCATTAGCATACATACAGTCTTTGAACCTCAGTACTCTCGGAGCATTCACTGTAAAGTCCCTAGAGTGACCGCTAATCCTTGTCAAGTGGGGGTCCCCACTCAATCTCTCACGGATCCAATCCAGCAGAGTGGGTTGCACGACGATAGCTGATAGTCTAGCAGAGACCCCAGGGGACACAACCTCCAGTTCGAGCCGCCTCACCTCCTCCAGTAATGGCGTCTGGTCTGAGATCAACATAGCCAAGCTCTGCACAGCTTTCATGCTCAAAGCATCTGCAACCATGCTAGCCTTACCGGGATGATAAAGAATGTCCACAACATGACCCTTCAATAGCTCCAATCCTCTGCGTTGCCTAAATTCAGCTCTTTCTGTGTGAATAGATATTTCAGACTCTTGTGGTCAGTATGAATCTCACAATGCTCCCCATACAAAAAGTGACGTCATAACTTCAGTGCAAATGCCACTGCAGCAAACTCTAAATCATGAGTAGGGTAATTCTTCTTATAATCCTTAAGCCGTCGGGAAGCATAAATGATTACCCTACCCTCCAGCATCAGCACGCAACTAAGTCCACTGTGCGATGCATCACTGTAGGTCACATACCCTTTCCCCATAATAAAGAGGGGAAGGAAATAAGCTGACATCAATCACCTTTCCAGTTCCTCGAAGCTTCTCAGCGAATCCTTACTCCAACAAACTTAATTCCCATACAAGTCAAATAAGTGAGGGGTGTGGAGAGTTTCGCAGAGCCCTCCACATACCGATGATAATATCCAGCTAAACCCAAAATATGCGCACCGCAGTAACCGTCATCGGTTGGGACCAATCCCGGACTACCTCTATCCTCGTCGGATCCATAGCCACACTTGCGGCACAAATCACAAGGCCTAAGCTAACCACCTCTCGAAGACCAAAACTCGCACTTTGCCAACCTAGCATACCACTCCCTCTCATGTAGGAGTTGCAACACGCTCCTCAAGTCCAGCATCACTCCGGGAGTAAACGAGGGTGTCGTCGAAAAACACCACGACGAACTGATCCACAATGGCCGAAAAATCCTGTTCATCAAATCCATAAATACAGCAGGGGCATTGGTTAATCCTAAAGGCATTACGGTGAGCTCATAATGCCTGTACCACGTCCAGAACGCTGTCTTCACAAAGTTCTCGACCTTCACCTTCAACTGGTGGTAACCTGACAGCAGATCACTCTTTGAAAAGACACGAGACCCTTGCAGCTGATCAAGAGATCACCAAAGCACGGTAAAGGGTATTTGTTCATGATGGTCACTTTACTCAAATCACGAAAATCCACACACAAAATCTAAGTGAACCATCCCACTTTCTCACGAAAAGCACCAGCGCTCAACAAGGTGATCCATCCAGTATAACAAGGTCCTTTTTCAGCAAATCCAACAACTATGGCAACACCTTCTCAATTTACTGGTGCCATCTAATAAGGTGCCTTCAAGATCGGCGCAGTTAGAGAACCACGTCAATCACAACTCAATCTCCTTTCCCAGCGGCGTCATAGTCGGCTTAGGTGGAAACACATACGAGAACTCGTGGACAAAATGTGGTGTCTCAGTTTTCCCGTGCGACTTGACTAGGTGGTCGGCGGTGAGAAAACACCTATTATTGGTGTATCGAGCCTGTTGTGCGTCAAACGGATGCCAAAAACGGACTCAGCGCGCGAAAACGTTGAAAATCGACTATTTCCAGGCAAAATGGGCCTAACGGGCCAAATTTTTGGGCGGGCCGATCCACGGCCCACTTGGCGTGCACCGGGACCAGCGAGCGGCACGGATGGGCCACGTGGCAGGCTCCTATTGGCCGGGCGGTAGGCGGGAGATCAGGTGCTGATTGCGCGGGGCGCGGCGCACCGTGGACCGCGCTAGGCCGCGTGGCGCGATCCCGTTAATTCGGGCGCTGGCCGGGAAGCCGCTGGATGGCCACCACGTGTCCATCGATTTCCACTATGGATTTCAGGCGCCCGAAAGTTGGGCCCGAATCCAATTTTGAGATTTTTCTGGTTTTTGGCTATAAATAGCTCACTCCTGCCTCCTTTTGAGGACTTTTTCCCAGCCATTTTGAGCCCTTCTTCAACAGGGAGCTTCGTCTTCGAGTCTTCTTTGATATTTAAGATCCTAGAGATTTTTTGGAAGACATTTCATCAGCTTCCTCCTCAACATCGCGAGCTTCGACGTGCCTTTGATACCGATCTTCTTCGTCGACGCTTCGTCTGCGGGCTCCTCTGGGCTGATCCAAGACAGTTTTTGGCCGATTTTTGCGGCACCGATTCCTTGAGAGGTAGATCTTCGATTTCCGTATTTACAACTCCTCTCAGTTTTGGGTTTTTATTGGGGTTTTCGGAGCATCTTTGAACCCCTTTCCTGCAGGTAGTTTTTCTGGACAGCGGAGGTTGTCTGATTTTTATCTCAGTGCTCAGTTATTGGATTTCAGCCGGTGAGGACTCGATCGACATCTATGCTTCACGAGAATCACAGCTATATTTTTATTGGAATTTTTGGAGATTATCTCGAAGGTGATATTTTGACTTATTCTGGACTGTTTTCCACAGAGTTGAAATTTTGGGGATTTTTGCTTACCGCGATTTCTGCTTCGGCGACATGTTGAGACCGCCCAGAGTTGATAGAGGAGCTATACTGATACTCGATGGCGAGACTTAGAGTTTCAGGTTGGTGATCATGTCTTTTTGAAAGTCTCACCTTCGAAGGGGGTCCGAAGATTTGGAGTTCGTGGGAAGCTTAGTCCCCGCTTTATTGGACCATTTGAGGTACTGGAGAGAGTAGGCCCTGTTGCGTACCGAGTTGCACTTCCCCCGCGCCTTGCAAGAGTTCATGATGTTTTCCACGTTTCGGCTTTGAGGAGATATGTTTTTTATCCTTCGCACGTGATTGACTTCACTCCACTTGAGATCGGTGAGTGTGGTGTCCCGATTTTCCCGTACGACTTGACTGGGAGGTCGGCGGTGAGAAAACACCTATTATTAGTGTATCGAGCCCGTTGTGCATCAAACGGATGCCAAAAACGGACTGAGCATGCGAAAACGTTGAAAATTAGCTATTTTCGGGCAAAATGGGCCTAACGGGCCGTTTTTCGAGTGGACCGGTCCACGACCCACTTGGCGTGCACCGGGACCAGCGAAAGCGGCGAGGTGGCCACGTGGCGCGCGGGGATAGGCCGGTCAGCACATGCGGGGCTGCGCGTGATTCGCACTGGGCGCGACGCACGGTGTACCGCGCCAGGCCACGTGTTGTCCGCCCATTGGCTGGCGCAGCGACCCTGCTGGCCCGGCGTGGACCACGGAGCGTGCTCCCCGCCGTGGACCGTGCTGCCATGCGGCGCGCCGTGATTGGCGGGCGCGCGTGCGTGAGGCGCGCGGGGCGCGGAGCGGGCCACGTGGCGCGCCCGGGGGAATCCGGGCGCGCACAGTAACGGGTCGGGCCGGATTCGGGCGCCCGAATCCTGTGCCTGAATCCGGATCCCCCAATAGTGTGGTTTGGGCTATAAATAGCCCATTTGGGCCTCCTTTTCTGATCTTTTCCGAGCCTCTCTTGAGCCCATCTTCGACAGAGGGATTCTCCTTCGAGTCTTCTTCGACTTTTGGCATCCCGGGGATTTTTTGGAAGGCGTTTCATCTGCGTTCTTCTCGACATCGCGAGCTTCGACGCGCCTTCGATACCGAGCTTTTTCGTCGACGCTTCTTCCACGAGCTCCCCAGGGTTGACGGGAGGGAGGTTTTGGCCGATTTCTACGGCATCGGTTCCATGAGAGGTATATCTTCTTTTTTCGTGTTTTCCGCTCCTCTCAGTTTTGGGTTTTTATTGGGGTATTCGGAGCATCTTTGAACCCCTTTCTTACTGCTGGTTTTCCTGGATAGGGAAGTTTGTTTGATTTTTATCTCCACGCTCGGTTATTGGATTTCGGCCTGTGAGGACTTGACGGGTGGAAATCGATGGACACGTGGTGCAATCCCGTTAATTCGGGCGCTGGCCGGGAACCCGCTAGATGGCCGCCACGTGTCCATCGATTTCCACTGTGGATTTCGGGCGCTCGGAAGTTGGGCCCGAATCCAATTTTGGGATTTTTCTAGTTTTTGGCTATAAATAGCTCACTCCTGCCTCCTTTTGAGGACTTTTTCTGAGCCATTTTGAGCCCTTCTTCAACAAGGAGCTTCGTCTTCAAGTCTTCTTCGATATTTAGAATCCCAGAGATTTTTTGGAAGACTTTTCATCAGCTTCCTCCTCGACATCGCAAGCTTCGACGTGCCTTCGATACCGATCTTCTTCGTTGACGCTTCGTCCGTGGGCTCCCCTGGGCTGATCCGAGAATGTTTTTGGCCGATTTTTGCAGCATCGGTTCCTCGAGAGGTAGATTTTTGATTTTCGTATGTACCGCTCCTCTCAGTTTTGGGTTTTTATTGGGGTTTTCGGAGCATCTTTGAACCCCTTTCTTGCTGGTGGTTTTTCTGGATAGCGGAGCTTGTCTGATTTTTATCTCGATTCTTGGTTATCGGATTGCAGCCTGTGAGGACTCGATCGACATCTACGCTTCACAAAAATTGCAGCCATATTTTTATTGGAATTTTTGGAGATCATCTCAAAGGTGATATTTTGACTTCTTCTAGACTATTTTCCATAGAGTTGGAATTTATGGGATTTTTGCTTAACGTGGTGTTTGGTCCGTATCTCTGCGACCGGGAGGAGTTTTCTGGTGTTTTTGGGCTCGTTGGGATCGTGGGAACCTGAGGAGTATCCCCGTTCAGTGTTGGCTTATTTGGACTTCGGATCGACGTGTGCATTTAGGTGGGTTGCTTTCGTCTCCAAAACCGGTGGACGGTTTTTGTAGTAACCATAAATTTTAAAATCCAAAATTTAAGTTTAAATAATTTCCTGGATTATTATTTGACAAAAAATAGGTAATTAGTAGTGCAATAGTGGCCAGAAAATATCGACTTTCGATCGGGGCCTGATCTCGAAAATCCGAGATCACCATTGCGACCGTCTCGTCGAAACATGAAAAGTTGATATTCACATATCTTCGATCCAACGGTCGGATCTTCCGCAAAACAGCGAAGAAGAAGCGGGCCCCACAACTTAAGTTGTGAATAGTAACCCCTGATTTAAATTTTCCTTTCGACCAACGTCGGCCGTTTCGCCCGCTGGACCCCAAACATAGTAGTATGAGTAGTCAATTCTAGCTATTTTCGACGTTCTAAGCGCAATGGCACTGACGGAATTCGCGTTTGGCGATCCGGGTGCATCAAAATGCGTGCGTCGTTCTACAACTTACAGAACATTATGGCCCGAGATTTTATTCGAGCGCCAAATCAAGCAAACAAATACGCTACTTGATAGGTCTCGACGAGCCGGACGTCGTGGCGAAGTCCGTTTCGCAATTCGACGAACTGTTTGTCTCGAAATGTGTAAAAACACTGAAAAATTTAGTATTTTTGCAATATACCTTACATTTTATGTACCAAAAATTAAAAGGATTTTAGGTTAGGGTCTTGTCAGCCTATATGATCTACAGTAGGGACCTTAGTGTGTTTTGTTGATTGGGTGAGGGGTAAACCGAAATTCTTCAAAATAATGCATTAAAGCCAAAATGACTTTTGGCCTTCTGGGTGTGTGCACGAGGGGTCATAGGGGATCCCGAAGCATCACAATCCCCTCTGCATTCTCCACACGAAGCCCTGGGTGAGAGGGTTGGCCGAAGGGACTTCTCCAAGGAACCCAAAACCGAGAGTGAGAGGGAGAGAAGAAAATTGTAGCAAACTTACTCCAACTTGATTCTGGAGTTTTCTGAGGTGCTCTCCTGCGTCTGAGGACCACCTTGAAGCTTGCTGTGGCCGCACAAAGTGGGGAGGAGTGAACCGGCTTCTTTCTCTTCTTCTCCAACTCCGGCGAGGTGAGAATTCTCTAACCTTTGTTTTGTTGCTTCCAAAACCATTGGAAGTCGACTCTGTGGAGTCTGTAGATGCACCCTGCCAAGCCCCGAGCTCCCATGCACGCTGGGTTGCTGGCGGGAGAAAGTTCCTCGCCGGAACCCTAGGTTGCTCCGCCGCGGCCAAACTCCGCAACCACAAGCCCAAATCAAAACCCTAATCCTGTGAATATTGCACTTCGGCCGAGCTATCTGCTCCGGCGCCGGCGACGCTCCTCACCGCCGGCCACCTGTCCAGGAAGCTTCCTGGGAGTGAGAGGATCCCATTCATGCGGTTTCATTGCACCCATGCAGCCCGGGGGTGGCGCGGCCATGGATGACCCGAAACGGGTTCGTGTTGCGGTGGCCGGTTCTCCGGCCGTCTCCGGCGGGTGTGACATGGCCAGAAAGTTTTCTGGGACCAAGGGGAACTTAACAATGCATTTCCTGGGTCCCATGTTGCCCGAACAAAAATCCACCATTAATGGTGGGAAGCTCCAAACCGAGCTTGCCCACCGCCGTCGCCGCCGTGACCTCGTCGTCGGGCACTAGTCCAGGAAGGTTTGTGGTGATGAGGAGCACCTGCTGGTGCATTTGTTTGAGGCCTAGTGACCAAAGATGTCAAAATGCCATTTTTGGTCCATGATGGTCATCTTCTTCCTCACGCCCGCGGCCAACCGTGGGTGCAATGATGACCCAGGTTTGCTGGGAAGGCTCCTCATGCCTTGTAGAACATTTCCTTCCAAGTTAGGAAGCCCCAGGTACCCTCTCTGCAGAGAACAAACTCGGGCAATGGCTTGGGTACTTATTTACAATACATGCCCACCAGGTGTTTGAGTAAATGCCTCAAAGAAGAAATATGTGGAAATAGGCCATGATCAAAATATGAAAGATGCTCCACACTGTCCCCTGAGCTCAGTGCTCACTTCAGATCAAAAGTTGTCTGAGTGGATGTGTGTGTGGGGCATTATCGAAATGTTAGCAAGCGAGGTGTTGGATCCTTGTGATCCAGCAGCTTCTGGGCTGCACTAGGGCGAGCCCTTGAGTCCCTGTAGTGCCTTGAGCAAAATGCTCAAGTTGTTTTGGGTTTGGCACAGGTGGATTTAAAGTTATGTAGTATAAAGCCTTATATGAGGTTAGTGACTTAGGGTCTGTTTTGGGCATATAGCGAAGCCGCAACAGTGAGCTCCTGGCTATTTTGGGGTCACTGGATGCGATGCTCGCGTTAGTTTTCAGTTTGGTCGAGCCGAAGAATTAAAATGCCTTAAGGCTATGTTAGAATAGTAAATTATGGCCCGAAGTTTTTCTCGGGTTCCGTGCTACTGCAAATGGGTGAGCACGGTGTTCAGCAAGTCAAGGGTCACCTACTGGAGGTGACGGTTCATAAAAATAATGTTCCGATTAAGAGAACGAGCGAAAATGGCTCTCAATTTATTATAAAAGTGTGATTTTTGTAAACCCTAAGGGTCTAAATGCAATTATAACAGTGTGTGCTGCCTAGGGCAGTGTGTATATGATTCCTAAGCTTCTCGTTAGGAATCCAACGACTCCCGTTGAGCGAAAATCGGTTATCGGTCCGAGAATCAGGCAAAATCGTCGATTTAACGGCGTCCCGGTGGCAATCGCGCAATTTGGGAAATTGCGGTGGTTCCGCCTAGCCGACTGTTGAGTCCCAGTAGAATCTGGTTGAGCCAGCGGCAAAGGTTAAAGCCCGAGTCTCCCGGAAATCCAAAAAGAATTCCCGGGAGGGGCATTTTGGTAATCTTATTACCATAGGGTTGTAACTAGCCAAGTATTATCGTCGAGTGTTGTTGTTGGAACATTCCAACGCTGTAGATGAAGTCAGATTCTGCTATTCGAGTCTAGGTGAGTCGTTGGTCGGGTTTGACTTTCCCCTGATCAGTATTTTTGATTCAGGTTGGCACAGTTTTCGAGCTTTTTGTTGGAGTCGAAAGTTCGCCTGCAAAACGACAGGTAGGTTTATCTTCGGTCCGGGCTTTATCATTTCGGCCCTCTGGGGTATAGTATTGGTTGGACCCCTGTTCTTGTAGCCTAGTTGATATTTGAGCCTGCCTTCCTTTTGATCAGTTTCATACTACTATACACATGATTTTAGTCAACCAATATTTTCTTCCAAGCATCGCAGGTGTCACGCCCCGGGTGTAAACTAGAACCCGGGCCCGTCTACAGATCCGCCGTGCACACGATATTTCCCGTGTACACGAAGCGCCAGTAACCTGCTCAGATAAAAAATAACAATAATGGGCATAAAACAGAGCTGAACTAAAAACTAATACATCTCAGACTGAAGCAGGAAATAAAATACAACACATCTGTAATAATGATCATCTGTCTCTCCCAGCTCACCCAAAATAAATACAACTTGCTGGCAAAAGCCGGTCCCAAAAGTAAAAGTACAACCGTCTGAGGAAACATGGGTACACCAACAGTCCGGCTAACACGCTCATCCTGCCTCGAGATCTATCTACTCAGCCGTCCTCTCTCCTCGACCCGCCACTGTAAGCCCAGTAGCACCTGCAGAAGACACTGCAAAACAAGGGAAAAGAAAAGGAGAATAGAAGAATGGGGGTGAGAACTACTAGTAAACCAGTAGCCTCCCCTAGTGGGTAAAATCTCAAACTCTGACACGCCCACTAAGTCTACCAGAGGCAAAAGAAATAAAGGGGTGGAAGCTAAGTATAACAGCTGATAAAAGAGCTACCACTAATATGCCTCTACATGTCAAGCTAGTAAGAATAGCTAAAAGTATGCATCAGTATCTAAAAGCCTGCCTAAATAACCCAATCCGACCACCAGTAGACACTGTGTGATGACCTGGACCTCTGCAGAGTTGTGGTAGGGTCGTCGGAGACTTCGGGGGAGCCTGTTCTCTGTTTCGGGAGGTGTTGGTGCATGATTGATACAAGTGTTGAACCTCGAGCTTTATTGGATCACTTGGATAACCGGAAGACCCCGTCGGATGTTTAGAAGTGTTTTCGCGCAAATCGGATATCAAATTTGGACTCGGCGTGAAATTCGGATTGAAAATACCTTTCCGGGAGCCTCCGACAAATTTTAGGATTGGAATTTGGCAAAACGGACGCCGGATTTGGAATCAGCGCGCGAAAACGGTCAAGATGGGCTATTTACTTGTTGATTTTGAGCTTCCGGTTACTGTTCACGCCGGAACAGTGTCGCCGGCGATCGCCGGCGGCGGCCGGCGGCTGCGGGCAGCGTCGGCGGGCGGCGGCGCCGCCGCGGGCAGGCGGCTGAGGGCGCGGGCAGGAGCGCGGTCCACCGCGGGGGTCGTGCACCGGAGGCGGGCCACGTGGCGCCTTCCGGTTGGTCGGCGCAGCAGACGCGGTCCACGGAGTTTGGGCCCGGGTGCACGGTAGACCGGGTGGCACGTGGCGTGAGGTGGTTGGTCCGGTGCTGTGCTCCCGGTCCACGCAATCGGTGGAGGTGATTGACCGGGGCAGGTGGCCGTACGGCGGGGCAGGTGGCCGTACGGCCCGGGTCAGCCGCGACGTGCGCGGTCCACGGCGCGACGTGCGCGGTGCACGGGTTGCCGGGACACGTGTCACGTCGCCATTGGTTGGCGCAGGTGCTCCGGGTGCAGCGGGGCCCGGGGGAGTAGTGGACTGGGCCGCAGGGTGGACCGGGCCGCACTGTGCGCGCCCGGAAATCCTGGGCCGGGCCGCACTGTGTGCGCCCGAAAAATTTCGGGCGCCCGGAAAAAAGGATACGTTGGGTATTTTGGCAAATGTTTTCTCCAGCCTATAAATACCCAACCCGAGCCCATTTCAAAGGGTTTTTTCTCCCAACCTGTGCAAGATCTCCCCGAGCTTCCTTAAGCAAAGTTTTTCATCTCTAAGTGCTTGATCTCCCTGCCAAGTTTCAAGAGTTTTGGAGGCACGAATCCCGAGGTTCCCCATTTTACGGTGCGGCGCGACGTTGCTTTCTAGTGTTCTTCTTCGGCGCAGCGATAGTGTTTTTGCTCCCCTGGGCTACCCCGACATCATTTTCCTGTGATTCTTGCACCGGCAGACTCCTAAGAGGTAGGACTTCATCTTTCGTTTTGGTCGCACTTTCCCGTTTCGAGGTTTTGGCACGGATCCCGAGGCAAACAGTGACCCCATTTTCTGTGTGGATTTACTTGACAGCAACGGAGTATTTCGGCCATATCTTTGCGCACGAGCGTCTGACGGAAACGAGCTTATACAACTTTTTCATCTACGGATCGCAAGGAACGCGCTCGTATTTTTATTGGATTTTTGTGAATTTTATTTCGAGGTGAAAATTACTGTTTTCTCAGTGAACAGTAATCTGTCCTTAATACAGATTTTTGTATGAGTGTGCCCCCTTGCCGAATTTTTATCTTGATGTACAGAACTCGGATTTGGGCGTGCAAGGTACCGTTGCGAAGCTATCGACGCGAGGATCGCCGTGATATTTTTATTGGAATTTTCTGGGCAATTTCTGCAGGTGATAATTTAACAGTTCAGAATTCGAGGTTGTATGTGATTATTAGTGCTATAATTGGGAGCCTAAGTGTAATTAGTGAGCTTTGTACTGTACCAGGAATATTTCGGGTGTGCTGAAATTGTGGAAGCAAGGATTTGGAGTTTTGGTATTTTCTAGCTGTACGGACTTGGACAGTTGCACTTCAGGTGGGTGGTTGTTGTTTACCTCTATTTTGACATGCTCACTAGGAATATTAGAGTGATCCCATTATCTGGACATGCATGCTTAAAGTAATATAAAATTGTGAGCCCTTCATATGGAAATTACTATTGTGGATATTTGATAGTGGTTGGGACTTATACATGTTGGTATGGATGGAATGTTAGCGTTTAACCTTGCATGTGGATTGGATTATTTATTTTGGACTATATGATTATCCTGTTAGTGGTTGGTACTATTTGAGGATTTTATGACATGCATAGGTGGATAGTGATGCTTTATCATGGAACATGGATTATAGACCTGTGTGGTTGGATAATGTTTTAGCATGATGGTTATATCTATGCGGAGTTATTAATTGTTACACATGTGGAACCACTATTGAACACCTTTTCCTTTATTTCCTTGAGAACACTTGCATGCTTGTTTGGACACCTAGATAGGCCACCTTTTTCTGCTACACTATCATGCTGGAATTGACATAGGAGAAACCATGTTTGATTTCTTTTCTCCTTCTTATTTAGACCTTTGAGTCTGGTTGCTCGGGTTCGAGCAGGGGTTTGGGATAGTGTAGCGAGGACCTGAGGGTTAGTGACAGGTTGTGTTTGATTATGGGTTGCGGGATTATAGCGGCTACCGCGGACAGTAGGCGGTTGACCGGATGTCGGATGTGGGACATGATTGTGATTGTGGGTATTGCGGCGATCGCGGATTTTGGGCGATCGACCGGATGTTCATTTGTGCATCAGATTGGGGGATCTGTGTTTCTTTTAGTGGAGGGTGTGTTCCACTGGGGCTTTGCAGTTGTGATTTACTCCTGTTTTGGTACTTATTTTACCGGCGCGGTTATTGCCCGGTAGTGCTTTCCTCGAGTGGGTCGCTCCCCTCGAGTTCCCCTCCGGAGGCCGGGGTCAGACAGTTATTGACGGTTTTGCTATCACATCGGCGCGGCTTATTTGCCCGATGATGAGGGCGGCAGCAGGAGTTTTGCTATCACATCGGCGCGGCTTACTTGCCCGATGATGAGGGCGGTACAGATTGGGTTCATCTGGGACGGTTGGTTATTGTTGCATATGGTTATTCCAGTCTAGGACTGTATTTTAGAGGCATAGTAGTGGTAGTTTCATTTCTTTGGCAGTCATTATTTCTTACCACTCTTCTTTCCCCTTTTGCCTCTGGTAGACCTAGTGGGTGTGTCAGAGTTTGAGGTTTTACCCACTAGGGGAGGCTACTGGTTTACTAGTAGTTCTCACCCCCATTCTTCCTTCTTCTTTTTCTTCTTCCTTGTTTTGCAGTGTCTTCTGCGGGTGCTGCTGGGTTTTCAGCGGCGGGTCGAGGAGAGAGGACGGCTGAGTAGATAGATCTCGAGGCAGGATGAGCGGGTTAGCTGGACTGTTGATGTACCTATGTTTCCTCAGACGGTTGTACTTTTACATTTGGGACTGGCTTTTGCCAGCAGGTTGTATTTATTTTGGTGAGCTGGGAGGGACTGATGTATCATTTTTACAGATGTATTGTATTTTATTTCCAGCTTCAGTCTGAGATGTATTAGATTTTTGTTCAGCTCTGTTTTTATTGCTCTTTTATTGTATTTCTTATATCTGAGCAGGTTACCAGCGCTTCGTGTACATGGAAAATTCTGTGTGCACGGCGGATCTGTTGGCGGGCCCGGGTTCTGGTTTACACCCGGGGCGTGACAGATTAAGTTGGTATCAGAGCTTAGGGATAGGTCAGTTGGGACTTAGGAAACCCTAGGCTTTTGGACGGACCCTAGGATAATAGGGCGTGAGTGGCGTGACTTGCTGCGAAAGTCGGTGATTCTTATTGTTAACTCTTCCTGTGAGTGAAGAGGGATCGACATAGTCTATTTCTGTTGAACCATTATGTTGGCTGCAGACAACATAAGGTTACAGAAATAGGGGGATGTCTTTGACTTTCGCTAGATTGGGTCGAGTGTTGGGGTGTGCTGATTTGCGGTTTTGTCGTGGTGAGCGGTGTCTCCCCGACGTTGGGCCCTGACCCGGGTGCACCTTGGTGCGGCAGTTGGGTCCGGGCTGGTTGTTTCGGGCCGGATACCCAGATTGGGGTCTGAGAGCTCCGGACCCGAAGGGTAGTAGTGTTGGGGCACCGAGGCAGGGTGGATAGTTGACAGCGGGTAAGCTGTGGGATTGCGACGATCGAGTGAGCCAGTTTTGGATGAGTCATTCCGATTCGTGGGATTGAGTATGGAGCCTTGGAGGCCTTTTATGGCAAGAGTTAACGCAGTTGCTGAACTGCATGCTCCATGTATAGAGGGACGGGGTGCGTAGGATATGAGTGTCTGAGAGTGGATTGCGCCAGGATACCTTTTAACTTGTTGGGTCCCTCCAGTACGGATTAAGGACGCCTCATTGGAGTAGGCGCCGGGTATGGAGCGTGGCATTGTAGTTCCTTTGGATTGGGATCTGCCGCCTGAGGCGAGTTCTGATTGAGGCGCTTGGCGCCGGGTGATGGAGGACAGATCAGTCGGATGAGGCATTCTCGATTTCTTTTCCAGGATAGTGGATTTCTGAGACTGTCAGAGCGCATAGGTTACACCGGTCGGTGTGGTGGTAGGTTTGAGTTGTTCCGGGCTTTTGGGTTCGTATCTTTTTGATACGGGAGTTTTCCCTATTGGAGGGTAGTGCTTGTACTTCTCTGCTTGGGTTAGGGGTAGGACGGTTACCTAGTGTTTTGGGAGGTTCATATTCCCGATCTTTGGCACGTAGGGGTGTGTGGTTGGTCCTGCCCGGTGCAGTTGAGTCCTCGATAGTACCGGTAGACCTGATGGTCTTAACCTGGTGGCGAGACTTGGTTTGATTTTGTGCGTGAAGCGGATGTTTCGCAGTGGTTGAGTAGCCTTTTTGGCTGGTGTGGTTGAGGGACTTGCATTAGATATCACGGGAAGTAAAGAGGTACTTGGATCAAGCTAGTGTGCCGATGGACTTGTGGTTGGCTTAACTGAGGCTGAGGAGGAGCGGATGCGTATACCGATGTGGACTACTTGGTAGCTCGAGCGGTTAGTCCAGCTGTATTTGGTTGAGGTAGTACGGATTCCTGGAGTGCCCACCCTTATTTTGTTCTTGTTAGAGACCCGAGGATTGTATAGTGTCCCTGGAGGAGGTATTTGACAGCTTTGGGAGCTTGAGTGGCGGATGATCGGATAATTACCCCCCTCTATCTGGTTGAGATTCCGTGTTGAGGAACGACTTTAGTTTCGAGGACGAAACTTTCTTTTAGTGGGGGAGGATGTGATGACCTGGACCTCTGCAGAGTTGTGGTAGGGTCGTCGGAGACTTCGGGGGAGCCTGTTCTGTGTTTCGGGAGGTGTTGGTGCATGATTGATACAAGTGTTGAACCTCGAGCTTTATTGGATCACTTGGATAACCGGAAGACCCCGTCGGATGTTTAGAAGTGTTTTCGCGCAAATCGGATATCAAATTTGGACTCGGCGTGAAATTCGGATTGAAAATACCTTTCCGGGAGCCTCCGACAAATTTTAGGATTGGAATTTGGCAAAACGGACGCCGGATTTGGAATCAGCGCGCGAAAACGGTCAAGATGGGCTATTTACTTGTTGATTTTGAGCTTCCGGTTACTGTTCACGCCGGAACAGTGTCGCCGGCGATCGCCGGCGGCGGCCGGCGGCTGCGGGCAGCGTCGGCGGGCGGCGGCGCCGCCGCGGCAGGCGGCTGAGGGCGCGGGCAGGAGCGCGGTCCACCGCGGGGGTCGTGCACCGGAGGCGGGCCACGTGGCGCCTCCCGGTTGGTCGGCGCAGCAGACGCGGTCCACGGAGTTTGGGCCCGGGTGCACGGTAGACCGGGTGGCACGTGGCGTGAGGTGGTTGGTCCGGTGCTGTGCTCCCGGTCCACGCAATCGGTGGAGGTGATTGACCGGGGCAGGTGGCCGTACGGCGGGGCAGGTGGCCGTACGGCCCGGGTCAGCCGCGACGTGCGCGGTCCACGGCGCGACGTGCGCGGTGCACGGGTTGCCGGGACACGTGTCACGTCGCCATTGGTTGGCGCAGGTGCTCCGGGTGCAGCGGGGCCCGGGGGAGTAGTGGACTGGGCCGCAGGGTGGACCGGGCCGCACTGTGCGCGCCCGGAAATCCTGGGCCGGGCCGCACTGTGTGCGCCCGAAAAATTTCGGGCGCCCGGAAAAAAGGATACGTTGGGTATTTTGGCAAATGTTTTCTCCAGCCTATAAATACCCAACCCGAGCCCATTTCAAAGGGTTTTTTCTCCCAACCTGTGCAAGATCTCCCCGAGCTTCCTTAAGCAAAGTTTTTCATCTCTAAGTGCTTGATCTCCCTGCCAAGTTTCAAGAGTTTTGGAGGCACGAATCCCGAGGTTCCCCATTTTACGGTGCGGCGCGACGTTGCTTTCTAGTGTTCTTCTTCGGCGCAGCGATAGTGTTTTTGCTCCCCTGGGCTACCCCGACATCATTTTCCTGTGATTCTTGCACCGGCAGACTCCTAAGAGGTAGGACTTCATCTTTCGTTTTGGTCGCACTTTCCCGTTTCGAGGTTTTGGCATGGATCCCGAGGCAAACAGTGACCCCATCTTCTGTGTGGATTTACTTGACAGCAACGGAGTATTTCGGCCATATCTTTGCGCACGAGCGTCTGACGGAAACGAGCTTATACAACTTTTTCATCTACGGATCGTAAGGAACGCGCTCGTATTTTTATTGGATTTTCGTGAATTTTATTTCGAGGTGAAAATTACTGTTTTCTCAGTGAACAGTAATCTGTCCTTAATACAGATTTTTGTATGAGTGTGCCCCCTTGCCGAATTTTTATCTTGATGTACAGAACTCGAATTTGGGCGTGCAAGGTACCGTTGCGAAGCTATCGACGCGAGGATCGCCGTGATATTTTTATTAGAATTTTCTGGGCAATTTCTGCAGGTGATAATTTAACAGTTCAGAATTCGTGGTTGTATGTGATTATTAGTGCTATAATTGGGAGCCTAAGTGTAATTAGTGAGCTTTGTACTGTACCAGGAATGTTTCGGGTGTGCTGAAATTGTGGAAGCAAGTGTTACGGAATTTGAGTTGGCGTATTTCGTGAATGTGTTAAGTCTTGAAGATTGAAGATGAAGAAATTTTGGATCGTCTACCTCAATCTCAAGAAAGAAGAATTCAAAAGGATCAGGTACGTTTAACTAAAGAATTTTGATGATCCGAATACTTCTTATAGTGTAGAAACACCTGGAAGAGGTTTTAATTGCTTATTCATCAAAAACTGGACATGGGACATGTTCAGGATCCGGATCGTGGCTTTCAATCCGGATCCCGAAAGGTGTTTGTTCATACACTGGTTCAATCCGGATCGCAGCACTCTCTGATCCGGATCCCGAACACTAGTTTTACCTGTGTGCTTCTTCGATCCGGATCAGGAATTGCAATCCGGATCCCGAACATGATATTCTGGTAAAACTGTATGAACGATCCGGATCGGTGACTACGATCCGGATCCCGAACAGGCAATTTTCTGGAAATCGTGGTTTGTGCTTCTGCAATCCGGATCGCCAGATCTGATCCGGATCGCCGTCGGGATTTCTTTCCAGAAAAGGCTGTTTTTGATCCGAATATTCTTCCTAGGGTTTCTAACCTATAAATAGCCCTTCCATTTCATTTCTAGGGCATCCGCAATAGATCGGCTGGTTAAGAAAAGATAGCCGAAAAGAAAAATCCACATATATAGAGAAGAACGGAAATCATTAGATCTATTCAATGGTTCTTCATCTATATTGATTGATTTGATTCTAGGTTTTCCATACTCACATTTTGAGTAGAATCAAATCAATGAATACTTAGATGGTATTTCCGATCTATCTTTAATCTAAGTATTCGGCGGATCATCACCACCCAAACAAACAACGATTTATCCCAAAATCGGCGCGTGGACTCGCGTGGCCTTGTGGATTCAAGGTGTTATCGCTCTCGTGGATTCGGAGCGAGGTGCGTTCGTGGATTCGAAGCGTGCCATTGGGTGAAGACCGTGGATTCGGTTGGACGTCGTGGACTCGACGTTGGACGCTGTGGATTCAGCGTTGGGCGCGGATCGTGGATTCGAGAAGCGTCGTGGAGCGAGCGGAGAAGATCTACTAGGAGCGTATGGTAAAGGTTGAGTCGTCTGTGAGTACGCTATATCACCTTGTACGTGTGTTAATTCTAGTGGATTTCGCCGTGTTATCGGTCCCGTGGTTTTTTACTCCGGTTTGGAGTTTTTCCACGTAAAAATCTTGTGTGTTCTTTTATTTTTCCGCATTGGGTTTTATCGCACAATGATTTTTTGAGTGTTTATTGTTTACACCTATTCACCCCCCTCTAGGTGTTTTTTCCCCTATTAGATCCTTATTAACCTAAACCCAACAAGTGGTATCAGAGCGGGAATAGGGTTGTAAACAATGGTTGAAGGTGGAAACATCAATCGACCCCCTTTCTTTGATGGAACTAATTATGCGTACTGGAAAGTACGGATGAAAGCTTTCTTAATTTCCATCGACGAAAGGGTGTGGCAATCAATTGAATTAGGATGGTCTAATCCAACTGAAATTTTAGATGATGTTCGCACCTTAAAACCTAGGTCGAAATGGACCAAGGAAGAGATAGACTTATCTTCTTACAATGGCAAAGGGATTAATGCTCTATTTAATGCTTTGTCACAAACTGAGTTCTCTCGCGTCTCGGCATGTGAGACTGCGAAAGAAATCTGGGATGTTCTTCAAGTTACGCATGAGGGAACTAACTTAGTGAAGATTCAGAAACTGCAAATGCTCACGAGCAAGTTTGACTCTATCTCTATGGCAGAGAATGAATCCTTCACTGACTATTACACACGATTGCAAGACATCGTGAACTCATGTGCTAACTTGGGAGAGAAGATTCCAGAATTTAAAGTTGTAAGAAAAATTCTAAGAACTCTTCCTGAACGATTTCGCCCGAAGGTCGCAGCCATTGAAACAATTAAACACCCGGACGAAATGCGTGTAGAAGAATTAGTAGGTGCTTTACAAACTTATGAAATGACTTTTCCTACTAACTATTCTTCTGGAAAGGCATCCTCTTCTAAGTCTTCAGGTTACGCATTGAAATCAACTAAAGAAGAAGACGCGGATTCATCCTCCTCGGACGACGACGAGAACATTTCTATGGAGGACTTTGAGAAGCAGCTCGCTCTCTTGACAAGGAAGTTTCGCCGCAACTTTCGAAGGGGAAATTCAAGCAAACCTCAATCCTTCGGAAAGTCGAAGAAAGGCAAGGGTCCTTCAATCACAAGTCAAGAAATCAAGAGAACTTCTCAAAGGATAAGAAAAGTTCTGAGGGACAAGTTCAGTGTTTCAAATGTCGAGGCTACGGCCACATTGCAACGGAATGTCCCAACAAGAATCCGGCTAAGAAGAAAGCGATGCAAGTAGTTACTTGGGATGACAACTCCACGTCAAATGAGTCATCGTCAAGTGATGAAGAAGACAACGCGACAGCTTTCCACGCGTCCACCACATCTTCACCCTTCATGTGCTTAATGGCAAGTACATCCGACTCACTGTCCAACTCCACTGTTGAAAAGATTGCAACGGACGATGAATCAGATGATTCGGAAGGTGAAGATTTTGTTTTAGCCTACCATAAGCTTTTGAGGGATTCAAAGAAACTGGCTAAGCAAAACAAGGGGTTGAAAGAGAGATTACAGGATCTTGAAGATGAAGTAAAAAGGGTAACCTCTATCTCAACCGATCTTGAAGTGGAAAGGGACAATCTGATTAAGACAAATGTTTCCCTTCAAGAGTCCAATGAGCAACTCGAGAAGAATTATATGGATATGGTGAACAAAGCGAATTACTTCTTGAAGCTCAACGGCGAGGCTCGACAGGAAAAATTGGAAATGACGGAGACCATACGCCAACTAAAGGATGACTTAAAGAGATTTTCTTCTGGAAGGAGTAAGTTGGACAGACTGCTTGGTCTCGGTCAAAGAAATAAGTTCGGCCTCGGATACACTCAAACTGGAGACATTCCAAGTTCGAGTGGTACAGTGTTTGTGCCCCAGTCGGTATCTCCTCCTCCGACATCGGTGTTCACGACAAGCAACGACAACGAACCTACTACATCTTCCTCGGAATCGACAAGAACCAAGGTATGTTTTCGTTGTGGCATTTCAGGGCACATAAGAAGAAATTGCAAGACGGAAGCCAAACGCACACCTCAAGCACATCTTGCAACGACTACCAAAAGGGCTATTCCTCGGAAAACAAGTTCAATTCATTCAAAGGAAAAGAGCCTTGGTAGCACATCTCTCAAGACGACATCATCAAGGAGCAGCAATTCTTCAAGCAAGACGCCCTCACCTAGGAAATCAACTTCACGACCATTACCGACGCACTTCAAAAAGGTTTGGGTGCGCAAAGGTGAGATCTTTCCCTGTCTTGCTACCAATGTTTCTTTGCATGCATATGATAGTTCGTCTTGGTACCTGGATAGCGGGTGTTCCCGTCATATGACCGGCGATAAAAACTGTTTTCAAACATTTGAGAAAAACTCCGGAGGACTTGTTGTTTTCGGAGATGGTCGGTCTTCCAAAATTGTTGGAAAGGGAACGGTAGCTATTCCAGATGGCCCGGTTCTAGATAATGTATTATTTGTTCATGGCCTTAAGACTAACCTCATAAGCATAAGTCAACTGTGTGATAGTGGTTATTCAGTTAATTTTTCATCTGATAAATGCACTGTAACTGACATGAACCATGCTTTCTTTTTAAAGGGGGTTAGATCAGAAAACAACTGTTATGTAGTTCCTTCTAAGATTTCTGAAAAATGTAACCTAGCATCTTTGAAAAATGAAACACTTTGGCATGAAAGGCTAGGTCACATAAACTTTAAGGAACTTTCTAGAATTTCAAATAAAGATGTGGTCAAGGGGGTTCCAAAACTTTCTTTTGAACAAAACCTTGTGTGTGGCGGTTGCCAAAAGGGAAAACAGTCTAGGACTGCACACAAGAATTTGAACCACATAGGTACAAAACGGCCTTTGGAACTTTTGCATATGGACTTAATGGGGCCAACTCGTCAACCATCTCTGGGAGGTAAATGGTATATTTTCTTGTTGGTTGATGACTTTTCTAGATATACTTGGGTAGCCTTCTTAAAAGAAAAAGCTGATACCTTTGATTCTTTTCTCGAAATCTGCAATCGTATTATGATAGAAAAGAATGATAGGATTACTCGAGTTAGGAGTGATAGAGGTGGTGAATTCATAAATTCCAAATTCATTGATTTTTGCATTTCTAATGGCATTAAACATGAATTCTCCGCACCTTACACACCTCAACAAAATGGTGTAGTCGAGCGCAAAAACAGGGTCGTACAGGAAATGGCACGTGTTATGCTTCACAGCCGGAACTTACCTTTTTACTTTTGGGCTGAAGCGGTAAACACTGCTGTTTATGTTATCAATCGCGTGTATTTGCGCCCGGGGACCTTGAATACACCATATGAACTTTGGTTTTGTAGAAAACCTAACATCAAATATTTTCGCATCTTTGGGAGTCGGTGTTTTATTTTACGTGATCGTGAGAATCTTGGAAAATTTGACTCTCGAAGTGACGAAGGGATTTTCTTAGGTTATTCTACAAACAGCAGAGCATATCGAGTTTTTAACTTAGAATCTAAGACGATCGTAGAATCGATAAATGTTAAGGTAGATGAAGCTTTTCATTTTGAATCTGAAAAATCTACCCTCGATATCTCTCTTGATGATGATACACCTGCTAATGCATCTTCTTCTAACAATTCTTTCGATAATAACGTTGATGCATCTAACGGTTCTTCAAGCTTATCTGATGTGCAGGAATCATCTCGTGTACCTCCGCCTACTCCTCTACCTCAAACGTTACGCATCTCCAAGGATCACCCTGAATCGAACATAATTGGAGATCCACAAGAAGGAGTTAGAACACGGAGACAATTGGTTTGCGGATTTGCATGCTATGTATCACAAATCGAACCAAAGAATGTTGATGAAGCTCTCCAAGATGATTATTGGATTAAAGCAATGCAGGAAGAGCTCCATCAATTCGAGCGAAACAAAGTCTGGGAACTGACGAAGCCTCCGAAGCAACACAATGTGATAGGTACCAAATGGATCTTCAAGAACAAGAAAAACGAAGAAGGTACTATCATCAGGAACAAAGCAAGGTTAGTTGCTCAAGGCTATTCTCAAGTAGAAGGTATAGACTTTGATGAAACTTTCGCCCCTGTAGCTAGACTCGAGTCCATTCGTATATTGTTTGCGATCGCTTGTCATTTTAAAATCAGATTATTTCAAATGGACGTTAAGAGCGCCTTTTTAAATGGATTTTTAAATGAGGAAGTTTATGTAGCTCAACCGAAAGGTTTTGTGGATCATAAACTACCTAACCATGTTTTTCGACTGAAAAAGGCTCTTTACGGTCTGAAACAAGCACCGCGAGCATGGTACGAAAGGTTGACAAAGCACCTTTTGGAAAAGGGCTACACTCGAGGGGGAGCTGACAGGACTCTCTTTGTGAAGCATTATCAAAACAATTTCATAGTTGCTCAAATCTATGTTGATGACATTGTTTTTGGAGCAACAAGAGATAATGATGCTTCTAAATTCGCGGAGACCATGGAAAGCGAATTTGAGATGTCCATGATGGGCGAGTTGAACTATTTTCTTGGATTACAAGTTAAGCAGAACGATGAAGGAATTCACTTGTGTCAATCCAAGTATGCACTGGAGTTGGTCAAAAAGTTTGATCTTGAAAATTCGAAAGATTTTCCGACTCCAATGGGAACTAGCCATAAGGGACTTGGAAGTGAATCACAAAGTGAGAATGTAGACGAGAAACTGTACCGCAGTATGATTGGAAGTCTACTATATCTCACGGCTAGTCGCCCGGATATATCCTTCAGTGTTGGGATTTGTGCGAGATATCAATCAGCACCGAAGGAGGTTCACCTGAAAGCGGTGAAACGGATCATCCGGTATATCAAAGGTACAATCAATTTCGGAATTTGGTATCCTATGGGAACGACTTTGGATATTGTTGGATACTCAGATGCCGATTGGGCTGGATCGGTGGATGACCGGAAAAGCACGAGTGGTGCATGCTTCTATCTCGGCCACTGCCTTGTTGCATGGCACAGTAAAAAGCAGAACTGCATAGCACTCTCGACTGCCGAAGCGGAGTACATTTCTGCAGGAAGTTGCTCAACCCAATTGATTTGGATGAAGAGCGTGTTGAGCGATTTCCGAATTTCAACATCTTCGGTAACCATTTTATGTGACAACACTAGTGCTATTAACATTTCAAAAAACCCTGTGTTGCACTCTAGAACAAAACATATTGAACTTAGATATCATTTTCTTAGAGAGCTAGTTGAATCAAACATTCTTCAACTGTCATATATTTCAACTGAGGATCAATTAGCCGACATCTTAACAAAACCTTTGGATCAAAAACGTTTTATTCACTTGCGTAAAGCAATTGGCATGCTTTCCTTGAAATAAACTCTTTTGAAACCTTTGCTTAGATTAGGTTTTGTTTTTGTTCTTGTTTTTGTTTTGTTCTTTATCTATGTTCTGTACATAGCACACTAATTGAGCATAAATCATAATTGACTTTAATTGCATCCTTTTATGCATTTAGAAATTTATTATGTTTTTGATGTCATAATATTTCAATGTTGCAATGATCATTTACGTTAATTAAACCATCTTTTAAGTGATCAAAGTCAATTTCTCTCTCAATGATCTCTTGGTATAGTCATTATCATATTTGATTGCTTAGTCGAGTATGAATTCGAGATCAATGGTTTGGTTGAATACCTTATATATTATATAATTGATAGCCAATTGAGGGGGAGTCAATGAAATGTGAAATGCTCAAAAGATGTGGAAAGAGTTACATCCCAATGAGGAGTGTGAAAACTACCACCACATGGAGAAAATGAAAGAAAAAGATACTCCATGAATGAAAAGCAAATTTTTGTTTGAAAAATTGTTGATGAAATTCATATTGAAATATTTGACTCAGTCGTATTTCATGGTTGGTATAAGGTGGGATTTTTTTTAAAAGATGCTCAAAGAGCCACTCCTTCAACAGATTGTCTAGATATATTATCTAACTTATTTGGGATTTCAAACATCTATTGATCTTGGTATTTCATTTTCTTTACCAAAATTGATGATTTGATAAAGGCATTACGCATAAGATCAGGATAGATGTAATTGAAATTGTTCAACTTTAAGTGTTTTAACTTTCGTAAATTTTCGTTTCATTTTTGGATATTTTTGATAGATTTTGCATAATCTATTTCTTGTTGCATGAAACGATGCCATTTGTTTGAAGTTGACATGGTAAAGTGCTTACATACTTTTTCTGGATTTTATTGTGTTTTTCTAAATTTTTCTGAAGAAAAAGGTGTAGCCGATCCGGATCGGGGCAAGTGATCCGGATCCCGAACGCAGGATTTTTCCTGCGGGTAGCCGATCCGGATCACATTCTCGGCCGATCCGGATCACGGCTAGGGTTTTATATAGAACATACAGATTCTTGATTTCTTTACCCTAATCTCTGGTTTTCAAGCCTCTAGAGTTTCTCTCTCTAGATTTCTTGCTTCTTGGTGCTTCAAAACTCAAAGTTCTTCGGATTCAAGTAAGTTTTCATGATCAAAACTCGGTTTTTCTCAGTTTTTATGGTTTTTCACCAAACGTGAGTTGAAAAATTGGAACTTTTTCGTTTGTGAATGGTTTTTGATCAAATTTCTTTTGAAATAAGAACTCTGGGTCAATTAGTTTTGCTTTTATGCTGGGATTTTACTTGATTAACGAGTTTTTAGGCTTCGATTTCTAAAAATTCGGTTTTAGGGCATAAAAGAGGAATTTTTGTAAATCATGGAATTGATCTATTTTTAAAATTCTTTTTGGAAAACTAATTTGATTCTTGGCTTCTCTACATGATATGATTGTCTAGGTACAATGTTTTCAAATTTTTCAAAATTGACAATTTTTCATATGTTCTTGAGTTGGTTTCACAGGACACTTTCTTAAACTCAAAGCACTAGAATCAATGGCATTCTCCTGGTTGATTCTGTTACTGGTGGCAATGATGCCCGGAGGTCATCTGTTAAAGAAGAACCAGGCGTCTCAACTCGAGACAAACCAAACGAAGCCAATGAAGACAGCTCAGATTACGATACAGAAGAATGGGACGAATTCTTCAAGGATGTTCAGCGAAAAATTGATGAAGAGGACAGGAAATTCACCAAAGGAAAGAGACTTATGAAATCTGCCTCCACGACCAGACAATATACAAGAAGAAGAAATGTTCAAAGAAGTACGAGTCAGCATAGTGGGCCTCTCACCAGAGCACGCTCACTTTCTGGAATTCTGCAAACTGAATCACCATGGACTGCAGGACCAGATGCACCATCTGCATCTAGACAGCGTCCATCTTACTCAAAGACACGGACAACTGAGACAGAGATTTTAGAATCGATTTGTCAGGAACAACACCGACTCTCTGCTACACAAGACAGAATATCGAAAGAGCTTCAGCAGATCTCTTCTGAACACAAGAAGATCAAGAAGAAGTACTCAAATTTTAAGAATTTGCTTAAAGGGATTTTGAGCAAGCTGAGCTGTACTAGTTCAGATTCTTCAGACTGAGCCGCACCTTCTGTTCACCTTGTCTACTTTAGTTCTTAGGTTTCAGGACGTTGTTTTTCTCTCTTCTTTTAGTTTAGTTTTCAGTTTGTGCATACTATTAGGACTTTATGTTTTCTTTACTCTCCTTACATATTGTAGCTCATGCTACGTTTTGGCTTTGTTTTGTGACAAAAGGGGGAGAGAGTGAGAGAGTTAGAGAGAACTCTGAACAATGATTGATTGATGATAAGAAGTGAACAAGATTAGAGAACTTGAACAATGATTGTGAATATCGATGATATCAAGGTAAGTATGAACCTCAACTCAACTTTGGTTTTTCTTTTGTGATTTGTGACATGCTTCTATACTAACTATTCGACTAACTATTTGGGCATGTAATATGACTAACAAGTTGATGTTGGACTAACATACTTTGACATTTGGTTTTCAACTGCTTAGAAGATATGTTGGTTTTTAACTATGATTCTTTCACATATCTGAATTTTTCAAATGTCATGATGAGAATAAACTCTATCTCTGTATTTGGTTTTGTATGCTCCAATTCTTGAGGTATCTAACGAATTTGTTTGTCAAGAATGTTTTCTGTGTGCAGAGATTACAGATGTCTAAGTCTAGAGTCTGTTCTAGGAGTTTATCTCATGTTTTTAATTTCTGGAACTCTTTTGTAAATTTTTGTTGTATGGTGATAGCAACAAAAATATTCTTTTTGAATTTTCTTTGTGGATTTGTGTTTTGTCACGAAACCGCCAAAGGGGGAGATTGTTACGGAATTTGAGTTGGCGTATTTCGTGAATGTATTAAGTCTTGAAGATTGAAGATGAAGAAACTTTGGATCGTATACCTCAATCTCAAGAAAGAAGAATTCAAAAGGATCAGGTACGTTTAACTAAAGAATTTTGATGATCCGAATACTTCTTATAGTGTAGAAACACCTGGAAGAGGTTTTAATTGCTTATTCATCAAAAACTGGACATGGGACATGTTCAGGATCCGGATCGTGGCTTTCAATCCGGATCCCGAAAGGTGTTTGTTCATACACTGGTTCAATCCGGATCGCAGCACTCTCTGATCCGGATCCCGAACACTAGTTTTACCTGTGTGCTTCTTCGATCCGGATCAGGAATTGCAATCCGGATCCCGAACATGATGTTCTGGTAAAACTGTATGAACGATCCGGATCGGGGACTACGATCCGGATCCCGAACAGGCAATTTTCTGGAAATCGTCTTTGTGCTTCTGCAATCCGGATCGCCAAATCTGATCCGGATCGCCGTCGGGATTTCTTTCCAGAAAAGGCTGTTTTTGATCCGAATATTCTTCCTAGGGTTTCTAACCTATAAATAGCCCTTCCATTTCATTTCTAGGGCATCCGCAATAGATCGGCTGGTTAAGAAAAGATAGCCGAAAAGAAAAATCCACATATATAGAGAAGAACGGAAATCATTAGATCTATTCTATGGTTCTTCATCTATATTGATTGATTTGATTCTAGGTTTTCCATACTCACATTTTGAGTAGAATCAAATCAATGAATACTTAGATGGTATTTCCGATCTATCTTTAATCTAAGTATTCGGCGGATCATCACCACCCAAACAAACAACGATTTATCCCAAAATCGGCGCGTGGACTCGCGTGGCCTTGTGGATTCAAGGTGTTATCGCTCTCGTGGATTCGGAGCGAGGTACGTTCGTGGATTCGAAGCGTGCCATTGGGTGAAGACCGTGGATTCGGTTGGACGTCGTGGACTCGACGTTGGACGCTGTGGATTCAGCGTTGGGCGCGGATCGTGGATTCGAGAAGCGTCGTGGAGCGAGCGGAGAAGATCTACTAGGAGCGTATGGTAAGAGGTTGAGTCGTCTGTGAGTACGCTATATCACCTTGTACGTGTGTTAATTCTAGTGGATTTCGCCGTGTTATCGGTCCCGTGGTTTTTTACTCCGGTTTGGAGTTTTTCCACGTAAAAATCTTGTGTGTTCTTTTATTTTTCCGCATTGGGTTTTATCGCACAATGATTTTTTGTGTTTATTGTTTACACCTATTCACCCCCCTCTAGGTGTTTTTTCCCCTATTAGATCCTTATTAACCTAAACCCAACAGCAAGGATTTGGAGTTTTGGTATTTTCTAGCTGTACGGACTTGGACAGTTGCACTTCAGGTGGGTGGTTGTTGTTTACCTCTATTTTGACATGCTCACTAGGAATATTAGAGTGATCCCATTATCTGGACATGCATGCTTAAAGTAATATAAAATTGTGAGCCCTTCATATGGAAATTACTATTGTGGATATTTGATAGTGGTTGGGACTTATACATGTTGGTATGGATGGAATGTTAGCGTTTAACCTTGCATGGGGATTGGATTATTTATTTTGGACTATATGATTATCCTGTTAGTGGTTGGTACTATTTGAGGATTTTATGACATGCATAGGTGGATAGTAATGCTTTATCATGGAACATGGATTATAGACCTGTGTGGTTGGATAATGTTTTAGCATGATGGTTATATCTATGCGGAGTTATTAATTGTTACACATGTGGAACCACTATTGAACACCTTTTTCCTTTATTTCCTTGAGAACACTTGCATGCTTGTTTGGACACCTAGATAGGCCACCTTTTTCTGCTACACTATCATGCTGGAATTGACATAGGAGAAACCATGTTTGCTTCTTTTCTCCTTCTTATTTAGACCTTTGAGTCTGGTTGCTCGGGTTCGAGCAGGGGTTTGGGATAGTGTAGCGAGGACCTGAGGGTTAGTGACAGGTTGTGTTTGATTATGGATTGCGGGATTATAGCGGCTACCGCGGACAGTAGGCGGTTGACCGGATGTCGGATGTGGGACATGATTGTGATTGTGGGTATTGCGGCGATCGCGGATTTTGGGCGATCGACCGGATGTTCATTTGTGCATCAGATTGGGGGATCTGTGTTTCTTTTAGTGGAGGGTGTGTTCCACCGGGGCTTTGCAGTTGTGATTTACTCCTGTTTTTGGTACTTATTTTACCGGCGCGGTTATTGCCCGGTAGTGCTTTCCTCGAGTGGGTCGCTCCCCTCGAGTTCCCCTCCGGAGGCTGGGGTCAGACAGTTATTGAAGGTTTTGCTATCACATCGGCGCGGCTTATTTGCCCGATGATGAGGGCGGCAGCAGGAGTTTTGCTATCACATCGGCGCGGCTTACTTGCCCGATGATGAGGGCGGTACAGATTGGGTTCATCTGGGACGGTTGGTTAGTGTTGCATATGGTTATTCCAGTCTAGGACTGTATTGTAGAGGCATAGTAGTGGTAGTTTCATTTCTTTGGCAGTCATTATTTCTTACCACTCTTCTTTCCTTTTGCCTCTGGTAGACCTAGTGGGTGTGTCAGAGTTTGAGGTTTTACCCACTAGGGGAGGCTACTGGTTTACTAGTAGTTCTCACCCCCATTCTTCCTTCTTCTTTTTCTTCTTCCTTGTTTTGCAGTGTCTTCTGCGGGTGCTGCTGGGTTTTCAGCGGCGGGTCGAGGAGAGATGACGACTGAGTAGATAGATCTCGAGGCAGGATGAGCGGGTTAGCTGGACTGTTGATGTACCTATGTTTCCTCAGACGGTTGTACTTTTACATTTGGGACTGGCTTTTGCCAGCAGATTGTATTTATTTTGGTGAGCTGGGAGGGACTGATGTATCATTTTTACAGATGTATTGTATTTTATTTCCAGCTTCAGTCTGAGATGTATTAGATTTTTGTTCAGCTCTGTTTTTATTGCTCTTTTATTGTATTTCTTATATCTGAGCAGGTTACCAGCGCTTCGTGTACATGGAAAATTCTGTGTGCACGGCGGATCTGTTGGCGGGCCCGGGTTCTGGTTTACATCCGGGGCGTGACACACTGGTACTGCCTGCTCTGCCTGCCGCAACGGGTATGCCAGCCTATGCATAACACCGAAGCAAAGGAGTCTCAAGGACTCAAAGTCTGTCTGACGCACACTCCGGAGTGGCACTCGAGAGGAGCGACCCACACGAATAAAATATCTCAGTATCCAGGAACATAAGTATCGTAAATCAGCAGGACTGGATCATGACTCTAATCAAAGTGGGAAAACCCATCCACTAAAGAAAGATCCGATCTCAACCTGATGCAAGATAAACAAATAGTGGGAAACTCCATCCACTAGAGACCTGATACCCAATCTGATGGATAAGCAACCTCCGGTCAACCGCCCAATGTTCGCGGTTGCCGCAATACCCTGCCATCAAGCCCTGCCTGTCCCAAAACCCAAGAACCTGACTACACTATCCCAATCCCCCTGCTCGCGTATGAGCTGCAAATACCCTGAGCCTCAAATGCAAGGAGAAAAGAATAATAAAAAGGTTTCTCCTATGTCAATTCCAGCATGATAGTGTAGCAGAAAAAGGTGGCCTTTCTAGGTGACCATACAAGCATGCAAATGTCCCAAGATGATATAAAATAAAACAGATGTCGATATATTTTTACCTTGCTAGAGCATGCTGATAATTGTATAAGAATAGTAAATAAGAGATAGCCTGTGCCTGTCTATACTGCATGCCCAAAGCCCACAATTAATTAATTAGCCTTATCTTTTAACATGATGTTACCGCTCTACAATTATAACCCCCATTGAGGCAAGTTCTAGCAGTATCTGTTTTAATCTCAATTAAGCCTGCCACTGTCACCTATAAAGTGCATTTAGCCTTTTAATCATAGAAGCTACTCCAATGCCTAGCGGGTAATCAAAAGTAAGGGGTTCACAACAACACCCATAAACACAATCATGTCCCGCATCCGACATCCGGTCAACCACCTACTATCCGCGGTAGCCACAATACCCCAGAAGCTAAAATCCAGGCCCCGACTACACTATTCCAACCCCTGCTCAAACCCGAGCAACAAATAGCCACTTGACTACAGAATAGGGAGAGAAGAAACAAACAGGGTTTCTCCTAAATCAAGTCCCAACATATAGTGTAGTAATAAAAAATGGCCTAACTAGATGTCCATATAAGCCAACCTATGTCCTCATGAGAGATAGAAGAAAGTGTGCCAAAAGTGGTTCCACATGTGTGTCAATTAATAGCTCTGCCTGGATATAATCGTCATGCTAAAATCATAATCCAACCACACATGTCTATAATCTGCTAATCACTCTCACATAAATCATCCAACTATGCCTGTCCAAAAGATCCTCAAGTGGTACCCTCCCACAAGGCGTTTCATAATATCCCAACATGAAAGTAAATCTCCAATGCAAAGTTAAATGCCGATATTATATCCATATAAGCATGTATAAGTCCCAACCACTATCAGGTTTCCACTATAGTGTTTTCCATATGATAGGCTCATAATTATTTTAGTTAAGCATGCATGTCCATTAGGTGACCATTCAATATGTCCAATAGAGAGGATCTCTCTAATATTCCTAGTGGGTATGTCAGAAAAGAGGGATATAGCAACCACCCACCTGAAAATACGCAATCCACAGCTGTAAAAACCTCCTCGCTGTCCAATACCCCCTTTTCCACGCAAAACACCCAGAACTGCAATTATAAACCAAACGGTGTACAATTAATCCAAAATATATGTATCACGCTGCAGTCCAACAACCAGCCCTGAAAAAGGCTAAATCTCACATGCGAGATGAACTCAGAAAAATCAGAGAAAATAACCGCTGCGTTCGTCGCGTCGAGCCGGTCGGAACGAGTACTTGCACGTCCAAATCCGACACCTGTAGGCCAAGATACAAAATTGGCAAGGTGACCACCTCTAAAAATCCCAAGTACCAAAAATCTGTAACACTTTGTCCAAAAAGTGGGATTTTCACCTTCGGAAAAAGCTCATAAAAATCCAAGAAAAATACCAGCATGCTCCTTGCGATGTGTAGATATAAAACGACTACTGGCACGCCTCAATCCGAAGCCTGTACGCGGAGATATCGCCGAAATACCAGGATGCTGTCCAAATACTCCGCAATAGAAAATGGGTCAAAGAGAAGCTCGAAAAACTCCAAGAAAAGCTCGGAAAGAGGGGAAGCTCAAAACACAATAGTTGAAGCCCTACCTGTCTTGAAGCCAGCAGCGCAAAAATCACTTAAAAAGGTTGTCGGAGTAGGCCGGGGGAGCTCGTGCACCGAAATTCGACGGAGAAAAACACCGAAGAAGAAACGCCGTGCCGGTAAAATACAAATCTCGAAATTCGTGCATTCGAAAAATCCGAAAATCAACAGGTGCATACCTCTCTTCATGGAGAAGATTTCTCCTTCTCATCACCCTACGAGCAGAGGGCTCGAAGGGGTCGAAATCCCTCATTGAACCCTTCTCGGATTGCATTAAAGAGCCATAACCAAAAAAAACATTTCGAAAAATGCCATCCGTATCCCCATAACAGGAAACACCGAAACCACCAATCTCCGCCTGCCACGTGGCACGCCGCACAGCGCACAGCGGCGCCGGCCACTGCGGTCGCGCCGCGTGGTGCCGACCGTGCCTGCCCCGCGCACGTCGCGCCACATGCCCACCTGCCCGGCACAGTACCCCGACCAATGGGGAGGCGCCACGTGTCAAGCCCTCTGCCTCCTGCGCCCGGTGCACGCAAGTCGATGCACCGAACCAATAGCCATCTGCCACGTGTCCGCCCCCAGTGCACCATACACCCCGCGCTGCTCCGTAAATCGCGACTCGTGACCCGTCCAACGGGAAGCCGCCACATGTCCTCCCTCCGGTGCATGCCGGTCCCGTGGACTGCGCGCCTGCCCGCGCCCACGCCCGCCGCCTGCCCGAGCCCGCATCGCCGCGCTCCGCCGCCGCCGGCGCTGCCCCCAGCCGCCGGAACAGTGATCCTTGCCTCGAAAATCGTGTTTTCGCATCCAGGCTCCGAAAAATACAAATAAATAGTCCATTTTCACCGTTTTCGCATGCTGAGTCCAAATCCGGTGTCCGATTTGCCAAATTCCATTCCTAAAAATTGCCGAAGGCATCCGAAAAGGTGTTTTTAATCTGGATTTTGCGCTGAGTCTAAATTTGATATCCGTTTTGCGCAAAACCACCTCTAAACATCAGACGGGGTCTTCCGATTACCCACGCGATCCATTAAGCCTGGAGTCCATCACTTGTGTCCAAATTGGTGCACAAACACCGCCGACATGCCACATAGGCCACTAGAAGCTGCCGCTCACACTATAGAAGCCCTGCAGAGATCCGGGTCACCACATCCTCCCCCACTAAAAGAAAGTTTCGTCCTCGAAACTACAGCAACTCCCAAGGAGTCTCAGAAACCAGGGGTGAGTACTCAACATCGTCGTCTCCCGCTCCCAAGTCGCCTATCACTCCCCGTGATTACTCCTCGGCAACAACAACAATTAGTACGGCATGGCCCAATTGCATAATTCTCTCATCTCACGAGCCAGGATTCGCAACGGGCGTCCCTCGTACTCCAACTCTCACAGATCTCAAAAGAAACGAGTCAATCACGGGCGAGGGGTCCGAAAACATAACACTCCTGAGCTGAGACGCAGAAAACCTCAGGGACTCCAACAAAAGACTGGGGGAAAAGAATGAACAGCCAGTGCAACACGCACTAAAATCACCTACCCCTAGTGCCAACTCAACCAGAGTGACCCGAGACACGTCCACACAAGCATCCGCACAGGAAAGGGGCCCTAACAAGCAGGGGTTCTCACTCGGCCACTCTCAAAACCCGACCACCCAGGTGGGTTGCTCAGCCGCAGGCTATCATCGAAAGATATCCTCTGGGACACAACTCAAGCCCTGTTCACCACCATGGTCCCACACAACGCCAGCTATAGAATCATCAAACTCAACCCCAAAAAGCTCTTCTGCTCCAGGTATCCGCCACCACCGTGGCCCTGTCGGGATGATACTGGATGCTCATCAACATCCAATGGTAGCTCTACAGCCACTATGGGAGGTATCACTATAACTCGCAAATCCATCTCCCACCGCTGACTAAGCTAAAAATTGGCGCTGGTACCAAACTCATCAACCGCTCGTCAAGCTCTGCTGGAACTATCCGGTTCAAACGCTCCTCACCTCAACAATAACTGTCGATCTCGGCCAGTCTCAAATAGCATCCATTTTGGCCGGATTTTCACCGCCGCCCCTACGGCTAGAATATATAATCCAAGAAGATATGCTCTCAAAGCTAAAACTTGTACCACAACAACTTGGCATAAAGCTTCTTCCTCACAGACCTTGTCACACCGTCTACAAATGCTTCACAAGCTCTAAATCACTCAGGGAGGGGGTAAAATCAAAAACATCCCTGGAGAATACCGCTATCAATATGTTCAAGTCCAGCTGGAACACAGAATTCCTCAATCTCAAATGCGATAGGGCATTAGTCATTCCATTGGCCTTACTGTACTCATAATGCCCCTACCATGTCCTGAACACCATCATGGCGAAGTAATCAGCTGTAATTCCAAATTGGTGCAGGCATCATAACCGAGCAACTGCCGGAGTATAACTCCATCAAAAGGTCCTAAATAATACCTGGACCTGCCTGGGCTCCAATCACAAAGAGCTATCACAGTCGTGTATCAACAACGTAGCACTAGGTCAAACATACCCTCGATCCATCAGATCCCTGCACCTGTGCCATCAACTCTTGCAGCTCTACAGATGATGTTTATGAGGTGCTATTGAAGTTGGCGTGGTTTCCAGAACCATGTCCATCGCAATCTTAGTCTCCCTATCTGGCAGCCTAATCCTTGGCTCGGGGGACTCACACCCGGGATCTCACGGGCAATAGGGATATCCTTGAGTCCCGGTGCTGCCGTAGGCACCTCTCACACTGTCGTTGTAACTTGTGTGCCCTAGAAGTCTCAGCAAACAAGCATCCCATTGTCTGCCTCGCAGAAGATCAAAGTCCTTTTTCTCCGCAGTCAAACATCCTGTGGCATTGTGCCAGCCAAACCCAAGCACTGGGTCAAACACCGAATTGCCACAAATGCCCATAAGTCTGCCGGTATAGCTCGTGGCCTCAACTGTATTGGACATAATACACAAGCCTTCCCCACCTGCACAATACCAATAGTAACCTGTACCTCAAGTGCATGTGGTAACGACTCTACCTCTAGTCCATGCAGGAAAGCAAAGTGCACCTATTCTGACTGCGGTGATGCAATCACACCTGCGACAACCCAATCCACTACCATGGCTCCCTCCAACCAGGTGACACAATCTCATCCACTCAAAGCAAGCGGTTGTCACTCAGTCTGCCAGAATATACCTTGACCAATCACAAAGGGAGCATGACCTCTGTCCCTGCTCACACTGAGGCGACGAATATGGTCTTTCGCAGACAGCCAATCCACGCTACCGCTGCACCACTCTGATAAAGAGGCTGATGCTGCCATCGGGGTCCACCCAACCTCTGACGTCTCAGAAATCCACTATACCGAGGAAAAATCGGGAGTGCCACTGCCGGCCAATCTGTCCTCCCTCATCTAGAATCAAGCGCCTCTATCCAGAACTCGCCTCTGGCAACAGATCCCCATCCAAAGGGACTGCAGCGCCAGCTCCAAACACCATGGCTACACTATCGAAGCACCCCAAAATCCAAAACCTGCAAAAGAGGGACCGAATAAACAGAAGGGTATCCTGGCGCAATCCACTCTCAGTCACGCATATCCTATGCGCATCGTCCCTCAAATCATAGAGCGCGCAGTTCGACAACTGCGTAAACCCTTTGACACCAGGAGGCTTTCAAGTAGTCTCTCCATCACCACCAACCACGATTCTACCCCAAGAGGCTCCAAACTTAATCCTATGAATCGGGGTGGTTCATCTGCCGAAACTGGTTCAACTGATCATTGGTGTCCCATAGCTCATCAGCTGTCAACTATCCACCCTGCCTCGGCACCTCGGCGCTAACATTGGCACGGAGGGGGCTACTCGATATCCCGGCAACGGTGCCACTGCGCCGCTCCGACAACTGTGTCACTGCTCCGCTGTCCACACCGCCGCTGATCTGCCTCAAACACTCCTACCATTCGGGTCCAGAGCTCTCAGACTCCAATCTGGTATCCGGCCTGAAACAACTAGCTCAGACCCAACTGCTGCACCAAAGTGCACCCGGGTCAGGGCCCAACGTCGGGGAGACACTGCTCGCCACGACAAACCGCAAATCAGCACACCCCAAACACTCGACCCAATCTAGCGAAAGTCAAAGACATCCCTCTATTTCTGTAACCTTATGTTGTCTTCAGCCAACATAACTGTCCCACAGAAATAGAATATGTCGATCCCTCTTCACTCACAGGAAGAGTCAAACAAATAAATCGCCAACTTTCGCAAAATGTCGCGTCCCTCGCGCCCTATCATCCTAGGGTCCGCCAAAAGCCTAGGATTTCCTAAGTCCCAACTGACCTATCCCTAAGCTCTGATACCAACCTAATCTGTCACGCCCCGGGTGTAAACCAGAACCCGGGCCCGTCTACAGATCCGCCGTGCACACGGTATTTCCCGTGTACACGAAGCGCTAGTAACCTGCTCAGATAAGAAATAACAATAATGGGGATAAAACAGAGCTGAACTAAAAACTAATACATCTCAGACTGAAGCTGGAAATAAAATACAACACATCTGTAATAATGATCCATCTGTCTCTCCCAGCTCACCCAAAATAAATACAACTTGCTGCCCAAAAGTAAAAGTACAACCCTCTGAGGAAACATAGGTACATTAACAGTCCGGCTAACACGCTCATCCTGCCTCGAGATCTATCTACTCAGCCGTCCTCTCTCCTCGACCCGCCACTGTAAGCCCAGTAGCACCCGCAGAAGACACTGCAAAACAAGGAAAAGAAAAGGAGAATAGAAGAATGGGGGTGAGAACTACTAGTAAACCAGTAGCCTCCCCTAGTGGGTAAAATCTCAAACTCTGACACGCCCACTAAGTCTACCAGAGGCAAAAGAAATAAAGGGGTGGAAGCTAAGTATAACAGCTGATAAAAGAGCTACCACTAATATGCCTCTACATGTCAAGCTAGTAAGAATAGCTAAAAGTATGCATCAGTATCTAAAAGCCTGCCTAAATAACCCAATCCGACCACCAGTAGACACTGGTACTGCCTGCTCTGCCTGCCGCAACGGGTATGCCAGCCTATGCATAACACCGAAGCAAAGGAGTCTCAAGGACTCAAAGTCTGTCTGACGCACATTCCGGAGTGGCACTCGAGGGGAGCGACCCACACGAGTAAAATATCTCAGTATCCAGTAACATAAGTATCATAAATCAGCAGGACTGGATCATGACTCTGGTCAAAGTGGGAAAAACCCATCCACTAAAGAAAGACCCGATCTCAACCTGATGCAAGATAAACAAAAAGTGGGAAACTCCATCCACTAGAGACCTGATACCCAATCTGATGCATAAGCAACATCCGGTCAACCGCCCAATGTTCGCGGTTGCCGCAATACCCTGCCATCAAGCTCTGCCTGTCCCAAAACCCAAGAACCTGACTACACTATCCCAATCCCCCTGCTCGCGTACGAGCTGCAAATACCCTGAGCCTCAAATGTAAGGAGAAAAGAATAATAAAAAGGTTTCTCCTATGTCAATTCCAGCATGATAGTGTAGCAGAAAAAGGTGGCCTATCTAGGTGACCATACAAGCATGCAAATGTCCCAAGATGATATAAAATAAAACAGATGTCGATATATTTTTACCTTGCTAGAGCATGCTGATAATTGTATAAGAATAGTAAATAAGAGATAGCCTGTGCCTGTCTATACTGCATGCCCAAAGCCCACAATTTATTAATTAGCCTTATCTTTTAACATGATGTTACCGCTCTACAATTATAACCCCTATTGAGGCAAGTTCTAGCAGTATCTGTTTTAATCTCAATTAAGCCTGCCACTGTCACCTATAAAGTGCATTTAGCCTTTTAATCATAGAAGCTACTCCAATGCCTAGCGGGTAATCAAAAGTAAGGGGTTCACAACAACACCCATAAACACAATCATGTCCCACATCCGACATCCGGTCAACCACCTACTATCCGCGGTAGCCACAATACCCCAGAAGCTAAAATCCAGGCCCCGACTACACTATTCCAACCCCTGCTCAAACCCGAGCAACAAATAGCCACCTGACTACAGAATAGGGAGAGAAGAAACAAACAGGGTTTCTTCTAAATCAAGTCCCAACATATAGTGTAGTAATAAAAAATGGCCTAACTAGATGTCCATATAAGCCAGCCTATGTCCTCATGAGAGATAGAAGAAAGTGTGCCAAAAGTGGTTCCACATGTGTGTCAATTAATAGCTCTGCCTGGATATAATCGTCATGCTAAAATCATAATCCAACCACACATGTCTATAATCTGCTAATCACTCTCACATAAATCATCCAACTATGCCTGTCCAAAAGATCCTCAAGTGGTACCCTCCCACAAGACGTTTCATAATATCCCAACATGAAAGTAAATCCCCCATGCAAAGTTAAATGCCTATATTATATCCATATAAGCATGTATAAGTCCCAACCACTATCAGGTTTCCACTATAGTGTTTTCCATATGATAGGCTCATAATTATTTTAGTTAAGCATGCATGTCCATTAGGTGACCATTCAATATGTCCAATAGAGAGGATCTCTCTAATATTCCTAGTGGGTATGTCAGAAAAGAGGGATATAGCAACCACCCACCTGAAAATACACAATCCACAGCTGTAAAAACCTCCTCGCTGTCCAATACCCCATTTTCCATGCAAAACACCCAGAACTGCAATTTTAAACCAAACGGTGTACAATTAATCCAAAATATATGTATCACGCCGGAGTCCAACAACCAGCCCTGAAAAAGGCTAAATCTCACATGCGAGATGAACTCAGAAAAATCAGAGAAAATAACTGCTGCGTTCGTCGCGTCGAGCCGGTCGGAACGAGTACTCGCACGTCCAAATCCGACACCTGTAGGCCAAGATACAAAAATCGGCAAGGTGACCAACTCTAAAAATCCCAAGTACCAAAAATCTGTAACACTTTGTCCAAAAAGTGGGATTTTCACCTTCGGGAAAAGCTCATAAAAATCCAAGAAAAATACCAACATGCTCCTTACGATGTGTAGATATAAAACGACTATTGGCACGCCTCAATCCGAAGCCTGTACGCGGAGATATCGCCGAAATACCAGGGTGCTGTCCAAATACTCCGCAATAGAAAATGGGTCAAAGAGAAGCTCAAAAAACTCCAAGAAAAGCTCGGAAAGAGGGGAAGCTCAAAAACAATAGTTGAAGCCCTACCTGTCGTGAAGCCAGCGGCGCAAAAATCACTGAAAAAGGTTGTCGGAGTAGGCCGGGGGAGCTCGTGCACCGAAATGCGACGGAGAAAAACATCGAAGAAGAAACGTCGCGCCGCGCCGGTAAAATAGAAATCTCGAAATCCGTGCCTTCGAAAAATTCGAAAGTCGACAGGTACATACCTCTCTTCATGGACAAGATTTCTCCTTCCCATCACCCTACGAGCAGAGGGCTCGAAGGGGTCGAAATCCCCCATTGAACCCTTCTCGGATTGCATCAAAGAGCCATAACCAAAAAAAACATTTCGAAAATGCCATCCGTATCCCCATAACAGGAAACACCGAAACCACCAATCCTTGCCTGCCACGTGGCACGCCGCACAGCGCACAGCGGCGCCGGCCACTACGGTCGCGCCATGTGGCGCCGACCGTGCCTGCCCCGCGCACGTCGCGCCACATGCCCACCTGCCCCACACAGTACCCCGACCAATGGGGAGGCGCCACGTGTCAAGCCCTCTGCCTGCTGCGCCCGGTGCACGCAAGCCGATGCACCGAACCAATAGCCATCTGCCACGTGTCCGCCCCCGGTGCACCATACACCCCGCGCCGCTCCGTAAACCGCGACTCGTGAACCGTCCAACGGGAAGCCGCTACGTGTCCTCCCTCCGGTGCACGCCGGTCCCGTGGACCGCGCGCCTGCCCGCGCCCGCGCGCCGCTGCTCCGCCGCCTGCCCAAGCCCGCTCCGCCGCTGCCCGCGGCCGCCGGCGCTGCCCGCGGCCGCCGGAACAGTGATCCTTGCCTCGAAAATCGTGTTTTCGCATCCAGGCTCCGAAAAATACAAATAAATAGTCAATTTTCACCGTTTTCGCGTGCTGAGTCCAAATCCGGTGTCCGATTTGTCAAATTCCATTCCTAAAAATTGCCGAAGGCATCCAAAAATATATTTTTAATCTGAATTTCGCGCTGAGTCTAAATTTGATGTCCGTTTTGCGCAAAACCACCTCTAAACATCCGACGGGGTCTTCCAATTACCCACGCGATCCATTAAGCCCGGAGTCCATTACTTGTGTCCAAATTGGCGCACAAACACCACCGACATGCCACATAGGCCACTAGAAGCTGCCGGTCACACTGTAGAAGCCCTGCAGAGATCCGAGTCACCACAGCAGGGTCGCATGAGTCTATTCTTGTTTGATAGGACGAAGGCATTAACTCTTCGAGGTTTGGTCATAAAACTTATTTTCAAATTGTTTTTCTAAAAAGATATTTTTAGCCTTGCATGATTGATCTTTAGTTGCTTCCAGTTATTATGACTTTATTCCTGGACATTTGCCATGCCTGATTGGTCATTAGCTAGCTTGCATATTTATACTTGATTATCAATATATCCTTATCCATGCTCTAGTAGTTGTTGATTATATTCTGCATATGATTGAGATTTAGTGGCTATTTTGCATTGCACCCTGTTGGGATTTTGGCCATTTGCTAGTTTGCATATCTGATTATCAGTACTCCCTGATTATATCTGATCCATGCTATAGTAGTTGATGATTATTCCTGCATATGAGTTGAGATTCAGTTGATTTCTGATATTGCATCCTTGTTGGGATTGTTTCGGCTTGTTGTTGATCTTTTGAGTTGAGATTCTGTTGGCATTCTACTATTGCATCCCAATGGGGATTTCCCGGCTTGTTGCCGATTACCCGGTCTGTGGACCGTGAGCTTGAGCATTCGCATTTGATCGCCCGCACCGCTGTACTTCACGAACATTTCCGGGGTCGCTCCCTGTGCGCTATGTTCTTTACCGGTAAAGTGGTTTGTTGAAAGACTCGTGACCCCCAAGGGGGGAATATCAGCCAGGTTGGTGCTAGGTTGGGCAGTTTCCCTGAGGTCTTGTAGACCAATATGGTTGCTTATGATTGGGTAATTTGTTATTTCAGTTATTGATGCATAGTGCCTATTCAGCATGCTTTCCTATTTTGATTGTTTAGTTCCTTTCAATATTATTTCTGTATGCTCCTGTTGAGATCTATATATGCTTTACTGATTGATTAATTATCCGCTTCATAATCATGCTTTCCTAACATGTTGATTTTTACTATCCTCTAGTATTGTATGCCAGTAGGTACGATCTGCTATTTCTCGGCTCGTCGTGCCCACTGGGATACACTGTCGATGTATCTCACACCCCCTGGGTGACCATTTTTCAGGTCGGTCGGGTGCTGGGATGTCGGGACGTGTTGGTGAGGTTCCGTGTTAGCAATCGACCCTGGACAGCCGATATTTTATTAGCAAGTTGTTAATTTGTAAAATTTAAATTAATTGTTTATGTTGTTGTAATATCTTTTAGTCATACGTAGTTTAGACTACTCTGATGTTGTTGTAAAAGCTTAGCCGTGCATATATAGAAAAGGCTCAATCCCAAGGGGTATTGGGACTCCTCTATATATGTGGCAGTCTGTCATGCCCTGGTTTGTCTTTAAAACTCTGATTTGAAAAAAAAAAAAAAAAAAAAAAAAATTAGATGCTGATTTTCGAACTCGGGGCGTGACAGTTTTCTAATTCTATATGATTGCAAGCATGCATGTTAATGTACCACGTATATGTTTGAGGTATAAGCATGAGAATTGTTCTTAGCTTTGGAAAAATTAATGCTTATTGGAATTATGGGCAGTTAGTGAATTTGAGAACTTGCATGATTATTTTGATTATTAGACGAGGTTATGGACTATCTGGCGGTTGTGGTCACCTATGCAAGTTGAGAGCATGTTGAGGGAGATGATGTGTATATTGGTTGATATTGAGATCATGTCCGATAGTGTTCCCTATTTTTCTTATTCACTTTAATTAAATGCTATTATTGGAATTTTGACCTAGCACCCCGTCATATGTTGCATGTTCAACCAGACTAGTAGAAAACTCTAACTTGGGCTAGTTTATTTATGCTTGAGACACTCCCACACTTTTATTCGTTTTTCCTAGACTTAGAGTGTTCCTCGCCCGGGTAGTGGGCCGAGTGGTCGGGTTGTTGTGGGATTCATTTTACACTCGGGCCTGGGGGCTGAGTGGAGTTTGGTAGCTGTGGTTAGATTAGTGCTAGTCTTGGGAGCCGTCTGAGTCGACGGTGGGTCCCAGCTGCCGAGTTTTTCCAGCTAGTGAGTTAGAGATGTGATTCGAGTACTGTCGATCTTGTTGATCGTGGATTTTGGATTATAACCAGCATGAGCCATATTGAGCTCGACAGAGATGCGCGGATACTTTCCTCGGTGGGGTCGCGCCCCTCGAGTGTCGCTCCTGTCACGCCCCGGAGGTTCTAAAAGAGCGGAAAAAACGTGTTCTTTTTTTTTTCTCTAATGTATTTAAATGGACCTCGCCTCCGGTGCGTACCAGACCCGCCGCATATACAAATTTACTCCCTAAACGGGCGGAGTCTCCTTTGTATATGCACGGCGTTCCCAACACGACAAATACTTTAACCATTCCAACCATGACAAACAACGAGGAGAGAAAACAGATAAACATACAATCACTATTATCACCTACAGGCTATAGCATAAACCCAGAGGTTTTAAAATCGGTGCCCACTCGACACCCAGTTTTCCAAAACGTTTTCGCAAACTCTTTTGAGCGGCTATTGTTTGAAAGGATAAATCCACAGGTTTTGAAATCGATGCCCACACAGCACCCTTTTTTTAAAAACGCCTTTTTGAAACCAGGTTTGGATTGGAAAACATGCCGCAATTATAAATCCTAACATTCACCACAATTAGTCAAGAAGTTCTCGTTCCAACATCCATCAGAAAACACAACAAGATTCACAGTTTAACTAACCATAGTAAGAGAAAATAACCAAAGAAATTAACGTATTGTTTTCTAGCCAGTAAGGCTAGGGTCCTCTCACGGATGTCTCACCGTCGTCCCAACTCCCACCCTTGTACGGACCTGTCACAATGTGGGCTGTTAGTGACTGATAAAGTAGTAAGCAATTAAGTAAAAGCAGTAGCTGAAAAGAACACACCGAAACCGGAGCATCTACTCCCCCATCCTGTACCGCTAAACCCCTGTCACAAATAAGCTGGGCACCAACCCCAGAATACCATAACAAGCTGGGCCCCAACCCTAGAATACCGTACTCATCTTCTTGGTGTCTCCAACCCCTCGACTGCCCAAGTAGCAGCTGCCTCCCCTTGAGGGGTCCCCATCATCACGAGTCGTGGGGTACACGGGTAAACTTACCATCTTTCCGAAAAAATACACCCTGTGCAGTGGCCAAACTGCCGGTGTGCGTGTAAGCAATATGAGTGTAAGAATAGCATTGCGGCCTCAGCCACTTTAATTAGCATAATAAAAGGGATTCACATGCTACGGGGTTAGTCCAATTACCAACAGATCTACTTTATCAAAACGCATATTCGGGAAACGACTCTACACCGGTAATAACCAAAAGTACCCACCTGGAATGAAGATAACTGACCGCGCCCACGACCCTCCTAAGCAAATCAGAACTCCTCGCGGCCTACTAAAATATCCAAGAGCACAATTTAACACCTTACCCTAATCAGGTAAAATCAGTGGTCCCAACCACTGTAACAATAAACCCACAAAAACCAAAATCACTGTGCCTAGAGGACCGCGACGTCAATAAAAAAACCCACAAGTCAAAACCGTCAAGTAAAACCGAAAACTCAGATCAAACCGGTAACATCAAAGGCTAACAACAACCGGACCGCGACTATTTCATCGCGAACTCCATCGAAATCCAAAACCGCTAACGGAAATCCAACAAAACCCGATTCTCTACCGGTAGCCAACTCGGGACGTCAATGGTTAAACCAAGAAGACCCCGGCGGCGAAAATGATGAGAAAAAGACCCGACGGCGCGACCCCGACGATTTCGTCAAGGCGCGGAGCGTCGGCGAAACTAGCAAATGACATGGTGAAACGGTGACCTAAAAGATCCCAAGTAGCCATGCCAAGAAAACCGCAGAAATGGTGATCCCAACGGTGAAAACGGCGCTCAAAACGGTGGAAAAACGGACCAAAACGGAGCTACCGAACTTCGGGCTGACGAGTGGTGCACGGAGCAGGCGTTGACCGGGTCTGCGCGTTGGGCGGCTGCGCGGCATGCGCCGGGTGCACGCAGGAAGCATGCACCCCGCATGTGAGGACCCGAATCCCCACTTAAGAGATTACTGTCGGATTAGTGGTCTTTGGGAGTGTTTGTGCGCGTGTCGGGCCCAAGAAATGAATTTTTGGCGCAATTTGTGATTTAGTTTGCATCACTGGAGGCCTGCGTGGTGTGTCGGTGGTGTTTGTATGCAATTTGGACACAAGTGATGGACTTCGGGCTTAAAAGGGATCACGTGGGTAATTGGAGGACCCGTCGAGTGTTTAGAAGTGGTTTCGCGCGACACAGATGTCAAAATTGGACTCAGGGCGAAGTTTGGATAAAAGATCACCTCTCCGGATGCCTTCGGCAATTTTTAGAGTTGGAATTTGGCCAATCGGACATCGGATTTGGAATCAGCGCGCGAAAACGATGAATTTGGACTATTTACTTGCTTTTTTCGAAGCCCGGATGATGCGCGCGTTTTTCGAGGTGCGTGCGAGAATCTCGAGGCGGCGCGCGGATCCCGAGGTGCGGCGTGGGGCGTATTGCGCGAGGGGCGCAGCTGGCGCATTGGGAAAACGTGCCAACCTGCGCGGGGTAGCGCGGGGGCCGCCACGTGGCAGGCCCCCATTTGCGCCCGCGCGGGCGCGGGGGGCGCGCGCCCGTGTGGCGCGCGGGGTGTCCCGCGCCTGTGTGGCGCGGTGTAACGTGCACCCGTGTGGCGCGCGGGCTGCCGCGCCGGCGTGGCACGCGGGACGCGCGCCGCGTGGCGCAGGGGGCACGCGCCTGGACCTGGTGCGCGCGCCCCTGTAAGGTGGACCGCCAGGTGGCGGGCTCCCATTGGGGGGCCCGTGGACCGGGTCTACACCTCTCCTCTCCTCCTTCTCCTTTCTTCTCTTCTTTCTTCTCCACCCGAGCACCTTTTCTCCTCTCTTCTTCTTCCTTTTCTTCTCCAACCGAGCGCGAGAGAGAGTGAGGGAGGGGATTTCGTGGGGTGCGGCGGTGCGCCGTGGACCTCGCGGAGCGCGCGAGGTGTTCCAAGAGGCCGGTTGGGCGGCGCGACGCTGTCGAGGTAGGTCTCGCGTGTTGTTTTTGCGGTATTTTTGGCACAATTTTGGGGTGTCCTTTTGGACATTGGTTTTGACCCCGTGCTCTTATGCGTGTTAGGGACCGTGTTTTACTACTCCGTTTTGCGTGCGGACTCCGGCGACGTGCTCTATTTTGCGTGCGGACTCCGTTTTGCGTGCGAACTTCGGCAGCGAGCATCGTTTTGCATGCGGACTACGTGGAGGCAAGGGAATCGCGTGGAGGCTAATTGCAAGTGTCTACGAGCAATTGGTGGCTTACCGAGGTGGGTTGGTTTTTCTCTCCAAGTCTGCGGACTTCCTTCTAATTCTATTATGATAGGATTCAGCATGCTAGAATAAGTGTTTTATTGGAACCTTGACTAGCACCCCTGTCATATGTTGCATGTGCTTAACCAGACCAAAAGAGAACCTTAATCTGGGCTAGGTTCTTTTATGCTTTAGACATCCCACACATTGCATTTCTTTCTGGACATAGAGTTCCTCGCCCGGGTAGTGGGCCGAGTGGTCAGGACATTGTGGGACGTGTGTTGCACTCGGGCCTGGGGGCTGAGTGGGGTCTGGTAGCTGTGTTAGGCCAGTGTTAGTGTTTTGGGAACCGTTTTGGGTAAACGGTGGTCCCGGATCTTTGGGTATTTCTCTGTTTTGGTCTTCACCACCACGTTGTGATCGTGGTGAGCGTGTGTTATCAGGACCTTGAACCTAGAATGTTTTTGGACACTCATGATTTAGTAAACCTGTATTTTCCTTCCGAATTTCTAGGGGTCGTCGGAGCCTGTTCTTGTTTGATTGGGCGTCGGCATCAACCCTTGGGAGTTCAAAAAATAAACTTGTTTTTAACTGATTTTCTCAAGAACTAAAATTTATAAAAGTTGGTTTTCTCAATTCAAAACGATTTTCAAAAAGGGCAAATTTATCCTCACCCCAAGGGGGTTGAGTGGAAATGATATTTTATAATAAAGGTTATATTTTCTCCTAAATTTCCTCACCCGACCGGGGTGAGTGATCTGGGTTCTAAGGGTTGATTTCATTCTTGGGTCGAAAACAATAGGAGGCTACGCCTATAGCCTGTTCTTGTTTGATTGGGGTCGTAGGTATTAGTTTCCCGGGGTTTTCGGACCCTTCGCGATTCTGGTTGATGAGCGTCTCCAGCCCCTGAGTTTGGTGTGTTGAGTTGTTTTCCCACTTTAACCGAGAGGGGCCGAATCCCTGAACGGTAAAGGATCGAGAACGTCGATAGGCTGAACCTAGAGTCTGTTCTTGTTTGATTGGGGTTCTAGGCACCGGCCTAACGGATTCTCGGACCTTCGCTGCGTCAGTCGGTTCTTCTCGCCTATGAGTGGGGTGTCTTTTTGGGAGCCGTTTGGAGTGACGGCGGTCCCAGCTGTGTTGTACCTTCTTTTAGTGGGTTAGTGTTGTGAGATTGAGTCGTGGAGGGTTCTCCGACTGAGTGATGGTTTTTGGGTATTCGAGTTTTCGATTTGTTTGATCGTGGATTATAGCCTGCATGTGCCGCATATTGAGACAGTGAGACGGATGTGATACTTGAGTTCGGTGGGGTCGCTCCCCTCGAGCTACGCCCCGGGTGCGATGATGATACCGAGCCTGACGAGGCTGCGATGTATGCGACTAGTTGATACACTAGAGTTCGCTTGTGATAGTCCGTGTGGGACGCCCTACGTAAGTCCCGTCCCAGTGAGGATGAGGTGGCAGTAGGTTTGGCGCAGGCTTGACTGGACCCTATGTGGCAGTCACTGAGATTTGGGTTACTGTGAGTGAATGGTTGCATAGCATGTGTCTTAGTAGAATTTTCATTGAACATAGTACTTATGACATATTAGCAGTAGTGAGTGGATGCATACCATCATCTGTGTTCTTTTTCCCATTGAGCATAGTAGATAGAGGCATGATAGCTGTACTTACTTTTCCAGCTTACTTTTCCTTTTCACAGTCTTTTTCTGTTATCTTATGCCTCTAGTAGACTTAGTGGGCAGACCGTGGGTCTTGGGGACGGTACCCACTGAGAACTACTGTAGGATGTAGTTCTCACACCCTCTGTCGGTGACAGGTTGCTGAGGCTTTTTCTTCCGTTCCTGCCCGAGCTGGCTTGACGGACCGAGGACAAGGAGTCGCGAGATAGTTCCCTATCAGCATAGTTCCTTTAGAGTGAGGTAGATATACCATCCCGGACTGTGGGATTCACTGGTTATTGTTATATTTCTAGTTTTAGTTATCTCCCTTTTTGGATTTCGTAGATGTTGTATAGGTGGATTTTTATTTGTATCTGACCTTGTATTATTCAGGTATTTGGGGAGATGGACTTGTATTTTCTTTCAGCTTTTTAGTAGTTCGATTTTTATATTTGCAGCTTTTATTTTCCGCTCTGATATCTGTATAGCTAGTAGTTCTACCTTTTGCAGGTTAGACGCTTCGTCGGTGCGGGGCTTCCCGTATCAACGGCGGATCTGTTAGCGAGCCCGGGTCGCAGTTTCGATTCCGGGGCGTGACACCGCATCCTGGGCCGAGCCGCGCACGGGGAAGGGCGCGCACCGGGTTCACCATTTCCGATCGCGGCGCCAGCACCGGGTGCACGCCTGGGCGTGGACCGCGCTTGCGGGCTGGGCCGGTGCACGGGCGAGGCGTGCACCGGGTCTACGGCTTCCGCGCCACGGGGCGTGCGCCGGGTGCACGCCCGGGGCCCATGGACCGCGCTATACGGGAATGAACAGTAAGCCTTTTTTTTCGGTTTTCTTCTCCGTTTTCGCTCCCGTTTCGCGATTTCTTCTCCGTTTTCGCTCCCGTGCGACTTCGGCGACGGCCCCGTGAACATGATAACGGCGGCGGCGGCCTCCCGTTTAACAACGGCGGCGGCGGCCTCCCGTTTAACAACGGCGGCGGCGGCCTCCCGTTAACCTCCCCATGCTCCGGCGAAACACCCACAAAAACCCCCGAACAAATCCGCGGTAAATCTAACGACTAAACCATTGATCGACGAACAACCAAAATATCGATCGGAATCCCGATCAAAAGACCGATTAGAAACCACCGATTAAACCCGATCAAGAATACGAACAAAACATCGATCAAAACCAAAAACAAAAACCCGTGATCAATGTACCGAATTAGTTGACCTTAAAAGGACACGAAAAACTCCCGATTAATTCAACAAAAGGAATAACGATCGCTAACCTCTATCTATCGGGATTAAAGAATCGATCTTGTTCCTTCGCGGCGTTGGGGATCCGGATCCGCTCCCCGTAGATGATGGCGTCTTGTTCTCCGATCTCCGTCACGTCAATCGGGGCGATCGGGTCCCTCCGCTTTCTCCTTCTTTCCTTATTTTCTCCTCCGGTTAGGGTTCCCCTTTCTTTTCTCTTCTCCGAACTAGGGTTTTATTATTTTGGTCTTCGATACGCACGAGAGGGAAGGGTTTGAGGAGGCGATCTTTTAAATTAGGGTTTTTCCTTCCGTAACCGGAGTTTAATAATCCTTTCATTATTAATTTATTTTCTTTTATTTTATTTTATTTCATACGTACGTAAAAAGGAAAAATCCCATATTCGGATATTTATTATTTAACAATAAATAATTATTCTCACGAGATAATTCTAAGATTTCTCGAAAAACATGCCAGATCTTTTGCACGAATTTCGATGCACCCCACGGTTACCGCGACCTTCAAAACTCCATTCCGGGAGATCCGTAAGTCGGATTTTAGATCTGATTGCACCGTCGTTCATCATTTTTCGAGCTCTATCACCGAAAAATACCCGCACCGTGTGTTAGTCAACTCAAAAGAGCTCGATAACTTAATTTCCTCTAACTTATACTCTATTAGCAGGAGGGTAAAATATCACCAGAAAAGTCGTGTCATTACAGCTCTGGAGCTAGGCATGTTACTTTGCTATCGTGACTTGTCGACGCAGTCCCTCTGGCTGGACCTTTTTTAGGCAGTCATGGACGCCCTACGTAAGTCCAGTCCTCCGTAGATGTAATGACAGTTGGTGGGTGCAGGTTTGACTGGACCCTTTGTGGCAGTCAGTGTAGATTGGGTGATTATCTTATCGAGAGGTAGTAGATGCATCATGTTTCATCTGTGTCACCCATTGAGCATTTAGATAGAGGCATAGTAGCTGTAGAGTTATTTCCAGCCTTTTCTTTATAGTACTGCATCTGTTACTTTATACCTCTAGTGGACTTAGTGGGCAGACCATCGGGCTTGGTGGCGGTACCCACTGAGAACTACGTGTCGGTGTAGTTCTCACACTCTTTGTCGGTGATAGCTTTGCAGAGGCATCTTCTCCTGTTCCGACCTCAGCCGTTGCTGCTTCTTCTGATCGAGGCGAGAGAGTCGCGAGCTAGATCCCTACCTGTCTTTGGAGAGTAGCTGTACCCCCTTGTTGGAGATTTACATTACAGTCAGTTAGATTTGTTATTTTTTTCTCTCTTTGAGAGTTTTCTTTTTTTTTTTTTGAGAGATTGATGTATTGTGAGGATCTGACTTGTACTGTGAGCCTGTACACTGATGTTTTATTATTTTAGTTTACCTCCCCATTTGGGTTCTTAGATGTTGTATCAGAGGATGATGCACGATGATTATTTTTGGGAGGTGGATACTGTATTTTATTTTCAGTCGTATAGTGGTTAGATTTTAGTTCTACAGCAGTTTACTTTCCAGCTCTGATATTTGTTTAGCTGTAGTTTATCCTTGCAGGTTGGATGCTTCGCCTATGCGGGGTTTTCCATATAGGTGACGGATCTGTGGCGAGCTCGGGTCGCAGTTTCGACTCCGGGGGTGACACAAAAGGGATAGCCTTGAGTCCCGATGCCGCTGTAGGCACCACTATCATTGCCACTAAAAGGCAATACATCTTCGGCTCATTATCTGTCTGACCCTCGCCGAAGGAACCGTCGCTGCAACCAGCGTACTCTGACAGTCGCAAAAGACAAACTCTTTTTGTCTGGCTCCTAAAAGATCACGATCCTCTCTCTGCCGTCAATAGTCGCAAGATAACACGCTCACCAATCCAAAACACTCAGTCCATTCCCTGGGGCCGCCGTAAACCGATAAGTCTGTCGGCACAATCCACGGCCTCGACTGCACTGGATATGATCCAAAAATCTGTACTTCAAGGGCATGGGGTAACAGCCCTACCCCGAGTCCATGTAGGAGTGAAAAACGCCCCGCGGTGACGTAGTTCGCTGACATGGCATCCTCCATCAGGCTGTGCGAACTCGCCCACTGGTACAGGGGGTCATCGCTCTGTCTACTTCGATGTCACAACCCTATCTGCCTGAAGCTGTCTCGACTATCCACAAAGGGGGCACCGCCCCTGCCTCTGCTCACACTGGGGCGACGAAAGCGGCCCACCACAGCTCACACCTCCAAACTGCTACCGTTGCTAAAACTGGTGTTGATGCTACGTCGGGGTACACCCGACTTCTGGCGCCTCGAAAATCCTCGACCCCACGGGGGAATTCGGGAAGGCAACTACTTGTAATTCTGTTCTCCATCATTTGGCGCCGGATTCTTCTCTCCAAACCTCGCCCCTAAGTGGCAAGTCCTTATTCAAAAGAACTACAGTGCCACGCTCCAACGAGGCATCCCAAAATTGTAGTCGGAGGAACCGATAAGCCGAAAGGTATCCTGGTGCAATCCTCTCACAACATATATATCCCGTGCGCCTCAACCCTCAAAAATGCAAAACGCGTGGCTCAGCAACCGCGTAAACTCTTTGGCACAATGAGGCTCTCAATTAGTTTCTCCATCACCGCCACCCACGACTCTGCCTCTAGGGGCTCTAAACTCAATCTTGCGCGTCGGGGCGGGTCAAATTGCCGAGACTGGCTCAGTCGACCAATAATGTCCCGCTGCTCATCTGCTATCAGTTGTCCACCCTGTCTCGGTGCCTCAACACTAATCGTCGGCATGGAGGGGGCTGCTCGCTCAAACGGCGCCATTGGAGTCGCTGCCACTAGGAATACTACAATGGGGTGGTCTCAGAGGGAAAAGGCTGTCGAGGGTGCCTACTGCCCAACCACTGGGCCATCCTATCCAGCTGCCCACTCCGCCGCTGGTATGCCTCAAACAATCTTGCCATCTGGGCCCGGAGCTCTCTAACCTCCAATCTGGGTATCCGGCCTAAATCGATCCGCTCTGGCTCAACTGCTATGACGGGTGCACACGGGTCAGAACTCAGCGTCGGGGAGACACCGCTCCCGACGACAAACCGCACATCAGCACACAACAAAAACTCGACCCAATCCAGCAAAAGTTTAGAGCATGTCACCCATTCCACAGCATTATGTTGTCTGTAGCCAACATAATCGCTTAGGAGAATAATCATGTCGATCACTCATCCCATCCCTTGGGAGAGGTATAGAACGCAATCAGAACTCTTGCTATAAGTCACGACTCTCACGAAGTCATCCTAGGGTCCAACCACAAGCCTAGGGTTTCCAAAGTCCCAACTGACCTATCCCTAAGCTCTGATACCAACCTAATCTGTCACGCCCTGGGGTTGAAACTGCGACCTGGGCTCACCAACAGATTCGCCACCCATACGGAAAATCCCGCATAGGCGCAGCGTCTAATCTGCAAAAGATAGTACTACAGCTATGCAAATATCGGAGCGGGAATAAAGTGTTGTAAAAATAAAATCAAATCACTGTACATCCGAAAATAAAGTAAAATATCCATCTCCCAAATATGAATAACCATCATACATCATCCCCTCTACAGCATCTCTACACCCAAAAGGAAGGTAAACTACAACAATAATACATCAGTCTCTGTCTCTCACAAATACAGAAAACCTCTCAAAAGAGTAAAATATATAATATCCAGCTGACTGTACTAAAAACCTCCAACCAGGGGGTACAGCTACACTCCTCGGGTAGGTAGGGATCTAGCTCGTGATTCCCTCGCCTCGAACAACGACCGAAGGATCATCAACTCCTGCAGAAGACTCTACAAAACAAAGGGGAGAAGAGGAAAGAGGGGGGGAACCCCCCAACGAGTGTGAGAACTACTAGTAAACCAGTAGACCTCAGTGGGTAAATTTTCAAACTCCGACGTACCCACCAAATCTACCAGAGGCTAGAAAGGAGGTAAAGTGGTAAAACTAAATAAGTACGCTGATAAGAAAAACTACCACTAATATGCCTCTAATGCAGTACTGAGTAATAACGACTATATGCATGCATCAGGAAATAGTATCTACCAAAATAAACCCAATCAAATGAACCGGTATAAAATTCGGTACTGCCTGCAAACTGCCTGCTCTGCCGTCACTATCGGTTATGCCAGCCAATGCATATCGCCGATGTGATATCAAACTTAAGAACCCAGTAACTGACCGGCACCTACCCGGTCCTGCCTCACACTCCGGAGTGGCACTCGAGGGGAGCTACCTGCACGAGGAAGTAATCAGCCAAAATTATCTCAGTACGGCAGGGCTTAGTCACGACTATACTCAAAAGTGAAAAACTCCATCCACTAACAAAACCCTGATCCCCAATCCGATGCTAAAATCAACACCTAGTCAACCGCCTAATATCCGAAGTTGTCGCAACACCCCACAAGCCCACAATCTAGTACAATAACCGATATCCGGTCAACCTCCCAATATCTGCGGTTGCCGCAACACCCCACAAGCCCATAATATGGTATAATAACCGATATCCGGTCAATCGCCCAATATCCGCGGTTGCCGCAACACGCCACAAGCCCACAATCTGGTATAATAATCGATATCCGGTCAACCGCCCAATATCCGCAGTTGCTGCAACACCCCACAAGCCCACAATCTAGTACAATAACCGATATCCATCCCAGACTCAATAATCTCGACTACACTATGCCAAACCCCTGCTCGCAACCCGAACAACATGAAACCCATGTCTAAGTAAAAGGAGAAGAAAGAAACAAACATGTTTTCTCCTAAATCAAGTCCCAATATGATAGTGTAGCAGTAAAAGATGGCCTATATAAATATCCATTCAACCATGCATTTGTCCTCATGAAAGATAAAAGGAAGTGTATCAAATAGTAGCTCCACATAGGTATAACTAACATGCCAAAATCACTAACCAACTACACATGTCCATAATCCATGATCCATAATAAATCATCATACTGTACTAGTCTCGCATAGATAGGCTAAGGAATAACCGGAATAATATGTTCATGCACGATCTATAATAGGGTGGCGAAACAATAAATAGTGTGTCGTGGATCACTCTAATAGTCCTAGTGAATAAGCCGTAGAAAGAGGTGCTCAACAACCCACCTGAAACGCACAGATCTAGAAATTCGATCGGACATACAAGTTGACGCGCGCGCTCCTGCAGCTCCTACGGTCCCAACGAATCCAAGATCTCCAAAAAACTCCTCCCGGATCAGCAGTGGCGAGCGAAACAGTGCAGTGCGGTCCAACAACCGATAAACAAAATCCGGCGAGCGAGTCAGGATTAAATAGGGTTTAATCTGCACATTATCTTCAGCCAGGGTCAAAAGAGTAAATGCTCACCGTGATCTAAAATAAAAGTCCCAACTTTCCCTTTCTCCGCGAAATGCCACACGGTCCCCGAAAACTATGAAGAGCCGACCGCAGTATAAAATAACAGTCCCAAAATCCAGCATTTGCTGTTTTTCGCATCAGTCCAGAAAAATAGTAATTTTCAGCCTCGAGATGACCTCAGAAAAATCCAAGAAAAATACAGTTGCGTTTCTCGTGAAGCGTAGGTGGGAAACGAGTCCTGAAACTTCCAATTCCGATAACCGTAGGCTGAGAAAAAGCAAGAATACTCTACCGCTGTCCAAAACATTATCGCAGTAAAAATGGTCAAAAGATGCCTCGAAAACCCCACCAAAACCTCAAAACGGAGTGAAGTGTTCAACACGGAAATCGAAGGCCTACCTCTCGTGATCGCGCCGAACAAAAAATTGGCTAAAATCTCTCTCGGGTCAGCTCAGGGGAGCCCGTGGACGAAGCGTTAACGGAAAAGGCCACAATCGGAGAAGCGTCGAAGTGCGCCGAGTCGGGGAAAACGTCGATGCCGCGGCCTCCAAAAATGCCACTCCTTCGAAAGATGGTGGACATGTGGAAGAGTGCCTTTGCCAAAGGGGGCTCCAAGAGGTTTCCAAAAAACTCGAAATGAGAGGAAACCAAGGCCTATTTATAGGCGAAATTCCAAAAAAAAAAACACCAGAACAGGAAACAGCAACAGTCGCGCCCGGATTCACCCGGGTGCGCCGCGTGTCCTGTCCCATGCCACAGCAAGGCGCGACCAACTGGGCTGCGCCACACGGCCCACCCGCACGTGCGGGTGGTTGGCGCCTGCCACTCAGGCGGCGCCATGCCGCGCCCGCCTGCCCCCGCTGCCACGTCCACCTGCCCCACATGCCCCCGCCTGCCCCGCACAGTGCACCACCCAATCCCCATGCGCCACGCGTCCCGCGCGCCAGTTCGCTGCGCCCGGTGCACACGACCTGCGCCGTGGATGGGCCCTCAGCTAGATTGGGCCTGTTGAGCCCAGTACGCTTAGAAAATCCGATTTTTAGCGTTTTCGCGCACTGAGTCCGTTTTTGATGTCCGAAATCACCAGAAAAATGTCCAAATAGCCATTTTCGAACATTTTTTCGCGTTGAATCCAACCGCGGTCTCTATTTTGTGCGAAATCACTTCTATCACTTGATGAAAATGCCCAAATAGGTATTCTTGATCCATTTTTCATGCTGGATCCATTTCTTGAGTCCGATTTGCGTGCAACCAACTCTAACAATCAACAAGGGCCTCCACAAGCTGTTGATCAAGCTGGAACTCCTCCACGGGGATTCGGGTCACCACATGGTGCCCTTTAATGATATTCATCATCACTTCTTTGACGCGTGGGTCTTTTAGGCGACATTTCCTCTATTCTCCCTATTTCTATGCTATTTTGAGGTTGTATCTCTCTCTCTCTCTCTCTCTCTCTCTCTCTCTCTCTATCTATCTATCTATCTCTCTCTCTTCTTCCCCTCAAAGTCTCTGAAAACTCTCTCTCTCTCTCTCATCTCGAATCCTCTCTACACTGTCTCTGCACTGTACACTTCTATTTCCCACGGATCTGCCCATTTAATGCCGTCGTGGTTCCGCCGTTAGGCCAGCGATGGTTTCCTCACTACACAGTATGCTTTTATCTACCACGAATCTATGCATTTAATGACACCATAGTTTTGCTGTTGGGTCGAAGATGGTTTCCTCTGTGTGCGTATGCCTCTATCTACCGCGGATCTTGCCATTTAATGCCGTCGTGGACTCGCCACTGTTCTGACGATGCTTGCCTCCCTCTACCGTATGCCTCTATCTACCATAGATCTGGGCGTTTAATGCCGCCGGGGAAACACCCCTTCTCCTAATCTAGGCATTTAATGTTGCCGCTTCCTCGAAGTTGGTTATCTCTTTCTCTCTCTCCGGTGCTACTCTGCTATCATCTCAGAACAGTGCGTCGCTCGGCAACGGTGTGATGTCATCTCAGAACAGTGCGCCTCTCGGCAATGGCGCGGTACCCCCTTACTCCTTGATCTCCCTTTGCTTCATTCTGATGCTAGTATATATATATATATATATATATATATATATATATATATATATATATATATATATATATATATATATATTTCGTTGGCTGGTAAGTTCCTTTGCCCACTTTCTTGCGAGCTTTTGCAACCCGTAGCTGCGGCCTCTGTTCTTCTTCATACTATTGTTGCCTGCAAAGAGTAGATCTGATCCTCTGAAAGTACCTTTACTTAGTTGCCATTACTTTTGCCATGCCTGCTGTGTGCTCTAGCGTTTTCCCCTGCCTTTTACACTTTGTTTTTTTCCTGTGTACTCTATTTGTGTTCATTTTGCGATTCTTTTTTTAGGCTTTTCAACTTTCTTTTTGATGATTCTTTATTTCTGTTTTGATTGAATATTTCTGATATTTTACGATATTTTTTTCCCATGTTCTTTGTCATGGTCATGTTCTTGCAATGTTATTCTTTTTGCATGTGTCCTGTCTCTTTTTCCTTTTGCATCTGAATAAGTATGCGAGAGTTCTCCCCTTTATAGTTTTCCTTATTCCTCCTGGTGTTTTCCATGCTATTAGTGCAGGTATGGAAGTGGTCGATGTTTTCTTTAAGCATTTACTGGTCAAAATTACAAAGAAATTATCTATCCTTGAGCCAAAATATGGCCTTACCGTGGACACATAAGGCCAGCTTAGTGCTTACTTCGATGTTGAGATTTAGTGTGGTGACTTCGTGATAGAAACCGTTCGTTCCTGGGGCTCTCCGGCCTACATTACTGATCCGTCTGAAGAGGATGCAGCTTGTAATTATATCGACATTCCGCGTGATGACCTTGGCTTCAACATTAGGGATGCAAAATTTGAAGACTTAAAGTTTTACAAGAATTTGTACTCCCATCTATCTGACCAATATAATACCTTGATGTCGAAGTATAATTCCCTAAAGTGGGATTACAAAGTACTGGAGGAATGCTACAATAAAGTTGTGGATCAGAGAGACCGTTACTTTGCTGAGCGTTTCAAGATATAGTAGAACTTGGAAAAGGTCTTTGATATAATCAACCAACCTGACATGGTCGTCGATGCCCCCGAGGAGGGTGCTGTATAGGAACCCTCTAGTGCTTCTAAGTAATTAGGTAGTATCCACACTATTCTATTTTGTTTCGTCATTATTGGGGCTACCATCTGTGCGTCCCCCCCCCCACCCCCACCTCCATACTTTTTGTGCTTGCCCGCTCCGACAATCTATACAAATGTGTTTTTTTTTATTATTTTTATTTTGTGTTGGAATGGGACTTTGAAGTTGTTGCGTAAACTTCGATTTTTTTTTTTCTCTAAGCATGCTAATTTCTTAACGACCTATTTTTGAGTTGGATTTTTTTTCCTAAATGTGTAAGGCAATGATACTGACCACAACTCCCTATGACAAGCAATGATGCATGCTATAGACAATTGCCTAATATTCCGGCGTGCTCTCTCTATGTAGAGGCTTGGAAGGCCGAATGGCCTTATGAAAATCCCTACAGCCTTCCAAGATAGCGGCTTGGTAGGTTGAATGGCCTTGAGGCAGTCCATGCAGCCTTCTGATATTACTCCAAGAGATTTTCTCAGCATGATTTCCGCAATATTTCTTTCATTTTCTCAGGAGTGTTGCCGAGTCTGAGCCTTACGTGACTTGATATTTTTTTTATTCGGGCCTTACTTGAATTATATTTAGTTAAGAGGGTTTAGCATGCTAGAGCTAGAGTAGTTCTAGAATGGGTGAGCCCTTGGAAAGTTGGGGCGTCACATCGTCTCTTTTCCTTTGCTTTCTATGATTTTAAAAGCACGTTGTACGAGTAAAATTCTAGAATATTTGTATAGTGGGTTAAAATTAGGGTTTAGCCCTAAGATGTATAAAGGAGAAATTCCAAGGTTTAGCATTGCATGATAGTGATTAATTAACCTAGTTTTGGGTTGATTTTGCAGGGAAATGAACTTAGGGAAAAAACCAATGTTGAAAGGTGTGGCATATGGACTTGTTGTGATATGGGTGGCATGGAATTTAGGAGAAAATCAGGTTAAATCGACCGACATTTAACTTTGAAAAAATCTAAGATGAAAATGTAGAATTTCAACATAGAGTCATTGAACTCTAAGATTAGAGTGACATAGTTGGTGTTTTGGTATTCTTGGGGCATCTTGCGACCCTAGAGTAAAGAAGTTAGGGTAAATGTGTAAATTGAGTAAACAAGAGAACTTTAACCTAAATTGGTGTCCTTGGGGCTTCCTAGCTATCCTAGAGTTAATAACCTAGGATAAAAGAGGAAAGTAAAAGAGAATGTAAATGCACATTCGGATTTGAGACTCGTAATTTAGGAGGTTTGCGCTGATGCCGACTCCTAGGGCACGGGCCCACTAGGCGAGGTACTTCCAAAAGATTAAAAGGGTAAAAGGTAATGTAAATGCACCATCGGATTTGAGGCTCGTCATTTTGGGGTGAGCGCGCATAGCAGTCCCTAGGGCATGGGTCTATCAGACGAGATACTTCTGAAAGGTTTAAAGATAAAATATATTACAAATGACGCATTCGAATTTGAGACTCGTCAATTGGGAGCATAACTCATAGGGTACGAGCCCATCAGGCGAGATACTTTCGAAAGGCTAAAGGTAAAAGAAAATGAAAGTGCTTGAATGTGGTCCGATTAGTTGTGACCCTCGATTAGCGGCATAGTGGCCGGAATACAGTTGATTAGCCTAGTGTGGCATGGCTTAGTAGCATTATGGCATTGTACATAGACTAGTAGTGTAGCGATTTCATACTTGTATACTAGTGTAGTTTTTATAGCTTTTTTTATTATCTTTCTACTATTACTTCCATTGGACCAAGAGGTGCAGAACATATTTCTCGGTAGATGAACCCACAGAGGACTATTCATAATTCTCACACCCCGTTTGTTTTCACTTTTTACAGATCCAGATATAGTCGGTGAGGCACACGAAAGGGGCAAGAGCTTAGCAACATAGAGACCTAGAGGGCCTAGTGGTATTTTTATCCATTTTTGTATCTTAGAGTGAACATTGTATTTTGGTGAGATTTAACGAAAGAAAATTATAACTAATTGTTATAGGGCAAATGCTCATTCTAGTATTTCATTTCAATTTATTTGGTTGTATTTATATTTAAAGTTGAATGTTCATTTTAGTAGTGGTTTTTATTCTGATATACATATGTATTCTCATTGCACACTCGCTATTTGAGATGATCACCGTTCCTTTCGGGTATAGAGAGGTCATACCCGATTGACGAGTATTTTTTATTTAACCCATAAATACTATGTATTCAATGAAACTTTCTCAAAGACAATTCTAAAACCTAAAAAAAAAATCACACAAATCGATGCGAGATGCCAGATTTTGAAAACTTTCTAGTTTTGCGAATTAGAAAAAATAGAGAAAACTAATCACTGTATTAATATGTCAATCTTAAATTTTATTTCGTTTCGATACATCCACATATGATATTTACAATTTGGCTTCATTTTAATTTTTTGTATGTGAATTTGAGCTTCTTCAGCGTATTTTTTATTATTGGTTATCTTGATAATATTTTAAATATTTTTTTTAAATTATTTGTATAATAATTTTTCTTCTGCTATAATTATTTTTATTTTTTTTGAAATTTTTTTATTTTTCGTTGGGTTGAAATTCTATTAAATTTTTAATATGTTTATTATATTATTAAATATAATGAAATATAATTATATTCTTCTATTTTTTTTTCTTTGCGTCTATATTATTTATTTAATCTAAAAATTTTTTACTTGTCATATTGTGCGGATCTTGTACTAGGTAATAATTAGTTTGTATTATTCTATTTCTATATTTTCTTTTTTTATGTATCGTATATGCTAATATATTAATTTGTATCGCATTGACTATTTTTATACTACGACACAATATTCCGTCCCTTTATCGGAGTAACCGAGCACTTTTTATTTCTAAAAAGACCCAACATACTTTATGGATTTTAAATTTAAATTTAAATTTTATTTTATGGAGGTGTAGTGTGTTACGGACTTAAGCGAAATTGTTTAAAAAATTCACGCGGCACTCTCCTTCCTTCACGAAGTGAGCAAGCCTATACCTTCTCTTGTGAACTTAGACTTACTCGTCCAAAGTTGAAGTGTAGTAACCATGATTTTTAAAATAAGATTTTAAATTTAAATAATTTTTGGAATTAATTAATTGACAAAAATAGATTATTATTAGTGTAAAAGTGGCCCAAAAATATCGACTTTTGATCAGAATCTGATTTCAAAAATCTAAGATCACGAGTGCGACCGTCTTGTCGAAACAAGAAAAATTGATATTCATATATTCTCAATCCGATGGTCAGATCTTCCGCAAAACAGCGAAGAAAAGCGGGGTCCACGACTTAAGTGAATAGTGAAATGAATAGTAACCCTGATTTCGGTCCCCTCTCGACCAAACATCGGCCGATTCACTGTCCGAAGTCCGAACATAGTGGTATAAGTAGTCGATTCTAACTAATTTCGACGTTCTGAACGCAATGGCACTGACGGAATTTGCATTTGGCGATTCTGGTGCATCGAAATACGTGCATTATAGTATAGCCTACAGTATATTATGGCCCGAGATTTTATTTGAGCATCAAATCAAACAAACAAGGGCACTATTTGATAAGTCTCGACGAGCCGGACGTCGTGGCGAAGTCCGTTTCGCAATTCGACGAACCGTTTGTCTCTAAATGCGCGAAAAGTGTCGAAAAACCAATCTTTTCTATTAAAACCTATACTTTTCTTGGACCATAGGTTTTAGTGCTTTAAGTATAGGGTCCTGGTGGCATTTGTGAGCTACAGTGAGGACCTAAAGGCATAAGGTTAGTTGTAGAAGGGCTAAACCGAAATTGCACTAAACTATGCATTAAAGACATATGTGGCTTTTGGTCTCCTTTGGGTGGTTACTGGATGGGCCAATTCTGGTTGTTTGGGCTTCTTAACTCCAATGAGTTATTCCTCATAACCCCTGGATGCGGGAATAGCTGAGGAGCCATCACCATTGAAGCCAATCCGAGAGAGAGTGAGGAAGAGGGAAGTTGGATCAAAGTTTTCCCAACTTGCTCCTGGTGACTTCTGGAGTGATCTCCTGCGTCCTGTGATCGAGCCAAGCTTGTTGGTGGCTGCGAAGCGCGGGGGAGGTGAACCGGCTTCTTCCTTTTCTTCTCCAACTCCGGCGAGGTAAGATTTTCCATTCCTTAGGTTTTTAGCACCCGAGACCCGTGGAAGTCGACTCTCTAGGGTCTAGGAATTCTTCACGTCAAGTCCCAGCTCTTGGGATGTCCCCGGTTGCCGGCGGAGGAAAGTTCTTCGCTGAAACCCTAAAAGGCTCCGCCGCGGCCGTGCGTCGCAACCGCTGGTCCAAACGCAGAACCAAAATGGTGGGTTTGGACTGTAGGACCTGTAGATCATCTCCACAAAATTTGAGGTAGTTTTGTCGAGTGAGCGCGTCGCAGATCGGAACCCTAGTTTTCGGGTTATTGTGTTTCGGCCGAGCTCTTTGCTCCGGCGCCGGCGTCGCTCCCTACCTCCGGCCAGTTGGCCGAGAAGCTTCCTGAAACCATTTAGGGACCAACCGTGCATTTCCATGGCATCCATGCAGCCCAAAATAGGAGTTGCCATGGATGACCCGAGTTTGAGCTCGAAAATGGTGGTCGCTCATCCGCAGTTTGCTGGCAATTGGGACATGCCCAGAAAACTTCGTGGGGTCGAGATGCACCTGTAGGTGCTGTTGTGAGAGGCCCAGAAACCAGTGATGGAAAAACACCATTGTTGGTCCATGGAGCTTCATCTTCTTCTTCTTGTTCCCGGCTAACCGAGGAAGCAAGTTGACCCAAACTTGCTGGGAAAGTTCCTGCAACCTTGTAGCAAGTTTTCATCTAAGTTAGAAGCTCCCAGAATCCACCTTTGCTAAGTTGCAGCTTGGGTTTGGAGAGATTGCAAGTTAATGTGTTATGCCCACCATGTGTTTGTGATAATGCCCCAATGAGCCCGAATTCTGTTTTAGACATTATTGTGCATCCAGCAATTTATCAGATTTCTCCACACACTCCCCTGAGCTTGATGCTCACTTCAGATCCAATTTTGGGCTGAGTGGATTTTGTGTGGAGCATGTTTTGGTCATTAGAGAGCTTGGTGGTTGGATCTATGGATCCAGCAGCTTCTGGGTTGCGAATGAGCAAGCCCTTGAACCTCTGTGGTGTCCTGAGCAAGATGATCAAGTTTGTTTTTGAATGGCACAAGCAGAAACCAAGGTTTGGGAATTTAGAGCCTTAAATAGGTTAAATTGGCTAAGGGGCTGTTTAAGTGACCTAGCAACTTCGCGACAGTGAGCTTCTGGCTAATTTGAGGTCATTGAACGCGATGCTCACCTCAGAAATTGTTTTGGTCGAGTAGAAAAAATTAAAAATGCAATTTAGCTTATGTTAGCAAGTAATTCATGGGCCGAAGTTTTCCTTGGGATTCGTGTTGCTGCCAAATGGTGAGCACGGTGTCCAGTAAGTCAAGGGCCACCTACTGGTGGTAACGGTTCGTTAAACTGATGCTCCGAAAGTTAGAACGAGCGAAAACGGCTTTCAAATACGCGTATTTTGTGATTTTAGAAAACCCTAGGGGTCTAAACGCAATTGTAACCTCACGTGCTATCTTGGACTGTGTGTCCGTGATCTCTAAGCTTTTCGTTAGGGATCCAACGGCTCTCGTTGAGCAGAAATTGATTATCGGTCTGTAAATCGGCAAAATCGTCGGTTTAACGGCACCCCGGTGGTAATCACGCAATTCGAGGAATTGCGGCGATTACACCTTACTGTCTAATGTGTCCCAATAGAATCTAGTTGAGCCAACGGCATAGGGTTGATGCCCGTATCTCCCGGGAATCTAAAATGAATTTTAGGGAGGGGTATTTTGATAAATTTGGCGTCAATATGAAAAAGATCCAGGTTTAAGTAAGAATAGTGAGTCTGTGGTTTGGGTATGTGTGAATTGTTCCCTGATCAAAACATATGATTCAGGTTGGCACAGTCTTCGAGCATTCTGTTGGAGTCGATAGTTCGCCTGCAGACAGGTGGGTTTATCTTCGGTCCGGGCTTTATCATTTCGGCCCTCTGGGGTATCGTAATTGGTCGGACCCTTGTTCTTGTGACAGCCTAGATTTCTTTTTTGAGCCTGCTTTTTATTGATCAGCTTCATATTGCTTTATATGCCTGAGTTATGGATCATTATCCGTTATCATTTTATGTTATGCCTGCATGATTGATTCTTAGATTATTATCAGTTATTATGATTATCCTGGACATTTGCCATGCCTGATTAGTCATTAGTTAGTTTTCACACATTTACTTGCTTATCAGTACTTTCTGCTTCCAGATATTATTATTTTATTCCTGGACATTTGCTATGCCTGCTTGGTCATTAGCTAGTTTGCACACCTTATTGATTAGCAGTATACCCTGATCCATGTCATAGTAGTTGTTGATTATATTCTGCATATGATTGAGATATAGTTGGCTTTGTGCCATTGCATTCCCCGTTGGGATTTTCCGGCTTGTTGCCGATTACCCGGTCGATGGACCGTGAGCTTGAGCATTAGCATTTTGATCTCCACAGAGCCAGCTGTTCTTTTACGTACACTAGCAGAATTGCTACCCACAACGGTGTACTTTACCGGTAAAGTGGTTAGCAGTGGCGATCCGAGAGCCCAGAGGGTTATGACAGCGGATTGGTGTACAGGTGGAATTTTCCCTGAGGTCGAGTTGACCAATATGGTGGCTTCGATTGGGTATTTGGTTGTTCTACCTTTGATGCATTGATTGCCTGTTTAGCATGCTTAGTCATTATACTCTTATGATTGCTCAGTTTCTTGATTCAGTTATCAGCTTGTTATACCTGCCTTACCTACTGATCTCTTACTATCCGCTAGTTATTGTATGTCAATAGGTACGATCTGCTATTTCTCGACTCGTCGTGCCCACTGGGATACACTGTCGATGTATCTCACACCCCCTGGGTGACCATTTTTCAGGTCGGTTGGGTGCTGGGATGTCGGGACGTGTTGGTGAGGTTCCGTGATAGCAAATGACCTGAGGCAGCTGTTAACTTTTATTCTTCCGCATATTTATGTAAAGATATTGTAAATGTTAAATATTAATCTTTTGCAATCTTTTATAGTTAGTGCGTAGTTTAGACTACTCTGGTATTGGCTGTAAGTGCTTAGCCGTGTATATATAGAAAATGCTCAATCCAAGGGGATTGGGAATTTTCTATATATGTGGCGGTCTGTCGTGCCCTGGCTTGCTTTTAAACTCTGATAAAAAAAAAAAAAAAAAAAAAAATCGACTCTATTTTTCGAACTCGGGGCGTGACATGAAGTGCAAGAGAGAGTTTGAAGAAGAGGAATTGTATTTCTGGAATAGTAGAAAAGTACAACTGATTATTACTTATCTTATGGGGGTGGAGGCTACAACCTTTTATACACCACTCACCACCCATATGCCTAATGAAAAAAATGTCAAGTAGCGTACAAGCATAAGCTAAAAGGGAAAGCTACAAAACTCCCAAGAGTCCTACATTTATTACCTAGAAACTTGGAGAAGTCCATGACTATTCGGCTTTCGCATCCGACATCTTGAGACTTGAGAAGAAGCTTATAGATGTATATAATAAAACCTCACAAAGTGATTCATCTTTGGAGTTTGGTAGTTTGCAAAAAAGAAATTCTATGAAAAAGTTAAGTTCTTGACAAGTGAATTGAAAAAAGAAACAAAAAAAAAAAGAAAAAAAACTTGTGTGGAGCACGCTGCACCCGGTGCGCGCAAACCCATTGCATCGTCCTTGACTCTCGTGAGCTGCTGCCATTTCCGCTAACGCCTCGTGTCGTGGAAACCTTTGCAGTCACCAGATCCGTTCCCCCTCACTCCAAACACTGAACCCCCTTCCTCATATCCCATCCGATCCCCCTCCTTGATCTCCTCCTCCTCCCACCACCGCCATTAATGGCGGTGAGGCCCACCCTCTCCCGCTTCCCCGTCGACGCCGATGCCCAGGAGTCCTGTGGCCTCCCGTGGGGCGCCGTGGTCACCCCCTTCTCCCCCTCCGACGAGCGCGGCGCCCCCCCCGTCGCCGGCCCCGGCGGCGATCTTCTTCCCCGCTGCGACCATTGCTGGGCCTACTTCAACACCTACTGCGACCTCGAGCAGTGGGCCTGGACCTGCGCCCTGTGCGGAACCCTAAACGGCCTCACCTCCGACGCCCTTCGCCGATTCTCCCGCCCTGATGATTGCCCCGAGTTGTCGTCCTCCTTCGTCGATCTCGATCTCCCAGGTTTTGTTCTCCATCTCCCCTTTCCCCTGTTCTTTTGTTATATTTTCCAAGTTTTTTGGTTATTTTTTTGATGTGATCTGATGGAGTTAAGGTTTGGATTGAAGTGGATGGAACGGAAGAAGGGAGCGTGCAGTTGCAGGTGCAGGCTCGGCCGGTTTATGTTGCCGCGGTGGATCTATGTTGTAAGGAGATCTCCTACTTGTGATCTCAGGCATTTCACATTTATTATAGATTATTGGATTGTTATACAACAAAGCAATTTTTATTATTGTTTTCATTTAGAAGAACTTGTGCACAAGTTGGAGAATAATTTTCTGGAGTTATGTTTTGGAATTAACATGATTCAAGTAAACAAGTAGTCCATCTTCAAGCTATCAAAATTAGAATTACTAGGTTTAAAAGATTGTTCTATTCTGTGTAGCCATGATTAACAGTGTTTTTCCAAGTGCCTTATATAATGCCGACATAGCTGTCTTGGACAGTTTTTTATGCCAAATAATCAAATAGGTTAGCTCTAGGATTTAAATGCTAATTTCGCCATACATCTACTTCGTTGGGGAGAAGAAACATTTGGGCCAGTTTTAATGTTCTTACTGTTTAGTTATAATTGATAGCTCCAGTACCAATGTTGGAGTCATGACGAATTTCATTTCCAAAATTAGTTGGTCCTTGCATTTTCAAATCTGGAAATTGACTCTGGGATGATCCAAGTTTCATGTTTCTAGTTTTGTCATGTCAGTTAACTTGTTTTGTTATATGTGCTGTGTAAATATGTCAGAACATACTTTTTCCTGATATTGTTTGATTGCATTGCAGCTTCTGAAGAGTTCTTAGAACTTATTAAGAGCTCGCTTCTAGCAGCTCTTGAAGGTGGGTTTCCGATGATCTGCAGCTTAGAGAATTTCTTCAATTTTACTTGGAGAGAATCTAATTCCATTCTATATCTTTCTTAGCCTCTTCCTGTTTTCTTCTATTTTACAGCTTTGGTTCCAGGATCGTTATTCGGGCTCGTTACGTTCAGCCATAAGATTGGTTTATATGATGTTCAAGGTCCTATTCCTGTTGTGAAAAATGTTTTCATCCCTCCTGATGTAGATGACACAGTACCTGTTGACCTTGAAGATGTGATGCCATTGCTTTCATTTTTGGCTCCTGTATGGTACCAACTGATTTTGCATTTATAGCATCACATTGTAAGAATTTTCATGCAAGAGTAATTTTAGTTGGCAATCCAAATATAGTCGATGCTAATTTTGCGTCCATTGGCTTAGCTTTTGGAGCAGCTTCTTTACTCTAGAAAGCAGAAGCTTTCAAAAATTAAGCATTTGGGTAATAAAAGAATCTGAAGATTTTGTTGTGGTGTAAATCCAATGTGAGCTTTTGCCCCTCAAAAGTAGCTAGTTTGAAGTTTTTGCTTCACTTTGAGATTGATGCTATTCAAGAGATTTTAATGAATCCTTGAACCACTCTGCTCAAATAGCACTTCTTCAGTTACACTAGTCAAGCTAAACATGCCCTTTATCTCGTAAACATCATGGCAATGTAAATCAAGATGTCCTGTATAATGGTCCTAAATATTTGCTAAACAGGTTGAGACCTGCAAGGATCGTATTGCTGCAGCATTTGAGACACTAAGGCCAACAACTTCATGGGAGAGAAGCACACCGGTAGGGCAAGGGCCGGATGGTGTATTGCTTGGTGGTCGTGGTTTTGGAGCAGCCATGACAGCTCTTATTAACTACCTGAGCTCGGAATACGGGACTACCTTTGCTTTGGGTAGTCTACTATCTTTATCTTATACAACCTTCATTTCCTCATTTTGTTACAACTAATATCTTTCTTTTGAAAGATCTGTATATTTTGCATTTCAAACATTTCGGTGGCCACTGATCCAAAATATGGTCTGAAGCCAATCCGAACTGAAACACTTTGATTTCTTTTTAGGAAGGCTTAGTTTTGATGATTCAAATTGACCACAGTTGGCTTGTAAGATCTAATTTATTATTTTATGAATGTTTTAGACTGTACTATTTAATGTCCTTTTATCTCTATCATAAGTTGCAATATAAAAGATAGTTTTGTTCTTTATAAAAATAACATGAAACATAACCTTAATATATCAAAATGATATGGAACTAAGTTTTACTACGACTATTCCAGTTCTGTATATCTATTTGATCTTTGAGAAGTTTGAGGATACTTAGCAAACATCTGAAACAAAAACAGAAATTGCTGAATTAGCAGATTCTAAAACATTTTTTTTTGGTTAAAGAATAAAGACTGAAACTGAAATTGAGTTTTTGGACCATAATATCTTACCTTGTTTTGAATCTGAACTGTTTTCTTGCTAAATAATGTACAGCTAGAGTCTTTGCCTTTCTATCTGGTGCTCCTGATTATGGAGCTGGCCAATTAGATACAAGAAGGTATGGTGAACAATATGCTAGCAAAGGGGAGGATGCAGATCGTGCACTGCTTCCCGAGCAGACTCCATTCTACAGAGATCTGGTACTTTTATTTTTAGTATTTTTGCATTATAAAATTGCATATTTCTGTAAGCAAATGCTAACCCATTTTCAGGCTGCTGTTGCTGTTCAAGCAGGTGTATGCGTGGACATTTTTGCTGTAACAAATGAATATACAGACCTGGCGTCACTCAAGTTTCTGAGTATTGAGAGTGGTGGTTCATTGTTTCTTTATGCGAATACAGACGATTCAACACTTCCACAGGACATGTCAGTTTGATCGGAGGATGAGGATCTATTCTGCACTTGCAATGATTGCTTTATTTTTTCTTCACTTTTTTCCCCATTGTTGAGCAACAGTATTAGAATAACTATCATTTATTTTTTGTCCAAGGGAGGATTTAATCATCAGCTTGGTTCTTCAACAGGTATCGCATGCTGAGTCGGCCTTATGCATTCGGTTGTATGTTAAGATTGCGAACATCTTCAGATTTCAAAACTGGTCACTCTGTAAGCAATTAAAAATTATGAGTCTCAACTTTCATTTATTCTTTTTGCTGTTTTAGTTTTCACTTTATTGGTAATACTCCTGTACCATTCTATTTTTTGCAGTATGGTCATTTCTTCCCCGATCCTCAGTATGAAAATGTTCAGCACATCATTTGCTGTGATTCGTTTGCTACATATGCATATGATTTTGCATTTTCCAATTCTGAAGGCTTTTCTAGGTATGTGTTCATGGCATCTGTTAGTTCCAACAAAATTTTAGTTGATTAAACCCTAGTTAATTTTTAATTAAGTTAACCAAAAGTCTCTCCATATCTTCGTCAGTCTTCTTTTGTCTATTTCAAGAACAATGGATGCTATTTTCGGTGTAAGAAACACATAGACAGAGAAGGAAGAATATGCCTGCTCTAATTGGACTTGCATTTATCTTTGTATTTCTAGTTTCTAATGGTTTCTAGTTCCTTTCAGGCACTCAGAGCCTCCAATTGTGCAGATTGCTTTTCAGTATAGTATTGTTGAGCCTTCTGAGGAGAAATCAGATAGTGAATCAAAATCGTCTGGAAGGTGCGTGTAATCAAGTTATAAACTTTCTTGTACTACTGTATTCGCTTGCTTGCTATATTTTTCATTTGTGCTAGCGTATGTTATCTGATTCAATGTTATTTTTTTTGAATTTCATTTTCTCATATTTAAAATTTTATTTCTACTACTAGTTACTTCTGCATGTTTTGCTGATTTTCAACATCCTGCTGCTAATGCTTTGTCTGTTACAAACCTTAACACCTATCACTTCGTTTGGATGTGAGAGAATATGAAAGAAAAGAAGAGAGAAAAAAAGAGAGAAGGAAAAAAAAAAAAAGAAGGAAAAAGAGGAGAGAAAAGTAATTTTCTTTCCTTTTGTTTGGTGAAGGGAAGAAAAGAAGAGAAAGTAACTCTCTCCCTTTCTCTCCACTTTTTGAGTGAAAGGAAATTGACTGTTATGAAGGTTATTTTGTGTTTCTCTCCATTTCTTGTCTCTTTTCTACTCTAGTTTCAATCCAAATGAGAGAACAATTTTCTCTCCTCTCTTCTCTCTACACAAAGTGTAAAGCTGATGACAATTACAGTATCTTTTGTCATATTGAACTCTTTAGCTGGTCTCAGATTTTTGATATACTCATGGCAATTTGTTTACTTGTGATGTTCTTTTTGTACCTCTATGCAGCTTCAAGTTTTACTTAAAAAGAAGATTAAGATTGCGAACATTGCAGCTTGGAGGAGCTAGGAATATGAATGAACTCTATGATGGTGTTGATTCAGAAGCTGTTTTATCTATCCTTGTTCACAAGGTAATAATTTAGAACTTCCTGGGATTCGTATATATATTTGATCAATCAAACAAGTTTAGTGACATTATTATTTGAGTCAAACTAAATTGAGCCATACTATTCCACTTTAGGATGTGATGAATTAGTTGGGTTAACATACTGATATTTTATATATTTTTTTTCTTTTACCTCTGGGAGCACTTGTCTACACAATTCTGGTTCTTTTTAGTTTTATGTGTATTTTTTCCTATTGATCTTCCGACCATCAAACCCTTTTTTTTTTTTTTTTTTTTTTTTTTTTTCTGTAGCTTTATTTTCTGTTGGCCTTTTTACATACAATCCATCTTGATATTTGCTAATTTGACCTGCTTTTATTGCTTTTGCAATTTTGGAATCAAATATTCCTGCATTGAGCAGAGTGCCCCTGGCTGGAATTCCACTACACAAAGTTTTCATAAGATGGGCCAGAGGTGTTTCTGTCCAAAGTAGTAAAAATTGGAAAATGAGGATCAAAGTTGCAAAATCTAAAAAAGATGAATTAACTTTGGGAAACTCCTAGATTTATTTAAAAGCAAATTTTAGTTAGTTTGACTTTTATTTGTGGTCCTTGGTACTGCAGAATATTGCTTTTCATTCTACTATGCTAAGCTTTCTTTATCCCTCTTAATTAGATTTAACTTTTGCCGTCTGTTTTTCAGGTCATTCAGGTTTCCTTGGAGGAAGGTGTTCGGGAAGGCCGAAATTTGCTCCATGATTGGCTAGTCATTCTCACCGCTCAATATAATGATGCTCAAAATGGTGGAAGTTCGATTTCACATGTTGATGTGGCTTTCTCGCAATCTCCCCAGTTGCAGCCTTTACCCAGGCTTGTTTTTGCCTTGTTAAGGAATCCTCTTCTTCGATTGCATGAGGAAGGCATTCATCCAGACTATAGGATATTTTTGCAATGCTTGTTCAGGTACTTCAGTTTACAAGTTCCATACTGAATTGATGGCATTTTATCATCCTATGTTATTGGAGAACTAAATTTTGTTCAATGGGTCAAAACAAGAGAAACCAATCATGAATATCCAGAAGAAGTTCCCGAATGGAAATAATTAAACTACTTCACTTGAACTTGATATTAGAAACTATGTTGATGCATTTTGGTGTGGTTTCTTGCTGTTGATGTTGCTGTTAGGCTACTTCGAGATAATAACAAGCAGATTTTTTCCTTTTATCATGATAACTCGTATCAAGTTTTTCATCCTCACCTTCATAACTCATGTTAAATTCTCTATTTTCTTCTGCTGTTTTCTGCAGTGCATTGGAGCCCACATCCCTTTGCAGAGCTATATATCCAGTATTGAGTTCATATGCTTCACCTGACAAAGAGGAATACCCGCGCCACTCCTTAAGCCGTGCTGCTCTAATCACAAGTGGAAGTCCCATATTCTTTCTCGACGCATTTACATGTCTCATTGTTTACTATTCTTCATCTGCTGAGCCATCACTTCCCTTTCCTCCCCCCCATGATTGTACGCACTCAACTCGTGTTTTATTTACTGATTTCTCAATATCTCATAAGGTGATTACTGAGCACATTAGTTTATTCGTATGTCCGTTTAGGTCTACTGCGGATGACAATAAATAGATTGAAGCAGGAGAGAAGTATAACACCGAAGCTCGTATTTCTCCATGGAGGGAAAGATGATTCCACAATTTTTGAGAACTACCTTATTGAAGAGCAGGATGTTGATGGTGCTGGTATTATTAGCACGATGGGTTTTGTTTCCTTCCTCGAGGGTATCGCGCGTGATGTGTTGGAGTACCTTAAAGGCGAAAAAAGCTAATTCTAGGGACATTCAATATCTCCTTGCTGCAGGACCAGAGTTTTTATTTATTTTTTTTGGAAGGCAGACTTGTTAATTGAGATTGAAAACAACAGAAGAAAGAAAAGAATAATAGCAGGCCTGGTCTGCGGTGCAAATACAATAAAATTGAGTTCACCATAATCGTTAACTGTAAATGCCTTGCCTCAAATTGCTTCTAATTGTAATGTTCTGAGTCTTGTTGCAACCATTTGGTCCACCTGGAGTTTCTTTACAAATGTTGTTGGTGGAATTGTTTGAAAAAGTTCTAATAACTGTCGTCAGTAAAACCTTTAACAGCTTACAGCTAGTGACAAGCTTCTGGGCTTTTGCTTTTGGGGCCGAAGGATCGTCTGAGACCGGTTCGAAGCTTTCGAGTCTGGATGTCTGGATGTCGAAGTAAGTAATTTAGTGATGACTCATGCAAAATAAAAATTTTCTTTTGTGATTGTCATTTAAGACTGCTGTTAGTGAACTTCTTGGCTGCTATGATTTTTTGGAATAGCACATTCTGCTTATAAGGTGCTTTATTTTGTTTAAAGAAAATGATTTGAAGAACAAATATAGCATGCTGTTATAGTTATCTAATTAAACTCATCTACCAATAGCTACGTTTTCCTTAAGTAGATAGAAGACACGTGCTGGATACAATGTTAAGTAGATTCTCGAATTTTGGAGGGCTAGTGCGCGCAATGCTGCTGATAGATACCATCAAAATAATTTTTTCTATCATCTCTATTATCGATAATAGTATGAAGGAAACATAAAATATACCGTTCATTGAACACATTAAAAGTAGTAGCGTAACTATCAAATGAGGAATATCAATTTAAATCATTAAATACATTGAAAGTAGTACTGTAACTATCAAATGAGGAATATCAGTTTAAATAGCCTACAAAAGTTGGTGAAAAATTGCTCAAGAAGCACTTTTTTTTTCATTAACTCAAAACAATTTACGGCCAATACTATGTAACATGTGACAAAAGTTCATGCCAACAGTAACAAACGATGCCATTGTTGCACTAAAACAACTAGTCAAATGGAGGTTGATGACAACGTAAATTATAAAATAGAACAGAAGGAAAGTAGAAAATGAAATACAACAACAAAAAAATTGCAAGGATTGTGGGTGGGTATTTATCCATTAAATAAACATTCATTTAAGTATATAGAAGAACTATCCACTTAATCAAATTATCATTCACTCTAACTTGTTCATACGTGTCTTCCAATTCACTCATTTTTACATACTTAATTAGGTCTTATATACTCAGCATACTACAAAATGTAATTGACATTTCAATACACAAATTAATTGTAGAATTCATTTCTTTTTTTCTTTGTAAGAAATATAAGCATATATCAAACAAATCAAACTATATACAGAAGGTGTATGAAAAGACAATCTTAGAATCTCAAAACCAAATATATGTAGAAGTCAAGAAAAATAATAACAACCACAAGGGAAAAAAAAATTCAAATTTCATTTTAAAACATATGCATAATTTGGCAAACAAGTCAAACCAAGCATTCATAAAAACACCATAAACAAGACAAAAAAAAATTCAAATTTATTAAAAAAAAGCATATGCACGATTTATTAGTCAAACCAAACTAATTTTATATATATATATATATATATATATATATATATATATATATATATATATATATATATATATAGAAGCACGATGGATAAGGAAACTTACAAATTCAGAAACAACAAACTTGTAGATCAATCACACGTAGTTATCAAATTCTTGATTTAAAGAGTTCAAAATTAATTTAAAATATATTAAACGATAAATCATAGTAAACAAATAGCATAGCAAATACAAATAAAAGAAGAACCCGTCGAAGAAAGTAACCGCTGCAGCCAACTATAGTAGCTTCCTGAGAAAAAGAAAATACATTTAAATAATTTAAATTTAAAATTAATTATGTAGTAAGTACACATTCTGAAGTACCCGAAAAATGAAAGGCATTAACAAGAACACGAAAGAACTCAAAGGTAGTTGGAGTAAATTAAGTGATGTCGAAGGTCTTTTCAGTGAAGTAGATGTTGCTAGTCGCACAAAAAAATAATCAATGCGTGTACATATTGGAAACACCGTAGAACGTACAAACCTTCGGATTCAACGAAGAGGTGATAATGGACCGGAACAAAGCGGTGATAATGAATTAGATCCATTTTTCGTCAGAAAGGGGAACTGCGACGGAAATGAAGCAGTGACAATGGACGGGAACAAGGTGATGACAATGAATCAGATCCATCTTTTTGTTAGGCGGGGAATCAACGACGAAAACGAAGTGGCGACTATGGACGGGAACGAAGTGGCGACAATGAATCAGATCTATTTTCCTGTCATGAAGGGGGATCGGCGGCAAGATTAAAGAGGCGATACGGGACAGTGTACCAATTGAAGGCATTTAACCGGTTTGAAGTTGAGAAGAACCGCTTAAATATGGAGAGACCGACAAACAGCCCCACAGACCAATAATTAAGCCAAACTAGTTAATTGTGGAGAGACTGACATGTAGGTCCCACAATGCCGAAATTAAGTAAAACCTGTTACCTGATTCAAAGTTGATTAGAAGAACCGATTAAATGCGGAGAGATTGACGGGCAGATCCCACAGACCAATAATTAAGCCAAACTGATTAATTGTGGAGAGATTGACATGTAGGTTCCACATGACTGAAATTAAGCAAAATCTGCCACGTGGATTGAAAATTACGAGACTTAATATAGGTTTATAGATAATAGATATTGCTACTTTCTAGTCGTCAGATGTGTTCTTTAGCCACACTATCAAATGGGTTGTTTAGTTGCCTGTATTTCTACCTGCACTATAGATGCAAATGTAGGTGAGTCCAAAAGTTCTATTTTGTTTTCATAATTTTTCTTTTCTTTGTTTGAAAAAATTTGCTTTATCATCACTTTATTTAAACGTAGTAGTTGTGTTTGCAATGACAGCCAAATTGCTAAATTTTTGTCAACTCGATCTAAATAGAAATGCAGCAATCGGTACGAGTGACTTGACACCAAGGTCAAATTTATGTATCCATGCACTTACACTTTTATAAAAAAGATGAAAACTTAGTTTTGAGGCTAATTTTATCATGGCACATAATAGAATGACAATATTTACAAGCATAACTATTCAAATTGCATTTACTGTAATAAAAATTTTGTTGCAACACCCTATCTACAGACAGTTTTGACCAAACGGGATAGTTTAGATGTTTCTATTGTATTTCTAGTTGTATGTGTCTCTAATGACATTGTATTATCCTAGTAGAATTGAATACTTTCTATAGTGTTTTGGTTTGTGATCATGCGGGCGTGTGCAGTTGGCTGACCGATGTATCTAGAGATGGTTGGGTCGAGTATGAGCCGTTTTAGCGTAAAATTGACGCGAAAATGATCTTAGAGTTGTGAGATTTGTAAAACTAAAGTTTCTAGGATTTCGGGTGCCTGAATTCAATGACTCAGACGCTCAGATTGTGTTTTCGGACGACCCGAATCCTTGCGTGTTGAGCATTGTTTCGGGCCAATTCGGACTCGGATCCTAGCGGTGGTTCCAGGCGCACAAATGAAGTTTAGGCGCCCGAAAATATCTTTTCCTATAGGATCTGGTTTCGTTTTGATGTTGTTTCGCAGATCCTGTAGTGCACCGGCTTTCGTTAAAGTGGCAAAGTGCAGATAAGTTCATCCTGAATATGTTTAAAAATATGATGGAAATGAGCTAGAGCAAGTTTGGTTCAAAGAAAATTGTATTTGGATCGTAATTGAGTCGAAAATGGACGAAAATAGCTCAGTTTGGAGCTTCAGAATGGTTTCAGACGCTCGGAATGTCCTGCGGGCGCATGGAGCATAGTAGCGGGCGCAAGCGTGGGTGCCCTGTCCATACTTCCAGACTCTCAATCCGAGAGCTGGATTTTTGGTGTGCGCGGATTTTCGAACACCTGGGGAGTCTTGTGGGCACCCGGATGAACAGTGGCGAGCGTAGGGTGAGGATGCCCCGGACCGTACGGAGAAACAGTAGCTCCGACATTTTGAACGCCTGGACAGAATCGAGGGCGTCCGAAATGCGCGGAGACTAACATAGGTTTGTGGAAAATAGTAGATTTTTATGAGGGCATTTGGGTCATTTCACACCCTCTGTTACCCCTACCTACCCTCTAACCAAAATTCATTTAAAAACCCTTCTATTACTTTTCCCTTCTCATACTCTATTCTCCTCTCTCTCTCTCCCTGCATTTTGCTCCAGAGTAGAGGAAGCATCAACAGAGGGTGGAGGGGAATCACTGTGGAGGGCTTGTGCCGTGGGTTGATCTCCAAAACAACTTAGAGAAGTTGGAGAGGACCTCAAGGAAGGTTTTGGAGAGAAGAAAGAGCCATTTTCCCATCTCCTTTGGCTAAAAGCTCAAGAAAGGTATGCGGTAAAAAAAATAGGGTTTCAAAATTTTTGAGTTTTTATGGACTTAAAAGAGATGAAATGATCTGTCACGCCCCGGGGTCGAAACTGCGACCCGGGCTCGCCAACAGATCCGCCACCCATACGGGAATCCCCGCATAGGCGAAGCGTCTAAACTGCAAAAGATAGTATCTAACAACTATACAAATATCAGAGCTGAAAAAAAAAACCGCTATAATAAAAATCTGAACCACTGTACAACTAAAAAAAAGGTACAATATCCATCTCCTAAAATAATAATACAATAATCTGGTCCACTGAATCAAAGTATAAAAAGAATCCTTCTATACAATATCTATAAATCCAAAATAGGAGATAAACTAAAGTAATAAAATACAACAGTGTACAGTAACACCCACAATCCGGGTTGGTACATTTATCTCATTGTAAGGAACAACACTGGTAGGGATCTATCTTGCGACTCCCTCACCTCGATCCGCCAACACCGCAACCGCTGCGAAGAAAACTGAAAAAAAGAATGAGCAACCACGGGTGTGAGAACTACTAGAAATAGTAGTCCTCAGTAGGTAAATCATCAATACACCGACATACCTACCGAGTCTACTAGAGGCATGGAAGGGCAAAAGTGGTAAAAACTGTAAATAGATATGCTGATAAGAAAAAAACTACCAATACTATGCCTCTAATGCTATGATGAGGGATAATAGCTGTAAATGCATGCATCAGTGTAAAATAATCGCCGAGATATAACCCAATCAATGCGAGCTAAAACTCGAACACCGCCTATAGAACCATCACAATCTGCAAAAGAACCAAGTATCGCCGGTGTGAAAAATCACCCAAGTAACTGGCCGGCACTCACTGATCGGTATAACCGCCTACTCCGAAGTGGCACTCGAGGGGAGCTACCCACACGAGGAAAGTAACCATATCAAAAGTAACTCAATAAGCAAGACTTGATCAAGACTATGCTCAATGTGGAGAACTATATCCACTAAAAAAATTCCGGCCCCAACCTGATGCAAAATCCATAGCCGGCGCAACCGTCCAAAATCCACGGTGGCCAAACCAACCCACGAGTCAAAAATCCGATGTAAGCCCACCCCGACTCGATAATCTCAACTATACTATCCCAACCCATGCTCAACCCAGAGCAACATGTAACACCTCCACATGTGTATAAAAGAGGAGAAAAGAAATCAAAAAAAGTTTTCTCCTAAGTCAAATCCAACATGATCGTGTAGCAGAAAAATGTGGCTTATCTAGATGTCCATATAAGCATGCATTTGTTCTCTTTTGAAAAGGAATAAAGATTATCAAGTATAATTGTTCTCACATAGGGTAGAGTAGATATCAACAATAATACTTAGCCTCACAAAGAATAGGTAGGGGTTAACAACAACAACCAATTACACATGAAAGGGCTAAGAACCCTCAATATAAGTTAATCCCACATAACCATAATAAACCAAATAACCACTTCTCATGTAAATGGAATAACCACTCTCACATAGCATGGACTTGAGGATTATCAACAATAATCGATCTCACATGAATATGCTAAGGTTTAGCAACAGTCATTGTTCTCACATAAAGTCGGCTTAAGGATAATCCACAATGATCAATCTCACATGAATAGGCTAAGAATCATCAACAATATTAAACCTCACATAGAATGAACATAAGAACTACCAACAACATCCAATCTCATATGAAGGAACTAGGAGTCATGAACAATGCTTAACCTCACAAGGAAAAGATGTGACTACATCAATCATTTCATATTAAGGGTTAGGAATCATTATCACAAACCATTCTCACATGACTAGATCACCAACCAACCACAATACACATTCTCACATAGAATAGCCTAAGGATCAACCACTATGATCAATATCACAAGATGTAGGATGAAGATCAATAAGATTAATTATTCTCACATGGATAGGCCAAGGATCATTTAACATAATAATCTCATATGACATAGGCAAAAGGATCATCAACAATATCACTCTCACATAACCATAATAATCATTCACCCATAACCATATAACCTCTCACACATAACCATCATAACCATTCTCACATAATTATGTTAACCATTCACACATAACCATCACAACCATTCTCACATAATTATGTTAACCATTCACACATAACAATCACAACCATTCTCACATAATTATGTTGACCATTCGCACATAACCATCACAACCATTCTCACATAATCATGTTAACCATTCATTCTCACAAAGTGTAGGCTAAAGATCAATTTTTCAATTACTCTCACATAGCATAGGTTTAAAATCCACGATCGATCAGATCGACAATGTCCAACTCACAATACTAACCCACTGGCTGGAGGTACTGTAACCAGAACCCGGGCTCGTCCACAGATCCGCCATGAACACGAAATTTTTCGTGTACACGAAGCGCTGGTAACATGCTCAGATATAAGAGATATAATAAAAGAGCATAAAAACAGAGCTGAACTAAAACTAATACATCTCAGACTGAAGGTGGAAAATAAAAGTACAATATAACTCTCAATAAGTACAAGTGTCTCTCCCAGCTCACCAAATAAATATAAGGATCAACTTTCCAATTACTCTCACATAGCATAGGTTTAACGATGATCACTTATAATCAACTTCATATGAGATAGTATAACATCAACCAAACTAATCATGCACACATGGATAAGCTAAGGATCAACTAACATAACATAAACATGGATATTCAAGCATGATTTACCAAGAAATAAGAAGACAACAATCAACTAGGTCATGCTGGATTCTAATAGCCTAAGTGAGTAAATCGAAGGATTGATGTGCTCGGAAACCCACCTGGTAGCTCGACGATCCGAAGTCCAATCGTGCTGAAATTTGACGTGTAGAATCCTCAGTCTCTCAGGAATCTAATGCTGTGAAAATCATCCAAATCCGCACTCGGATTGGGCGCAATCACCGAAACAATGCACGCTGCGCGGTTTAATTCCAGAATTTCAGCAAGTATAACAATGCTAAATAAAATGCACCCATAGCATTAAATACCTCAAATTGAAGCTCCCAGCAGCAAATATAAAGTGTTCACAATCATATGAACATCTCCAAGTCTCCAAAAATCCATCATTAATTTTCCTTAATAATCAAATTAAGTAAAGGGTGTAATGCTGCCCAAGAACACATTGAAATTTCAACACCAACTTCCAAAAATTATAGGGACCAATCCTTAAGGAATTTTAAACTGAAATCAAAAGGAGAAATGTTCACCTTGATCTTAAGAAGATGTCCAAACTTTAAAATCCCGAAACTAACCAAGAATTACAGCAAATTCTGCATCCCCAAAGTCCAAATATCAAAATAACACACAAACTAAAATCTGCTGTAAACCTTAACACAGGGGCTGAAAGATCGTTAAAGTTACCTAGGCAAACGAACTCCAAATTTAGCAATCAAGGTACCAATGGATTTCTCTTCGAGAGTAGATGCAAATCAAGCCAAAGAACACCAAAATCCATGCACGGATCACTGAGAAATTACATAATTACTATTGACTATCCAAAACTTAACATCAACAGTCCAACACTTAAACTAGGACATAATAGTTCCAAAGATGATAATTAAACCCCAAGAAAACCTCAGATCTAGGTGAAGTGGTACATACCAAAGTTGTAGATATTCAAGTCCTGAAGATTTTTCGATAAAAATCAACTCGAAACTCCACTCCTATCTAGAAGATGCAAAATACTGAGGGTTGTCCAGATTCATAGGCTGTGCACAAGGGTCCAAAAGATGGGATAAAAACTCTGTGAAAACTCAAGATCTAGGGGAAGAGTTGGGTACTAAAATCGTAGGCCTACCTCTTGTGAAGATGTTGAATCAGAAATTAAGTCAAAACTCCCTCTGGTTACTCTGTAGAATTTTTGCACTGAAACGCGACGGAGTGGGCTGTGAATGCAGCAATGGTGATGTCCTCAAAGGTTGATGAAGAAGATGATCAAAGAGCCTTCAAAAATCCCCAAAAAATCATGCACTGTAGTGGAGATGTTGATGGAGCTCTGGTAGATATCCCCCAGAAATTTGAAGTCCAAAAGAGCTCAAAAGGCGAAGAAGAAACCCTCTAAATACACATGGAGAAGAAGAAGAAAGAGAAGCTGCCCTGTGCTAGCTACAGTAACGGGCCGGCCCGCGGGCTGCCACGCGACGCACATCCGGCGCCCCATCGCGCCAGCGCCAGCCGCTGGATGGCTGCCACGAGTTGCGCCCCGACAGGCCGATCGCGCCCGCCAATAGGCTCGTGACTCATGGCGGCGCCTTATCCTCCCACGCCCGAGGTTGCTCGCGCCCCTGCCCACGCCTGCCCGGCCTGCCCGCACCTACTACGTGGACTGCGCTTGCTGCGCCAGCCCAACCAAAACCTGCCACGTGCCCCCCCCCGGTCCACGACTCCTCCATGCACCCGAAAACACACAAAAACTTTCAATTGTCCGTTTTCACGCGTCCGGACTCAGAAAAATACATCCAAATATCCAATCTTAATCGTTTTTCCACACTGAATCCAAATACGGTGTTCGTTTCGCGAGAAATCACTTCTAATTTTTGACAAAGGCATCCGAATAGGCAATCTTGATCCATTTTTCACGCTGAGTCCATTTTTTGTGTCTGAGTTGCGCGCAACTAACTCTATCAAGCAAAAATAATATCCAGAAGCCACTGATCACACTGCGGATCATCTGTGGAAATCCAGGTCATCACATGATCTTTTATAGATTTTTATCCTACTTTTAGAAAATTTCGTGGTGATTCAAGAGATCAAGCCACCTTTTCTTCAAAGAGCATCAAAGGTGGGGGATTTCGCCGAAAATAGTGAATTCGTCTCTTTTCCTTTACTTTTTATAATTTTAAAAGCATACTAGTAAGAGAAGATATGTAGAGGATACAAAAGTATTGAGCAATATAATGTTTATCCCTAAGTGGTATGTGTAAATAAAACCTAGAGATAGGTTGGACATGTGTGGCATAAACTTAGAAGAAAATCTAGGTTAACTCGAGTGGTATTTAACTTAGGAAAAACTTAAGGTGAAAATGTAGAATTTCAACATAGAGTCATAGAACTCTAAGGTTAGAGTAGCATGGTTGGTGTCTTGGTGTCCTTGGTGATAATTAGTGACCTTAGAGTAAAGAACTTAGGGTGAATATGCAAAATTGAGTAAACAAGATAACTCTAACCTAAATTGGTGTCCTTGGGACATCCTAACTTATCATAGAGTAAATAACCTAGGGTAAAAGAAAAAAGTAAAAGAGAATGACAATGACACCTTCAGATTTGGGACTCGTAATTTTGGAGGTTTTCGCTGATGCCGACTCCTAGGGTATGGGCCAATTAGGCGAGGTACTTCTAAAAGGTTAAAAAGGTGAAAGGTAATGTAAATGCACCTTCGGATTTGATGCTCGTCATTTGGGGGTGAGCGCGCATAACGGCCCCTAGGGCATGGGCTCATTAAATGAGATAATTTCGAAAGGTTAAAGATAAAATATATTGCAAATGACGCCTTCGAATTTGAGACTCCTTAATTGGAAGCATTACTCCTAGGGCGCGAGCCCATCGGACGAGATACTTTTGAAAAGCTAAAAGTAAAAGAAAAAAAAAGTGAGCAAATGTAGTCGGGTTAGGTGTAACCTTTATAGCGGCATAGTGGCCGAGTTGTGGTATAGTGGCCTAGTGTGGCATGATATAATAGCATATTGGCATTAAGTATGTACTAGTAGTGTAGTGATTTTCATATCATCATGCTAGTGTAGTATTTACAGCTTTCCTATTAACTTGCTACTATTGCTTCCATTGAACCAAGAGGTGTAGAGCATATTTCTCGGTGGATGAACCTACTGGAAACTATTCGTAGTTCTCACATCCCGTTTGTAGTGTACCGGGGGCTTAGTAACTATTTGGACGCGTCTTTACTGTGCTGACTGACCCATTTGTAGATGGTCGGGTCGAGCAAGAGCCATTTAGCGTGAAATAGACGCGAAAACAGACTTAGAATGCAAATAGAATTGGAACTAAAGTTCTAGAGATTTCGGATGCTTGGAACCATTGCATATTTGCGGATCCCCCATGTTGGACGCCCAAAAGTTACTATAGCAGTCCGGGTTTTGAATGGATGAGATTTTTTCGAGATCTGAGCCGGTCCGTGTAGTTGGTAGGAGTGGTTGGGAGCTGGTGGACTTTCGGGCACACTACTGTTGTCACGCCCTGGGGTCGAAACTGCGACCCGGGCTCACCAACAGATCCGCCATCCATACGGAAAGTCTCGCATAGGCGAAGCGTCTAACCTGCAAAAGATAGCAAATAACAGCTATATAGATATCAGAGCGAAAAATAAATTATTATAAAGTAAAGGTACATCCAATCACAGTACAAGTCAGATCCTCATAATACACCAATCTCTCAAAATAAAAGATACAATAAACCAACTGACTGTACGAAAATCTCCAAAAAGGGGTACATCTACTCTCCATAGGCAGGTAGGGATCTAGCTCGCAACTCCCTTACCTCGATCAGTAGAAGCAGCAGGGGCAGGAATAGGTGTAGATGCTTCTGAAAAATAATCACCAACAGAGGATGTGAGAACTACATCAAACAGTAGTTCTTAGTGGGTACCGTCTCCAAGACCAACGGTCTGCCCACTAAGTCAACTATAGCCATAAGATAACAATGCAGTAAGGAAAAGATAATAAGCTGAAAATAACTCTACAGTTATCATGCCTCTATCTATGATGCTCAAGGGGTGATACAGATGATAGTATGCATCTACACGATATCAATATGCTCAATCAACCCAATCATACTGACTGCCTCACCGGTCCAGTCAAACCTGCGCCCCACTACTACCACACATCCACACCGGGACGGGATTTACGTAGGGCATTCCACAAGAACTACATCAACATCGCATGAAAGCAAAGTAACAGGCCGAGCTCCGGAGCGGCACTCGAGGGGAGCGACCCCACCGAGGAAATCAGCGCATCACTGTCGAGCTCAATATGGCTCATGCAGGCTATAATCCAAATCCACGATCAACTAGATTGACAAAACCTAACTCACAACACTAACCCACTGGCCGGAGGTACTCAACAGCCAGGACCACCGTCAACCCAAGCGGTTCCAAAAACAGAACTGTTACGCTTTTTGGTGTTGGCATATTTCGTGAGTCAAGTCAGTGAGTTGAGTCGGAGTCTTAAAAGGATCAAATTGTCAAATCAGCCTTCGAAGACTCATTGAAGATTCAACATGAGCCCAAGTCAACTCTCAGGTATGATTAAATATAGATCATGGTGATTAAAGTTCATTTATAATCATTGGAAACAGGAAATTAATGAAAACCGGTTTAGACTTGGTTTTAGGAACTTGGTTCTAACTTACAACTTGTTTTAAGTTTGGATTTCGGTACTGGGTTTGTTTTGGATAAAGTTTATCTTGGAAAAATCAGTTTTTACATTGCGTACCGGAACCACACTTGAAGTTCCTCTAACCCGACACAGAATTTTCTGTAAATTGCATTGCGTACCGGAACACGGACTCGCGTACCGGAACACAATAGAAAAATCTGTGTTTTGCACCATTGCGTACCGGAACACAATATTTGGTACCTGTACCCAATGCCCTCTCGGGAAAAGTTTCCTAAACCGACTCTAATATGTTTCCAAGGGTTATAAATAGACACTTAGGGTTTCTCGACGTGGATGACCAATACCGATTAATTCAAAACACTCGAGAGCAACCCTAGAGGCTAGGTTTTTATCGTTCTTCTTTTAGCCTCTTTTAGGTCAATTCGACGGTTCTTCCAAGATCTATCTTTTGTCGAATTGATCTAATCTTTGCTTAGAGATTTCTTCTACGGTTCTTCAATGATAATCTAAGCAAAGGATCACCATCGAAGCCTATATTCTTATCGGCTGAGTTTGCGTCGTGGATTCGACGTGGCACCGTGGATTCGGTGTGTTGAAGGCGTTTCGTGGATTCGAAACGTGTGCTCGTGGATTCGAGTGGCGTTCGTGGATTCGAAACGTGTGCTCGTGGATTCGAGTGGCGTTCGTGGATTCGAACGTGTGCAGTGGACGTGCAATCGGTGGAGCGCAAGGTCCGAAGAACTTGAAGGAGGGGTCGAGTCCGTGGAGTCGGTAATCACCTTGTTATTCTTCAATTCTTAGTGGATTGTTATTGCGTGTTGGTCCCGTGGTTTTTCTCCTGGATTGGAGTTTCCACGTAAATCTCGGTGTGTTGATTTTTATTTTCCGCATTGGTTTTTATTTTTGCACTGAGATTGGTTTTTATAATATTACACCTATTCACCCCCCTCTAGGTGTTTGATAGTACCTATTTAGATCCTTGTGGATCCTAAATAACTCTACAATTGGTATCAGAGCGGGTTTTAGGTTTATCTATCATGTTGGGTGAAAGTGGTAATATTTTTAGACCTCCTCTTTTTGATGGGACCAATTATGCATATTGGAAAGTGCGGATGAGAGCTTTTCTCATCTCTATTGATGAGCGGGTATGGCAAACCGTGGAATACGGTTGGGTGCATCCGGTTGAGGAAGTAGGAAATTCTACTACCCCAAAACCTCGCTCTAGATGGTCCAAAGAGGAAATCGAAAGATCTTCTTACAATGGGAAAGGTATGAACGCTTTATTTAATTCTCTTTCCTCGACTGAGTTTACACGAATTTCCGCGTGTGAAACCGCGAAGGAAATTTGGGATATTCTCAAAATTACACATGAGGGTACTAATCTTGTAAAAATTCAAAAGCTCCAGATGCTTACAAGTCAATTTGACTCTATTCATATGGAAGAGCATGAATTGTTTACAGATTATTACACTAGACTTCAAGATGTAATTAATACATGTGCTAATTTAGGAGAAAAGATCCCGGAGTCGAAAATTGTAAGAAAGATACTTCGGACTCTTCCGGAACGGTTTAGGGCAAAGGTTACCGCCATTGAAACCGTTAGTCATCCGGATGAGATGAGTGTAGAGGAATTAGTAGGTGCTTTACAAACTTATGAGATGACTTTTCCTACTAATCAAAATTCTTCCAAGTCTTCTTCTAAGCTTACAGGTATTGCATTCAAATCAACAAAGGAAGAAGATGACGAATCAAGTTCCGATGATGAAATCTCTTTGCCGATTTTGAAGAACAATTGGCGCGGATCACAAAGAAATTTCGTCGGAAATTTTGGAAGAATCGAACCGATGGATCTTCATCCACGAAATCATCTAAAGGATCATCGGGTTCTAAATCCTCTAAACTCAAAGGCGTTGCAAAACCTTCTAAAGAAAAAGAAAAAGATGATTTCGAAGGGGAAATCCGATGTTATCGATGCAAAGGCTACGGCCATATTTCAACGGATTGTCCTTCTAAGAAATCATACAAAAAGAAGGCTTTGCAAGCAAAAACTTGGGACGATTCTAGTTACGATGAATCGACCTCAAGTGAAGAGGAAAAAGAAAAATTGTTGCTTTTCATGCCTCTCAAATTCCCTCTTCTAATTTGTGCTTATCATCTTTAGTCACTGACTCTATTCCTTTGATTTTGCATGAAACATCAACATCCGGAGGAGAGTCATCAAGTGAGGGGGAGTCGGACGAAGAAGAACTCGTTGAGGCATACCAACAACTTCTTGCGGAATCAAAGAAGATGGCCAAACATATCAAGAAGTTGAGGAAGCAACGACTTGAAGTTCAAGACGAGAATCAAGGTTTAAAGATCAAACTTCATGATCTCGAGGAGGAACAAGGACGGTTATTGGATAACAATAAAATCCTCCAAGAAAAGCTAAACCAATCGGAGACACACGCTAAATCATATATGGACAAGATTGGTTTTCTTGAAAAGCAGTTTGAAGAAATTCATGTCACCAACCAAGCTTTGACCAAGCAAGTTCATCAACTCAAATCCGACATACAAAGGCTTTCAATTGATTCCAAGAAACTTGATTGTATGTCCGGATTAGGTCAAACAAGCAAGGTTGGTTTGGGATTTAAAAAGGACCAAACTGCGCATGCTTCAAGTTCCACAATGAAATCGAAAGGAAGGACGTGTCACCTTTGTGGACTTGAAGGACATTTGGTGAAGAATTGTCCGAAAAAGAGAAAGAAAAATCCTTCGGCAACTTCATCTACAGAGCGAACTCAACGGAATCAAAAGACACATCAAGTCAATGGAGTTCACTCAACCCACCAAAGGTCCGAGTGTCACGCCCCGGAACCCGGGCTCGTCTACAGATCCGCCGTGCACACGGACTTCCCGCGTACACGAAGCGCTGGTAACCTGCTCAGATATTAAATGTGCAATAAAAGAGCATAATACAGAGCTGAAATAGAAGAACCACATAGTATCTCAGACTGGAACTACAATAAGCTGTAATATATATACAATAGTCTCCCAGTTCACCAAAATAGTACAACCAGCTGGCGAAAGCCAGTCCTAAAATAAAAGAGGAATACCACAGTCTGAGTAAAGGGTGCAGCATCTATCTAACAGCTCTCAGTCTCACAGGAGATTTATCTACTCAGCGATCTCCTTACCTCGATCAGCTACCGATGGCCTAGCAGCTCCCGCAGACGACTCTGCAAAATAGAGGAGAAGAAAGGAACAGAAAAATAACAATGGGGGTGAGAACTACCAGATAAACCAGTAGCCTCCCCTAGTGGGCAAAAACCTCAACTCTGACGCACCCACTAGGACTACTAGAGGCAATGGGAAAAGATGAAGTGGTAAGGTAAATAAGGTACTGAATAAGGGAAACTACCACTAATATGCCTCTAAATGCAATACTAACAGAAATGACTGTATAAATGCATCAGGAAACAGTATCAGATCAAATAACCCAATCTTGTGCTACCAGTAAAACTGGTATTGCCTGCTCTGCTGTCGAACTCAAGAACTCAGTAGGGGACCAGCACACAAGGCTCGAAATCCCAAGGGACCAGCACACAAGGCTCGGTCCGAAAATGCTCACCTCCGGAGTGGCACTCGAGGGGAGCGACCCACACGAGTAAAGTATCTCTGTCATCAGTATCACAAGTATCTCTGTAGCACATGTCTCACAAGTATCACAATATAGCAGGACTGGATCATGACTATGATCAAAGTGGGAAAACTCCATCCACTAAAGAAAAGCCCAAACCCAGCTGATGCAAAAATAAACCAGACTCAACCCCAATCTGATGCAAGGATAAACATCTGGTCGACCGCCTACTGTCCGCGGTCACCGCAATACCCCACAAATCCACAATCTAATGCAATCTCGACTACACTATCCCAAACCCCTGCTCATACCTGAGCAACAAGCATCTGGATGCAAAGGACAACAATGAAACATGTTCAAATCTCAATATGATAGTGTAGCAATAAATAGTGGCCTTTACTAGATGTTCAGTCATGCATGCAAGCTGTAAAATAAGGTCAAAGATTTAAAAAGATTGATTTACTGAATAAAAGTCATTTGCATGCGAGATTATAGCCTTTGTCTCAATCACAGTGTCCCAATATAAGTCATCATATCATCTGTGGAGTTATATTAATTTTTAGGAGAGTTCGTCCCATCAATTGTCACGTTAGTTCGTCCCAATTGTCATATTAGTTTATCCCAATGATTCTCATCAATTGTCATATTAGTTTGTCCCAATAGTTCTCATCAATTGTCATATTAGTTTGTCCCAATAGTTCTCATCAATTGTCCTGTTAGTGGTCCTGTTAGTAGTCCTGTTAGTAGTCCTGTTAGTTTGTCCCAATGGTTCTCATTAATTGTCATATTTTAGGGGATTTCTAGTAATCCCAGTGAGCTTGTCAAAAATGAGGTAAGCAACAACCGCCCACCTCGAGTAGCTCAAACAATACCCCAGGTAGTCCCCTGGTTGTCCATAGTCCTCAAATCCTGCAAATCAACGCTCCCGGTATAAATACAAATCTTAAAAAGCACAATATTTGCTGTTTTTCAAACAGCACGGGAAAAGGGGAAATTTTCACCTCTAAAAAGAGCTCCTAAAATCCCAGAAAAATCACGGTTGCGTTCCTCGCGAAGAGTAGGTCAAAATCGACTCCTAAAACGCCTCGATCTGACGCTCCTACGTCAAGATAAAAATCGGAGAAGTCGGTGCTGTCCAAAAATTACCACAGCAAAAAAGGGGGGTCAAAGAGGACCTAAAAACTGTGCCAAAAGTACGAAACGGAGCAAAATGATCAACACGTAAATCGAAGCCCTACCTCTTACGGTCGCGCTGCCGCAAAAATCGTCCAAAAATTCCACCCGGTTAGCCCGCAGTGAATTTTTGACGGAACTGCGACGGGAAATGGGCCTAAAAAGAAAATCGTCGCAGTGCGCCGCGTCGCAGATATCTCACTATCTGTAACTCCTAAATTCCTGAGATTCTAGAGAGAGAAAGAAGAGAGAGAGAGGAACAACTTTCATATTTGGCACTTTCTCAGATTCTCTCTTCTTCGGCTCGGAATCCAAGGTGGGAAATGAGAGGGGGTGGAACCTCTTAAATAATGGGCCAAAAGGGAATATTCCCACACGGGATCTGATCCGAACAGGAAACACCAAAACTGGCCATTCAGCGCGCGCCACGTGTCCACAAAACAGGGGACAGCCAGTGCAAGGACCAATAAAAATGCGCCACGTGTCCCACGTGGTGCACATGGCCGGTCGCGCGCCGGGTCTTCCGGATCCTGTCAGCCAACGGGGTGCCGCCACGTGTCGACCATCCAGAAGGTTCTAGAAACCGGCCAGCCACTCAGGAGCTGCCACGTGGCACGGGAGAAAGTCGGTGCACCTGGTGCACGCCAAGCTGTGGACCGCGCACCAGCGCCCCCTGCCCGCGCTGCCCGCGCCTGCCCGCGCCGCGCTCCGCTGCTGCGCCGCCGCTGTGCCGCTGCCCGCCGCCGTGCGCCGCCGCCCGCCGCCGCTCGCCGGCGGCCGCCGCCGGCCGGAACAGTAATTCCGGCCGGCGGTTACTGTTCCGGTGAACAGTACCCGGTGCCGGAAAAATAAAGCGAATATACCAATTTAATCGTTTTCGCGCGCTGAGTCCAAATCCGACGTCCGTTTCGCCAAATTCTCATCCGAAATTTTGCAAAAAGCTCCCGGAAAATCCCATTTGCTCCGATTTTCGCGCAGAGTCAATTTTAAATACCCAATTTCGATTCTACAGGCTTCGTTGCTCTGTAAAAACTTCCTACAGTCACTAATTAAGGTTGCGCAGTTCTGCGGGAGTCCGGATCATCACATCCTCCCCCACTAAAAAGAGTTTCGTCCTCGAAACGAGACTAAACAGTAATCCTCAGAGTCGGAACGTGAAATACACCAGCAAGTGCAAGTCGGTAGGCAACTGGCCCGATAATAACTCAAAGGGTCCAATAGATCGGGGCTAAGTTTCCCACGAATGCCGAACCTCCTGACTTCTTTGGAGGGCGAGACTTTCAGGAACACATAATCACCAACCTGAAACTTTAAGTCCCGTCGCCGAACATCGTCATAACTCCTTGTCGGCTCTGGGGGGTCTGAAGGTGCCGTCGAATCACCCGGACCTTCTCTTCTGCCTCAGACAATACCTCTGGTCCCAAGGTCCACCTTTCGCCCATATTACTCCAACAAAGCGGTGATTGACACTTGCGTCCATACAATGCTTCAAACGGAGTCATCTGAACGCTCGCTTGAAAGCTATTGTTGTACGCGAACTCAGCCAAAGATAAGTGCAAGCCCTAAGCATGTCCTTTAAGGTCTGTACAGTCCGCTCTGACTGCCCATCAGTCTGCGGATAAAAGCTGTACTGACTCTTAGCTGAGTCCCCAAGGTGTCTGCAAATTCCTTTAGAGTCGCAAGGCAAACCTTGGGTCTCCAACTGAAACAATGGAGGCGGGTACTCCATGCAATTTCACTATCTCATCTAGATAGCTGGGCTAGTCACTCAAGTGGCCACGTAGTCTGCATGGGCAGAAAGTGCGCCGACTTGGTAAGTCGATCTACAACTACCCAGATAGCATCTGTTCCTCCCAGTGCTCTTGGTAGTCCGACCACGAAATCCATCGTAATGTGGTCCCATTTCCACTGGGGAATTGGGAGACTCTGAAACTTGCCGGCTGGCACTCGATGCTAAGTTAAACACTGAGCCACAAATCTCCCGACATCCCTTTTTATGCCATTCCACCAAAAGTGTGCCTTGAGGTCCTTATACATCTTAGTCCCACCAGGATGTAGGGTATAAGGTGTATAATGGGCCTCTCGCAATATCTGCTCTCGGATCTCCGCATCCGCTGGCACACATGCTCGGTTCCTGTACTTCAGTACTCCCGAGGCAACTACCGTAAAGTCCCCCGACTGATCATTCGGAATTTGATCTCTATTCTTGGTCAAGTGGGGGTCCTCACTCTGTTTCTCCCTGATCTTATCCAGCAGAGTGGGCTGCAAGACTAAAGATGTCCGTCTAGCAGTGACCCCAGGGGACACAACCTCTATCTCGAGTCGTCTCATCTCCTCTAATAGTGGTGTCTGGTCTGTGATTAACATAGACAAACTTTGCACCGCCCTCCTATTCGAGGCATAAGCAACCACATTTGCTCTGCCCAGATGGTACAGGATGTTTACATCACAATCTCTTAGTAATTCCAACCATCTGCGTCGCCTCAATTTCAGCCCCTTTGGCGTGAATAGATACTTTAGGCTCTTGTGGTCTATGACGCCAATGCTTCAGAATAAACACTACAGCAGTAAGCTTCAAGTCATGGGTAGGGTAATTCTTCTCATAATCCTTAAGTTGCCTTGATGCATAAGCAATTACCCTCCCATCTTGCATCAACACACAACCAAGTCCGCTGTGTGATGCGTCGCTGTAGATCACATATCCTTTCCCCATAACAGGGAGGGAAAGGATAGGGGCGGTCATTAATCTATTCTTCAGCTCCTCAAAACTCCCTTGACAGTCCTCACTTTACTCCCTTACGCGTCAAACGAGTGAGGGGTGTGGAGAGCTTTGCAAAGCCTTCCACAAACCGACGGTAATACCCAGCTATGCCCATCAAACTACGCACCTCCGAAACTGTCGTCGGTCGGGGCCAATCCCGAACCGCCTCAATCTTTGCTGGGTCTATCGCCACACCTGTGGCGAAATCACATGGTCTAAGAAGACTATCTCCCGAAGCCAAAACTCGCGCTTTGTCAGTTTGGCAAACAACTTCTTCTCTCGCAGAAGTTGCAGCACCACCCTCAGGTGCTCCTCATGCTCCGCATCACTTCGGGAGTAGACCAAGATATCATCAATGCAAATTACCACGAATCGGTCTAAATATGGTCGGAAGATCCAGTTCATCAAATCCATGAATGCGGCAGGGGCATTAGTTAGCCCAAAAGGCATAACTGTAAACTCATAATGCCCGTACCGACCTAAATGCCGTTTTCGGAATATCCTCGGCCTTCACCTTCAACTGGTGGTAACCGGACTGTAGATCTATCTTAGAAAAGACACAAGACCCTTGCAGCTGATCAAAAAGATCATCAATGCGCGGCAAAGGGTACTTGTTCTTGATGGTCACTTTGTTCAATTCTCTATAGTCCACACAAAGTCGAAGTGACCCATCCTTCTTCTTCACGAATAGCACCGGTGCTCCCCAAGGCGACACACTTGGCCTAATAAAGCCCTTGTCCATTAAATCCTGGAGTTGCGCCTTAAGCTCTCGCAGTTCAGCCGGTGCCATCCGGTAAGGAGCCTTTGAGATTGGCGCAGTTCCTGGAACTACGTCAATCACGAACTCAATCTCCTTATCTGGCGGCATGCTAGTCAACTCAGATGGAAAACATCCGGAAACTCGCGGACAATAGGGATATCCCCGAGTCCCGGCGCCGCCGTAGGCCCCTCAACACTAGCTAAAAGGCTACACAACCTTAAAGGATCCTCTTGGGAAGTCGAAACTATAGGGGCAAAGAAAGCGCTCTGACATTCCCCGGTATACTAACATCTCCTGGCCTGGCTCTCGAAAAGTGACGGTCCTTGCGGCACAATCAAAAGTCACAAAACACCGAGCCAGCCAGTCTATCCCTAGACCATATCAAAGTCCTCCAGTTGTCATAAGACCAACAGGTCCGCTGGCATAATTCGGGACTCGATCTAAATCGGCGGGACTAACAGTACCTCTCCATGTGCAGAGTGCAATCGAGAATCTACACCTTCCGTGCACAAGGTGATAGTCCTATCCCTAACCCATGCAATAATGCTCGTTCTCTACAAATAAAAGAGATACCCCTATAAAACGAGGTACGAGTCCCTATGCCAGAAAGTAAATCATACCTGCTTTCTCTCGGTCAGCTACAGTAGAATCCTCCGCCAGTGCTAAGTCGTCCCGACTGCTCGACAACGGCTGTCTCTCTCCAGAAGGGTGGGGGAATGAAACTTGATCTTCTTGAAGGTCGGTCGGTGAAGCTCCCGGTCGTGGCTGGGAAGTGGTAGGAACGAACGCCGAAGTAGGTACCACAGTTATCCTCGAAGGGCACGTAACTCGCAGGTGCCCAGGCTGTCCACACAGGTAACAGCGTCCCCAACGTTGATCACAAGTACTAGGAAAATGATGATCTCCACAAAAGATACATCTGCCAGGAACTCGCAGCTGCCGTGACTGCTGCTGAGATGAATAAGGGGCAGATGCTGAAGGAGGAGCCGTCGATGGCACATAAGGGCAAGTAGCTCGGACGTGGCCAGACTGTCCACACCGATAACAACGGCCGAACCTCAAATTACAAGTATCAGAATTATGCTGTCCTCGGCAGAAAATGCACCTGACCGTAGCCTGGAGCTGTCTCGCCTGCTGCCTCCGTTTCCGAGAACTGGTCTGTCCATTAGCATCCGGTGCTGGGCGTTTTCTCTCTAAATGCTGCTTAGAAGCCCTGGTCCTCTCCCCGACTGCCGGATCACTCCTCTGTGCTAACAGCTGCTCCAAACGCTGGTCCTGTTGAAAGCTCCTCGCCACCAACTGGGTCACCAAGGCCCGCAGTTCTCCCAGTTCGGCAGATACTGCCTGCTCGGGCTCCTCAGAGGGGGTGGGAATACCCCCGGCGGAAATACGACGAAGGGGCGACATACTGTCACCAGAAGCCACAAATCAGGAAAACAAAACCCCACACGACCCAATCTAGCGAAAGTCAAAGACATTCCCCTATTTCTGTGACTTTATGTTGTCTGCAGCCAACATAACTGTTCACCAGAAATTGGGTATGTCGGTCTCTCTTCACTTACTTGGAAGAGTCAAACAAATAATTAACGACTTTCGCAAAATGTTACGTCTCTCACGCCCTATTATCCTAGGGTCTGCCAAAAGCTTAGGGTTTCCTACGTCCCAACTGACCTATCCCTAAGCTCTGATACCAACTTAATCTGTCACGCCCCGGAACCCGGGCTCGTCTACAGATCCGCCGTGCACACGGACTTCCCGCGTACACGAAGCGCTGGTAACCTGCTCAGATATTAAATGTGCAATAAAAGAGCATAATACAGAGCTGAAATAGAAGAACCACATAGTATCTCAGACTGGAACTACAATAAGCTGTAATATATATACAATAGTCTCCCAGTTCACCAAAATAGTACAACCAGCTGGCGAAAGCCAGTCCTAAAATAAAAGAGGAATACCACAGTCTGAGTAAAGGGTGCAGCATCTATCTAACAGCTCTCAGTCTCACAGGAGATTTATCTACTCAGCGATCTCCTTACCTCGATCAGCTGCCGATGGCCTAGCAGCTCCCGCAGACGACTCTGCAAAATAGAGGAGAAGAAAGGAACAGAAAAATAACAATGGGGGTGAGAACTACCAGATAAACCAGTAGCCTCCCCTAGTGGGCAAAAACCTCAACTCTGACGCACCCACTAGGACTACTAGAGGCAATGGGAAAAGATGAAGTGGTAAGGTAAATAAGGTACTGAATAAGGGAAACTACCACTAATATGCCTCTAAATGCAATACTAACAGAAATGACTGTATAAATGCATCAGGAAACAGTATCAGATCAAATAACCCAATCTTGTGCTACCAGTAAAACTGGTATTGCCTGCTCTGCTGTCGAACTCAAGAACTCAGTAGGGGACCAGCACACAAGGCTCGAAATCCCAAGGGACCAGCACACAAGGCTCGGTCCGAAAATGCTCACCTCCGGAGTGGCACTCGAGGGGAGCGACCCACACGAGTAAAGTATCTCTGTCATCAGTATCACAAGTATCTCTGTAGCACATGTCTCACAAGTATCACAATATAGCAGGACTGGATCATGACTATGATCAAAGTGGGAAAACTCCATCCACTAAAGAAAAGCCCAAACCCAGCTGATGCAAAAATAAACCAGACTCAACCCCAATCTGATGCAAGGATAAACATCTGGTCGACCGCCTACTGTCCGCGGTCACCGCAATACCCCACAAATCCACAATCTAATGCAATCTCGACTACACTATCCCAAACCCCTGCTCATACCTGAGCAACAAGCATCTGGATGCAAAGGACAACAATGAAACATGTTCAAATCTCAATATGATAGTGTAGCAATAAATAGTGGCCTTTACTAGATGTTCAGTCATGCATGCAAGCTGTAAAATAAGGTCAAAGATTTAAAAAGATTGATTTACTGAATAAAAGTCATTTGCATGCGAGATTATAGCCTTTGTCTCAATCACAGTGTCCCAATATAAGTCATCATATCATCTGTGGAGTTATATTAATTTTTAGGAGAGTTCGTCCCATCAATTGTCACGTTAGTTCGTCCCAATTGTCATATTAGTTTATCCCAATGATTCTCATCAATTGTCATATTAGTTTGTCCCAATAGTTCTCATCAATTGTCATATTAGTTTGTCCCAATAGTTCTCATCAATTGTCCTGTTAGTGGTCCTGTTAGTAGTCCTGTTAGTAGTCCTGTTAGTTTGTCCCAATGGTTCTCATTAATTGTCATATTTTAGGGGATTTCTAGTAATCCCAGTGAGCTTGTCAAAAATGAGGTAAGCAACAACCGCCCACCTCGAGTAGCTCAAACAATACCCCAGGTAGTCCCCTGGTTGTCCATAGTCCTCAAATCCTGCAAATCAACGCTCCCGGTATAAATACAAATCTTAAAAAGCACAATATTTGCTGTTTTTCAAACAGCACGGGAAAAGGAGAAATTTTCACCTCTAAAAAGAGCTCCTAAAATCCCAGAAAAATCACGGTTGCGTTCCTCGCGAAGAGTAGGTCAAAATCGACTCCTAAAACGCCTCGATCTGACGCTCCTACGTCAAGATAAAAATCGGAGAAGTCGGTGCTGTCCAAAAATTACCACAGCAAAAAAGGGGGGTCAAAGAGGACCTAAAAACTGTGCCAAAAGTACGAAACGGAGCAAAATGATCAACACGTAAATCGAAGCCCTACCTCTTACGGTCGCGCTGCCGCAAAAATCGTCCAAAAATTCCACCCGGTTAGCCCGCAGTGAATTTTTGACGGAACTGCGACGGGAAATGGGCCTAAAAAGAAAATCGTCGCAGTGCGCCGCGTCGCAGATATCTCACTATCTGTAACTCCTAAATTCCTGAGATTCTAGAGAGAGAAAGAAGAGAGAGAGAGGAACAACTTTCATATTTGGCACTTTCTCAGATTCTCTCTTCTTCGGCTCGGAATCCAAGGTGGGAAATGAGAGGGGGTGGAACCTCATAAATAATGGGCCAAAAGGGAATATTCCCACACGGGATCTGATCCGAACAGGAAACACCAAAACTGGCCATTCAGCGCGCGCCACGTGTCCACAAAACAGGGGACAGCCAGTGCAAGGACCAATAAAAATGCGCCACGTGTCCCACGTGGTGCACATGGCCGGTCGCGCGCCGGGTCTTCCGGATCCTGTCAGCCAACGGGGTGCCGCCACGTGTCGACCATCCAGAAGGTTCTAGAAACCGGCCAGCCACTCAGGAGCTGCCACGTGGCACGGGAGAAAGTCGGTGCACCTGGTGCACGCCAAGCTGTGGACCGCGCACCAGCGCCCCCTGCCCGCGCTGCCCGCGCCTGCCCGCGCTGCCCGCGCCTGCCCGCGCCGCGCTCCGCTGCTGCGCCGCCGCTGTGCCGCTGCCCGCCGCCGTGCGCCGCCGCCCGCCGCCGCTCGCCGGCGGCCGCCGCCGGCCGGAACAGTAATTCCGGCCGGCGGTTACTGTTCCGGTGAACAGTACCCGGTGCCGGAAAAATAAAGCGAATATACCAATTTAATCGTTTTCGCGCGCTGAGTCCAAATCCGACGTCCGTTTCGCCAAATTCTCATCCGAAATTTTGCAAAAAGCTCCCGGAAGATCCCATTTGCTCCGATTTTCGCGCAGAGTCAATTTTAAATACCCAATTTCGATTCTACAGGCTTCGTTGCTCTGTAAAAACTTCCTACAGTCACTAATTAAGGTTGCGCAGTTCTGCGGGAGTCCGGATCATCACACCGAGCCACAACTTCTATCATACAAGTGGATCATTGCAAGGCAAAGACCTAAGGTGGATCAACAGTCAAAGCGGACAACCCCCGGCCACAACGAATCAAGACAACCCAAAATCCAGCGATTTTGGATTCGGAAAGGTGATATCTTTCCTTGTCTTAAGTTCTAATTAGCTTATGACTGTATGTAATGCTTTGATTGGTTTTCCCTTCATATTTTTCTTAATCTTTGCATTACATGGTTTTCAATGCTCTTGGTTTTATATTTTGTTTTTTTTTAAACAAAAGGGTTTTAACGAACAAGTGCATTGAATAAAAAGGATTTCACTTTCAATCACTCCAATTTAATTTTATATGAATTATCAACTTTACTCCATAATCATAATTCTTGAAGATACTTCATTATAGGAGTTTTTGATATTATAAGCATCAAATTTTAGAAATCATGTGTGATCTTTAGATGCTTAATCTATCTCGGTTGTGTGAATTCATTGTGATAAATGTGAGACAACCGATTGACTAAAATTTGGGATTTAATTCTTTCACGTAAGAGATTGCCTTCTTACAAGGGTAAATAAATGAGTTGCAAAAGATGTGGAAAGAGTTACATCCGAAAGGAGTGTGAAAACTACCACCACATGTTGGAAAGAGCTACCACATGTTTTAGATGCTTGAAAAATATTTTATGAGAAAATCTTTAGTTGAAGCATTCGGAGATTTAAATTCAAAGTTCTTATTTTGAACAATCTCCTGGTTGGTATAAGGTGGGATAGTCAAAAAGATGCTCAAAGAGCCACCCTTAGGTACTTTAGTGCTTATCTCAAATTTGAAAGGGTAGAATTCAAGATTGATGTCATTTGGAAAATCTCCGTAAGTCATCTTTGTAAATCCGTTACATCTTGATAGAGTTTGGATCTCAAGATTATTTTTGATGACTTGTGTTTGATGAATATAACATGAAAAACGGTCTATAATGTTTTACCTTTATTTTTCATGATTTTGGAGTAAATCTTTTTAATTTTTATAATTAATTGGATTGAATGACATCTATGTGAATTCATTGTTTTTCAAAGCACTTAAATGGATTTCTTGATGGTATACAAATCAGTATTTGAAAAGATTTCAAAATTTGGATTTGTTTCAAGAAATTTTTGCTTTTTGGCTCTGTTGTTCCGGTACCTGCTTTTTAGTACCTGAAAATCCAATCCGGATTAGAAAATCCAATCCGGATCCCGAATGTGAATTTTTCTGGTTTTTCACTGGCGTACCGGTACTACTCTTTTAGTACCGGAACTACATTGCGGATCCGGATGACCCCCTGTTTTTCAATCCGGAACCCGAACGAAGAATTTTCGGTTTTTACACTACGTACCGGTACGCGACTTCTTGTACCGGTACGCGATCTGGGATTCTTTTTATTCCGAAACCACATTGTCTTTAATTCATTTCTCCCACTCCAAAACCCTCCCTCTCTCTCTCTAAAACTTCTCTAAGGGATCTTTCATCAAGAATAAGAGATTTGTTGCTCACATTTGTAAGTTTCTACTTAGATCTTGGTTTCTTTAACCCCAAAACCCTAGTTTTAGGTTTTGTTGTTGTTTTTAGAGATTTTTGAGTAGATCTTTGCTTCAAATGAAATCTCTTGCATAAATTACCCTTGACTCATGGTTAGAACATATATGGTACATCTCTATGCATTTAGATTCATGTTTCCATGCTTATTTGCTTGAATCTAACATTTTCATATGTTCTTAACATAGAAAAATTGAGAATTAGGGCTTTTTGATGTAAATGAATTTTGAATGTTGCATCATCGATTGTGACATGTTTAGAATGTTTCTTAGACATGTTTAAGCATTCCTATAGATCAAATCATAGTGCATTGTATTCTTTGTAGGAAATGGCATTTTCATGGCTCCTTGCACTAGTGATCTTAATGGCCACTGGAAGTGGACGTGGTCGTGGTTCTGGAAAGAAGAAGGCTACCAAACGATCACGCAACGAGGATTCAACTAGCTCAGATTCTGAAAATTCCTCAGAATATGAAGAAGAAACAGTTCAAGGAAAGGGGAAAGCACCTATGGCTCCACGGAAAAAGAAAGGTGCGGATTCTCCTCCGCGTAGAAGTACCGGTGGACCGGTAATACGCGACCGCTCTCAACGGAGATCTAATGTTGATGAAAGTGAACCGCATGTGAGTGCAAAACGCCGTGCTAGATTTGCAAACCGCACATGCATTGGAGAGCGACACGTGAACTTTAATGAGCTATGTCGTGAGGTGCCAGACTTTGCAAGTATTTTGGAACGAAGCCATATTCGGCCACTTGGCAGCGTTCAACCTAAGATGGGTTTTTGTGTGGAGATCATCAGGGAATTCTACATGCAAGGTAACATACTTCAAAAAGACCATGACACCGGGGCCTTCGTCTTTGAAACAACAGTTAGAGGCGTCAAGTTTGACATTACTCCAGCAGTAATTGGTGCAAACCTTGGATTAGCTGTTGACACTACTGGTCTTTATTATACTGATGGAAACTTCCTACATGATACCCATTGGGATATGGTTGTGGACTCTATTTGCAAGACAGGGACGCACACGAACAGATCATATGTTGAATCAAAGGACCTAAAACCAGAGTATCATATTTTGTCCTTAATCGTATGCTACAACCTATTGCCCACACTGGGGACCAAAAGGATTCGATGGGATCGATTGTTACTTCTCTTTCTCCTTGGTCACCCGGAAAGTGCAAATGGAATTAACACCAATATTCCATTTCTCATTTGGCAGCAGATGGTACATGTTATTGAAGGATCTAGACAACGTGACCTTCTACCGTATCCGATCTTGATTACCCGTATTCTTGAAGATCATGGAGTGGACATTTCTTGTGCCAAATATGATTATGGCTTGGGGGCAATTGATGGAATCACTTTAGCCAAGTCAATTAGCACTTTGAAGACATTTGGGCATACAAAAGCCTATGCAAGTGAAGCGACAGTGAGTGCACCACCTCGTCAAGAATCTCCTGAACCAGATGAGGTCGTAACTCTTCAAACCTTGCATCGGGATGTTCGTTCACTAAAGCAAAAGTTGGAGCAAAGGATGGAGCAAGGCTTCAAGAAACTTGAGGATAGCTTAAAGAAAATCTTCGATATCCTTGGGTGCAAACATGATGATGTGGTCACTGGAGCAACTGCACCGAGTACATCGCATGGACCGACATCACATGGTGATGATGATGATTCAAATGAGGATGAGTGATCTCTTTTCCTTCTTGTTTTTGATTTTCAGTTTCTTTTCATGTTGTGATGAACAAGTTCTCTATTCGTCTTGTAACCAAGAACTTATCCTCCTAGTATTTTTACTTTTTGTTTCTTTTAACTGTTTGACAATTTGTGACAAAAAGGGGGAGAACGGAAATGATGGACATATCATAAAATGGAGGAGAAAGAACAAAATGGGGGAGAATGAAAATAATGATTGCATCACAAAGGGGGAGAACATGGAGAACATGGATGCTCAAGATAGGGGGAGATAAAGAAAAGATTGAAAGAGGAGCCACAAAACAAAAGAACCAAAAGGAAGACGGATCAAATGTAGGATTTTAATTTCTAACGACTAACATTTGATTTTGTTTGGAGTTTTGTTTTTGCAGGAATTACATCACTTTAAGACTCCAAGTCCTAAGTCATAGAGTATGTTTTAGGACTGTTTGGTTCAAATGTAATTTTCTGTTTATTGGATCTTTCACGCAAAGAAAATCAATGTTTTGGTGATGACATTGAATTTTGATTTTTTGGTTTAAGATGAGTGACTTGAGAGTTTTTATGTATTTTTGGGTTTTGTCACGAAATTGCCAAAGGGGGAGATTGTTACGGCTTTTTGGTGTTGGCATATTTCGTGAGTCAAGTCAGTGAGTTGAGTCGGAGTCTTAAAGGGATCAAATTGTCAAATCAGCCTTCGAAGACTCATTGAAGATTCAACATGAGCCCAAGTCAACTCTCAGGTATGATTAAATATAGATCATGGTGATTAAAGTTCATTTATAATCATTGGAAACAGGAAATTAATGAAAACCGGTTTAGACTTGGTTTTAGGAACTTGGTTCTAACTTACAACTTGTTTTAAGTTTGGATTCCGGTACTGGGTTTGTTTTGGATAAAGTTTATCTTGGAAAAATCAGTTTTTACATTGCGTACCGGAACCACACTTGAAGTTCCTCTAAACCGACACAGAATTTTCTGTAAATTGCATTGCGTACCGGAACACGGACTCGCGTACCGGAACACAATAGAAAAATCTGTGTTTTGCACCATTGCGTACCGGAACACAATATTTGGTACCGGTACACAATGCCCTCTCGGGAAAAGTTTCCTAAACCGACTCTAATATGTTTCCAAGGGTTATAAATAGACACTTAGGGTTTCTCGACGTGGATGACCAATACCGATTAATTCAGAAACACTCGAGAGCAACCCTAGAGGCTGGTTTTTACCGTTCTTCTCTTTCGCCTCTTTTAGGTCAATTCGACGGTTCTTCCTAGATCTATCTTTTGTCGAATTGATCTAATCTTTGCTTAGAGATTTCTTCTACGGTTCCTCAATGAGAATCTAAGCAAAGGATCACCATCGAAGCCTATATTCTTTATCGGCTATTTGCGTCGTGGATTCGACGTGGCACCGTGGATTCGGTGTGTTGAAGGCGTTTCGTGGATTCGAAACGTGTGCTCGTGGATTCGAGTGGCGTTCGTGGATTCGAACGTGTGCAGTGGACGTGCAATCGGTGGAGCGCAAGGTCCGAAGAACTTGAAGGAGGGGTCGAGTCCGTGGAGTCGGTAATCACCTTGTTATTCTTCAATTCTTAGTGGATTGTTATTGCGTGTTGGTCCCGTGGTTTTTCTCCTGGATTGGAGTTTCCACGTAAATCTCGGTGTGTTGATTTTTATTTTCTGCATTATTGTTTATTTTTGCACTGAGATTGATTTTTTTTTATAATATTACACCTATTCACCCCCTCTAGGTGTTTGATAGTACCTATTTAGATCCTTGTGGATCCTAAATAACTCTACAAGAACAAAACTAGCCTCAGCTACCAGACTCCACTCGGCCCCCAGGCACGAGCACAAAAAGTATACTACACTACCCCGACCACTCAGCCCAATACCCGAGCGAGGATAAACACTAAGTTAGGACAGAAGAATAATGCAAGTGTAGGAAGTCCGAATACAGATAAATTATTATCACGCCCCGGGAGCAATTTTAAAGCAAAAATAGTCAAACCCTGGAAGCATTTTTTTTTTTAAAAAAAAAGATCTCCCGCACCGGCACGTGCACAGACCCGCCACACATACAAGATCTCTCTATATAAACGAACAGAGTCCCCCCTATATATGCACGACGTCCCCATTTACAACTTACATATACAAACATACACATCAACCACATTCACCATTTGATTTACAAATAACAGAGTATGAACTTTAATGATACTATTATCTTATTATGATAAAACGGCGCACATCCGGCGCTTTAATAAGTTTGAAAGGATAAATCCACAAGGTTTGAAAGATAATGACTACTCGAAACTAAGTTTTCTAAAACCGTTTTCGCAAGTCCTTTTTATATTTGAAAACCCGCGTCCACCTGACGCATCGATAAAACCATAATGTACATCTAACCGATGGAAATAAAGATCCGTCTCAACATCCACACTATTCATAATATACAAATCCACATCCACATGCATAGTAACCAACCATATTGAAATAACCAACCAGAAAAGAAGAAAGAAGAATAACCTGACTGAGGAAACTATGTCTCACTACATAGCGTCCTCACAGCCGTCCTAACCCCCACCCCCAACCGAACCTGTCAAACAGTAAGAATCAGTAACATAATCTATATCAAGATAACCGACATAGCTATAATAATAACTGTAAACGAAGATGCAGTAATAGCCAAAGGACACCAAAAGCTTCAGCATTGGTATCAGCAGCAGCGGTAGCATGGATATGTTATCTGCTGAGGGCCGCATTCGTCACCCCAGTGTGGGCAGAGGCAGAGGTCGTGCTCCCTATATGGCTAATCTTGATATTTTCAGGCAGACTGAGCGACAACCACTTGCATCGAGTGGATGAGTCTGTGCCGTCCGGTTGGAGGGCGCCATGGCAGTGGATCAAGTGGTCGCAGGTGTGATTTCCTCACAACAGTCGGTGTGAGGACCCGAATTTTCGCATTAGACTTACTGTTGGACAAACAGGGCTTCATCAGTGTGACCAGCAGCTTTTGGAGGCCTATGTGGCGTGTCGGCGGTGTTGGTGCACCAATTGGACATAAGTAATGGACTTCGTGTGTTAAATGGATCACGTGGGTAATCGGACGACCCCGTCGAATATTTAGAAGGGGTTTCGCGTGAAACGGATATCAAAATTGGACTCAGCGCGAAAAACTAGATTAAAAACACCTTTCCGGAAGCTTTCGGCAATTTTTGGATTTGGAATTTGGCAAAACGGACAGCGGATTTAGATTCAGCGCGCGAAAACGATCGAAACGCACTATTTACTTGAATTTTTCGAAGCCCGGATGACTTGGCACGATTTTCGAGGCAGGAGAGTACTGTTCCGGCAAGCCGGGCATCGCCGCGGCAGCGGGCAGCGGCGGAGCAGGCGCAGGCAGCGCGCGGGCGCGCGGGTAGGCGCGCGCGGTGCAGCGGAGGAGCGTGCCACGTGGCGTTTCCTGATTGGTTTGGCGTGGACACGTGGCATCGTATGATTGGCTGGTGCACGAGCGCGGTCCACGGAGCAGGGAGGCTGGTGCCTCGGGATGCGTTCGCGACACGGGGGCGCTGGCGCGCACATGGGCGCGGTGGCCGACACGTTGACGCGCGGTTCCCGCGCGTGGGCGCGCCACGCGTCAGCGTCCGCGCGGGCCACGCGGCGCATGGCGGTTGGCCATATTGGCTGTTGCCTGTTCGGGGCCACGTGGCAGCCTGAGGTGAATCTGGGCATTGATGAATGGCAGGGATCTGGCGGGTTCGGGCGCACTGTTTGCGCCCGAACTGTTCCGGGCGCCCGAATTTGGGGACCCAATGGTCATTTCTTGAATTGTTTTGCTGGGCCTATAAATAGGCCCAGAAGATCTTCATTTTTGGGCTGATGGAGGCCTTTTTTCTCGGGGGTTTCTTCAGAGAAGTTCTTCCTCCCTCTCTCCTCCACCTTTTGATGAATTCCCAGAATTTTTGGAGGCCGCGGCATTGGCGTTTTCTGTGACGCGGCGCACTTCGACGCTTCTTCGGTTTTGGCTCCTATCGTCGCTTTTCGGTGCGCGAGGCACCCTGGATCACCCGATTGGAATTTTTGGACGATTTTCACAACAGCGTGTTCTTGAGAGGTAGGCCTTCGATTTTCGTGTTGATCGCTTTGCTCTGTTTTGAACTTTTGGCATGGTTTCCGAGGCATCTTTTGACCCTATTTTCTGTGGTGGCTTTTCGGACAGCAAGGGCTTGTCGGATTTATATCTTGGCCTACGAGTATCGGAATTGGACGTATGAATACTCGATTTTCATCTACTTGACGCGAGGAATGCAACCGTGATTTTTCTGGAATTTTTGGAGGACTGCACAGAGGTGAGATTTATGCATCTTCTGGACTGTTTGCCGCAGAATATTTGTTGTGAGGAATTTTGGCTCGCCGCGGTGCTTCATTTGTTTCTTGGCCTACAGGTGTCGGATTTGGACGTGCAAGTACTCGTTTCGATCGTCTCGCCACGAGGATCGCAATGGTTATTTTTCTAGAATTTTTCTAAGGTCTTATCACATGTGAAATTTAGCCTTTTCTGGCTGGTTTTGTGGACAGCGGTAAATTGAGGATTTGAGAATTAATTGTGCCTCGTGTGGGTTATTGTTGCAGTTTTGCGGTGTACCGAGGTTTCCCTGGAGTGTGGGCTCATTTGGATTCGTGCTTCGCGATCGAGGTGGGTGGTTGTTATATCCCTCTATTCTGACATACCCACTAGGAATATTAGAGAGATCCTTTCATTGGACATATTGAATGATCACCTAATGGACATGCATGCTTAAATTAAAATAGTTGTGAGCCTATCATATGGAAAATACTATTATGGAAATCTGATAGTGGTTGGAACTTATACATGTTTGTATGGACAAAATATTAGCACTTAACCTTGCATGTGGAATTTACTTTCATGTTGGGATAATATGAAATGTCTTGTGGGAGGGTACCACTTGAGGATCTTTTGGACATGCATAGGTGGATGATTTATGTGAGGGTAATTGTGGATTATAGACATGTGTGGTTGGATAATGATTTTAGCATGATGGTTATATCTATGCGGAGCAATTAATTGATACACATGTGGAACCACTATTTGTCACCTAGGTAGGCCACTTTTTGTTGCTACACTATTATATTAGAACTTGACTTAGAAGAAACCATGCTTGCTTCTTTCTCCTTATTCTTTAGTCAGGTGGCTGTTGTTGCTCGGGTTTGACCAGGGGTACGGGAGAGTGTAGCCGGGACCTTAGGGTCGGGGACAGGTGGTATTTGATTATGGATTAGGGGTTATTGCGGCTACCGCGAATAGTAGGCGGTTGACCGGATACAGATTATTTTACCCGATTTTTTGATTGGGGGTTATTGCGGCTACCGCGGATAGTAGGCGGTTGACCGAATGTCGGATGTGGGACATGATTGTGATTGTGGGTTATTTCGGTGACCGCGGATATTGGGCGGTTGACCGGGTGTCGGTTGTTGGGCTTGATTGTTGACAGTAGGTATTGCGGCAACCGCGGATATTGGGCGGTTGACCGTATGTGTACTTATGCATCAGATTGGGGATCGGGTTTTTCTTTAGTGGATGGGTTTTTCCACTTCGATCAGAGTCGTGATCCAGTCCTGCTATAGTGAGATATCGAGTTCCCCTCTAGAGCGTTGGGGAGTTCCCCTCTAGAGCGTGGGGGTCAGACAGTGCTTGAGTTTGTTATCACACCGGCGCGGCTTTATATGCCAGGTGATGCTTTCCTCGTGTGGGTCGCTCCCCTCGAGTTCCCCTCCGGAGTGTCGGGGTCAGGTAGAGTTCCCCTCTAGAGCGTTGGGGAGTTCCCCTCTAGAGCGTGGGGGTTAGACAGTGATTGAGTTTTGCCATCACATCGGCGCGGCTTTATTTGCCCGATGATGAGGGCGACAGCAGGCAGTACCAGTTTTTACTGGTGGATAGATTGGGTTACCGGGACAGTTTGGTTACTGATGCATTTAGAGGCATAGTAGTGGTAGTTTTCTTTCTCAGCAGTTTTGTTACTTACCACTATTCTTCTCCCTTTTGCCTCTAGTAGACCTAGTGGGTGCGTCGGAGTTTGAGACTTTACCCACTAGGGGAGTCTACTGGTTCACTAGTAGTTCTCACCCCCATTTTTCTTTCCCCTTTGTCTTCTCCTTTGTTTTGCGGTGTCTTTTGCGGGTGCTGCTGGGTTTTCAGCGGCGGGTCGAGGTGAGAGGACGACCGAGTAGATAGATCTCGTGGTAGGATGAGCGAGTTAGCTGGACTATTGGTGTACCCTGTTTCCTCAGACGGTTGTACTTTACTTTTGGGTCTGGCTTTAGCCAGATATTTGTATTTTATTTGGTGAGCTGGGGAGACAGATGTATTAATTTTACAGATGTACTGTATTTTATTTTCAGCTTCAGTCTGAGATGTATTAGTTTTTAGTTCAGCTCTGTTTTATGCTATTTTTATTATCTCTTATATCTGAGCAGGTTTCTAGCGCTTCGTGTACGCAGGAAATACCGTATGCATGGCGGATCTGTAGACGGGCCCGGGTTCTGGTTTGCACCCGGGGCGTGACAGTCAGAGTCAGAGCATTTTGCATTCCTACATAGATTAGAGGCAGAGTTGTTGCCACGTGCACTGGAGGTACAGGTTCCTATTGGTGTGGTGCACGACGAGGAGGCTTGTGGATCATGTCCAGCGCAGTTGAGGCCGCGAGTTGTATCAGCAGACTCATTGGTATTTGTGGCAGTTCGGTGTTTTGACCCTGTGTTTGAAATTGGTTAGCACAGTGCCACAGGATGTTTGACTGCGGAGAGAGAGGACTTTGATGTTCTACGAGGCAAACAAGAGGAGGCTTGCTGGTTGAGACAGTTAGAGCGCACCGGTTGCAGCGATAGTGTGAGAGGTGCTTACGGCGGCACCGGGACTCAAGGATATCCCTGTTGCCCGTGAGATCCTGGGTGTGAGTTCCCCTGAGCTGATGATGATGCCGCCGGTTAGGGAGTTAGAGATGAGATTGACGTGGTTTTGGGAACCGCGCCAACCTCGACAGCACCTTATTGGATATCGCCAATAGAGCTGAGAGAGCTGATGGAGCAGTCGCAGGATCTGATGGATCGAGGGGTCTGTTTGACGGCGAGCAGCGGCGGAGCACGACGACACGGCGGTGGGCAGCGGCGCTGTTGTGGTCCAATTCTTCCAGGCAATATTTCCGATGAATCCACTGTGTAAAACACCTAGTGTTGGTGTGTCTGGGCCACGGTGCATCAAAGGGATGCTACAGATGGACCCTGCGAGACATTTTTGGCTGATTTGGCCTTCGGCTGTGTTTGCCGAATTTTAGAATTGGAATTAGGCCAAACGGAGGTTGGATTTGGATTCAGCGTGGAAAAACGCTTGAAAACGACTATTTATTTGTTAAATTTGGAGTCCGAATGATCAAATACGGGCTTCCGGAAGTTTTCAGGGTTTTTCGGTGCACGGGGGAGACTATGGACCAGCCTTGGACGCGTGGCGGCCCGTGATTGGGCCGGCGCATGCGATTCGGTCCACGGGGAGGCGCGGCGGGTGCATAAACCGGCGGGCGGGCCACGTGGCGCTTCCCGGTTGGCGGGTCCAGTGGGCTCGGTCTGGCGCTTTTTGCGCGTGGCATTGGTGGACCGGGTGCATGACAGGTGGCGGCCGGGCGTTGGCGGGCTCACGAACGCGCGGCTCACGGGAGTCCGGGTCAACGCGTCGGGAGCGTGCGCGCGGGAAGCGGGCGTGCGGTCGGCCGTACTCGAGTGCGGGCACGTGGCCGCACGCGATTGGCGGACCGCGGCCGCCCCCACTGACCCCCTGGGACGCGTGTCGCGCAACGGGGGAACTTGCACCGTTGTTCCCTGTTGCGTGGACACGCGTCGGCCGCCAGGGTACGCGGGTTGGACGGATGGCCGTCCGACCCGGGGCCGGATGCGGGTTTCGGGTTTGTGGGCCGAAAACCCGGCCCGTTAACCGCTTAAGGTGGCTATTTAAACCCAATTTACACCCCAATTTAACCCTTTTTCAATTGGATTTTCACAGTGAGCCCTTAAGGTAATTTTTCCCTCTGCCGGAGCTGGTTCCGACGGTGGCTCGCCGGATTTTTCCTGGGCACGCATCCCGAGGGTTGGTATTTTACGGCGCGGCGCGACACTCGTACACCGACCACCCGTTTTGTCCTTTCTCAGTGCGCGGACTCCCCCGGCCTACTCCGACATCCGTTTTAGACGATTTTTGCGCCGTTGGACTCACGACTGGTAGGACTCCAACTTTGTTGTTTTGAGTTTTCTCGTTTTCCATGCGGATTTTGGAGATTCTGGGCTTTCTTTTGACCCATTTTTCGTCGCGGATTTTTGGACAGCACTGCGGAGTTGTAGCTGTATCTTTGCGCACAGGCATCGGATCGAGGTGATTCAAAAGGCAATTTTCATCTACTTCTCGCAAGGAATCTCCTGGATTTTTCTCAGAATTTTCTGAGTTTGCTTCGAAGGTGAGAATCATTTTTCTGTCCGAGTTCTTAACACTGTATTTTTGCACAGTTTAGTTTGGGGTGTTTCCCTTGCCGATTTTATATCTCAGCGTAGGAAACTCGGATTTGAGCGTGCAGGTACTTGTTTCGACGGGTTCGTCGCGAGGATCGTGACGGTGTTTTTCGTGGATTTTTCCGGGCACTTTTTCCGCAGGTGAAAACTGTGAAACTTTGGACTGTTGTAAATTGGACAGATGTTGAGGGAAAATGGTATATTTAACTGTGTATGTTCTATCTGGATATTTTGCACAGTGTTGAGGACATCACTGGACTGAGCGTGGACTTTACTTTTGGGGATCAGGATTTAGCGCTTGAGGTGGGTACCGCTGTCACCTCTCACTTTCGACTACCCACTAGGCTTGTTAAGAAATACCCCGGAATCATGTTAATAGCTGTGTTAGGGGGGTGAACCTAGCATGCTGGAACGGAAATAATAATGACATGTTAACAGCTTTAACACTTGCATCTTTAAGAAATAATTATTTCTTAAAAAGGGGGACTTATACAAATATATGAATTAATGGACTACATGTTAAACAAAGGCATATTCTAATCTGTATAAGAAGGAAAATTATTTTGATAAATAATGGACTTGCATGCTTGTATGGCCACCTTTGTTACTACACTATTATATGGGATTTGACCTAGGAGAAAACATGTTTTATTATCTTTCCTCTGGACCCCTAGACATAGGGGATAGTATGCTCAGATTAGAGCAGGAACTGGAATAGTGTAGTCAGTTATTGGGGAATTGGGGACAGGCAGGTTGAGGACAGGGTATTTGCGGCAACCGCGGATTTTGGGCGGTTGACCGGACTGTTTTATTGCATCAGATTCAGGGATAGGGGATCGGGATCTCTTTAGTAGATGGGTTTTCCTACTCGTTAGGGTCTTGATCCAGTCTTACTGTACCAGGATACTTTTGGCGGCTTATTATACTCGTGAGGGTCGCTCCCCTCGAGTGCCACTCCGGAGTGTGTGTACTTATGACCGTGCCGGTCAAGAGCCGGTCTGTCGCCTAGGGGTAGGACCGCGCCGGTCAGGAGCTGATCTATTACCCTAGGGGTGGGACCGTGTCGGTCAGGAACCGGTCTGCACCCCATAGCTGAGTTGTGAGTCAGTAGACATAGCAGATAGTGCCGGTGGTTACCGGTGTCCGGGTTGGGGTACCCAGGCAGGCTTTTAGACTCTGATGCATGCATTTTAGCTATTTGGTTAGCTCATCCTGTTAGAGGCATATTAGTGGTAACTTTTACAAATTGTTATTCTTTATAGCTTACCAACCTTGCTTACTTTTGCCTCTTGTAGTCCTAGTGGGCAGTTCAGAGTTTTAAGGTTTACCCACTAGGGGAGGCTACTATTTACAGTAGTTCTGACCCCCACTGTTTTTCCTTCTTTTGTCCCCTTTGTTTTGCAGAGTCATCTGCTGGAGTTGCGGGACCCTCTATCCAGGAGCGAGGTAAAAGGATCACTGATTAGCTAGCTACTTCCCTGGTGCCGAGTTCTGTAGTTTTGTTGTACCATGGACACTCAGACAGTTGTACCTTTCTTTTATTTTGGGGTCTGGTGTTGGCCAGCTGGTTGTATTCACTTCGTGAGCTGGGAGAGACATATGTACATATTTGAGAGTTTATTGTACTTTTATTTCCAGCTTTTGTCTGAGGTGTTTAGTTTTAGTATAGCTCTGTTTTATGCTCCAGTATTGTTTTACTTATATCTGAGCAGGTTACCAGCGCTTCGTGTACACGGGAAATACCGTGTGCACGGCGGATCTGTGGACGAGTCCGGGTTCCGGTTTACACCCGGGGCGTGACAGGCGCGGGCAGAGGCGCGGATCGCGCGGTCCACGGAGCGAGGCGTGCACCGGGGATGGACGCATGGCGGCTTCCGGTTGGCCGGCGCGGTAGGCGCGGTCCACGGGGTCGTGAGGAGGGTGCATGGACCGGGGCAGGGCCACGTGGCGGTCGTTGGTTGGCCGATCCATGTGCCCTTGGTCTATGCAAGGAGCGGAGTAGGTATCTCGGGCTACGTGCGCGGCGTGGTCGGCGGCAGCCCGGGTGCGCGCACGTGGGCGCGCCGAGCGAGGCACCGACGCGGGCGGGAGCTGCGCGGGGTGCGGCCACGCGTCGGCAGCTGGTTGGGCGCGGTGGCTGTTGGCTGTTCGGGGGACACGTGGCGCGTTGTGGTTGATTCGGCGCTGATAGTTTTGGGTACGTTTTGGTGGTACTGTAGCGCCCGAAAGATTCGGGCGCCCGAAAGTGGGGACTTTTGAGCTGATTTTCACGGCAGCGCGTTCACGAGAGGTACGGCTTCGATTTCTGTATTGATCACTTCGTCTCATTTTGAGTTTTTAGCACGGTTCCCGAGGCAAACTTTGACCCCTTGTACTGCTGTGAGTTTTGGGACAGCGGTGGAGTATTGTTGGATTTTCTCGATCTACGGGCATCGGAATGAGGCGTTTAAGGACTCGATTGATATCTACGCTTCGAGAGGAATGCACCCGTATTTTTATCGAAATTTTTGGAGGCTTTTTCGAAGGTGATATTTATGCTTCTTGCGGACTGATTTCCCACAGGATTTTGTTGGAGGATACTTTGACATACCCGCGTTGTTATATTTTTATCTTGGCCTATAGGTGTCAGAACGGGGTGTATAAATACTCGTTTTGGATCTACTCGTCGCGAGGATTGGAACTGTGATTTTTTTGGGATTTTTGGAGAACTGTACGCAGGTGAAATTCCCCCTCCTCTCTGCTGGTTTGTAAAAACATCTTGCGCTGTTTGGGAGTTGTGGGGTATTTGATTGCTGTATTGTGGTTGCAATGTTGGTTGGAGCAGAGGCTTGTACGACTGAGTACCGAGGGTGCAGTTTCGGCGGATTTTGGATAGCGTATAACTACGCACTTCACCGACTTCGGCTTTGCCTGCGAAAAGCGTTTCAGGTGGGTTGCTTCATTTTCAGGACCGGTGGACGGTTCTCTAATTCTTTATGTTAGAATGCATTCATGTTTAGGGTACACTATTTGTGATTAAGGGGTAAGCTTAGGAATGATAATTGTACAAGGAATTGCAAGTGAATGTTCATGTTAAATATTATTGAGAACTTGCTAGATTTGGATATCCAGGATGATGAATAGTAAAAGCTTACCTAAACGGATTTACCCCATGTGATTGTTAGCATGCATGTCTAATTGTACTATATTTAGCATCGAGATGGAAGCTTGAGGAATGGCCTAGATCATGCAGATTGATATACTATAGTAGTGATCTTTTAGCATGCCATGTTGCACATAGTCTTTTATGATATGATTACTCGATGGAGTAGGAGGCTATATCTATGTGCGGGTATCATTCTGATGATTTTGATGGACCATGGATTATGGACGGGTGTTGTAGATTGGTGGATTTGGCAGGTGGAGCTACTATTTGCTATATTACCTTTTATCTTTCTTGAGGACATTTGCATGCTAGTATGGACATCTATATAGGCTATCTTTTACTGCTACACTATCTTATTGGAACTTGACTTAGGAGAAACCATGTTTTGCTTCTTTTCTCCTTATTGGTTAGTCTTGTGGTTCATGTTGCTCGGGTTCGAGTAGGGGTTTTGGGATAGTGTAGTTGAGACTTCGAGTCTGGGACAGGTTGGTCTTGATTGTGGACTTGTGGGGTTTTGCGGCGACCACGGATATTGGGCGGTTGACCGGATATATACTTGTGCATCAAATTGGGTATCAGATTTCCTCCAGTGGATGGAGTTTCTCACTTATTGTTTACTGTTGTTTCAGTTTGGGGATCGGGTTTCCCTTTAGTGGATGGGTTTTTCCACTTTGATCAGAGTCGTGATCCAGTCCTGCTATATCGTGATACTTGTTACAGTGATACTCGTTACAGTGATACTTGATACAGTGATACTTGTTACAGTGATACTTTACTCGTGTGGGTCGCTCCCCACGAGTGCCACTCCGGAGTAGGCGATTTACACAGCGGCCAGTGAGTACCGGACAGTTGAGTGTCGGTCAGTGAGTGTCGATCTGTTACCAGATACTTGAGACAGTTTGAGCAGGCAGTGCCAGTTTTTACTGGTCCATTGATTGGGTTTATTTCAGACAGATACTTCTATTGTTGCACTCGTGCCTGGGGGCTGAGTGGAGTCTAGTAGCTGTGTGTAGACCAGTGCTAGTGTTGTTGGGAACTGTTTGGGGTTTGACGGTGGTCCCGTGGTCGTTGTGGGTTTTTCGACCGTTGTGCGAGATGTTGTGGATCTTTACTCTATCCGTTCTGAGAGAGAGAGCGTGGATTTTGATTATAGCCTGCATGTGCCACTATTCGATAGCGAGTTAGTCCTTATGGACACCCTATGTAATTCCTGCCCGGCAGTGGGAGGTGGTTGTAGGTAGGCGCAGGCTTGACTGGACCCGATGTGGCAGTCAGCTCGATTGGGTCGATTGAGCACATCGTGTGCGAGTGTTGCATATCTTTATCAGAGTTTCCCCATTTGAGCATTTAGATAGAGGCATGGTAGCTGTAGAGTACTTCCAGCTTTCTTGTTCAGTTTTTACTGCATGGTTATCTTATGCCTCTAGTGGACTTAGTGGACAGATCGTCGGGCCTGGCGGTGGTACCCATTGAGAACTCCCTTTTGGTGTAGTTCTCACACCCATTGGGGGTTTTCCCCCTCCTCTTTCTTTTCTCTCCTTTGTTTTGCAGAGTCTTAGCAGGTGTTGCTGATTCTGCGGTTGCTGTTCGAGGCGAGGGAGTTGCGAGCTAGATCCCTACTCGTCTGTGGAGAGTAGTGGTACCCCTACATTGGAGATCCTGAGTACAGTCAGTAGATTATTTACTTTTCCGCTGCTGAGAGATTATTGTATTGTGAGGATCTGACTTGTACTGAGAGTCTGTACACTGATGTATTATTTCAGGTTACCTTCCTGTTGAGTTCTGGTTTATTGTATTTGAGGATATTGTATGATTATCATTTATGCGAGATGGATATTGTATCATTATTCCAGTTGTACAGATGGTTGGTTTTAGTTTTACAGCACTTTTATTTTATAGCTCTGATATCTATTTAGCTGTAGCCCCTTTCTTGCCGGTAGGACACTTCGCCTATGCGGGGTTTTGCATAGGCGGTGGATTTGTTGGCGAGCCCAGGTCGCAGTTTCGACCCCGGGGCGTGACAAAATCAGTTTTGGGCCCCGATGTATTACAAGAAGGCGAGGAAAAAGTGAGAATTGTGTGTTAGAGGCTATTGGCGGCGCAAAGTCGGCGAAAGAATTATTCCGACAAAAGGCGACGCAACTTGGAATTTGGCAACGGTGACCATGTGTTCTTAATGGCATCACCTACAAAGGGTGTAGTGCGATTTGGAATGCGGAGAAAGATAAGTCCTTGTTTTATTGGCCCTTATGAGGTGTTGGAGCGGGTAGGCCCTATGGCTTACAGAGTGGCATTGTCTCTGGAGTTGGCGGGAGTACACGATGTTTTTCATGTATCCCAGCTCTATCAATATGTTCATGATCCGGCTCACGTTATCGACTATCCCCCGCTGGATCTACGGGAGGATTTGAGTTATGATGAGTACCCGTGGAAGATAATTGATCGGCTAGAGAAGAACTTGAGGAACCGTTCCATCCCATACGTGAAGGTGTTGTGGGCTAACCACGATAAGCGAGAGGCCACTTGGGAGAGTATAATGCGGAAGCGACACCCTTATTTGTTCGAGGATTAAGCCAAGGTATGCGAAATTTTAGTTTCGCAGACTAAACTCCTATAAGGAGGGAGGGATGTAGTGCACCGGCTTTCGCTAAAGTGGCAAAGTGTGGATAAGTCATTATGAACATGTTTAAAAACATTATGGAAATGAGCTAGAGTAAGTTTGGTTCGAAGAAAATCGTATTCGGATCGAAGTTGAGTCGAAAACGGATGAAAATAGCTCAGTTTGGAGCTTTAGGTTGGTTTCGGATGCCCGAAATGTCCTGCGGGCGCCCAGAGCATAGTAGCGAGCGCAAGCGCGGGCGCCCTATCCGTATTTCTAGACTCTCAACTTGAGAGCTGGATTTTTGGTGCGCGCGGGTTTTCGGACGCCCGGGGTGTCGTGTGGATGTCCGGATGAACAGTGGTGAGCACAAGGTGAGGGTGCCCCGGACCGTTCGGTGGAATAGTGGCTCCGACGTTTCAAATGCCCGGACAGGGTCGCCGGCGCCCAAAACGTGCGGAGACTTACTTGGGTTTGAGAAAACTAGTAGATTTTTGTGGGGGCATTTGGGTTTTTTCACACCCTCTTCACCCCTTCCTACCCTTTGACCAAAACCCATTTTAAAAACCTTCTCTCCCTCTCCGTCTCTTACACTCTATTATCCTCTCTCTCCCTGTGTTTTGCTCCAGAGTCGAGGAAGCGGCACTAGAGAGTGGAGGGGAAACACTGTGGAGGGCTTGTGTTGTGGGTTGATCTCCAAAATAGCTTGGAGAAGTTGGAGAGGACCTCAAGGAAAGGCTTTGGAGAGAAGAAAGAGTCATTTTCCCATCTCCTTTGGCTAAAAGCTCAAGAAAGGTATGCGAAAAAAAATTCAGGGTTTCGAAATTTTTGGGCTTTTATGGATTTAAAAGTGATGAAATGATCCCTTATAGATTTTTATCCGACTTTTAGGGGATTTCATGGTGATTCAAGAGATCAAGCCACCTTTTCTTCAAAGAGCATCCAAGGTGGGGATTTCGCCGAAAAGGGTGAACTCGTCTATTTTCCTTTGCTTTTTATGATTTTAGAAGCATACTAGTAAGAGTAGATGTGTAGGGAATACATACGTATTGAGCAACATAGGGTTTAGCCCTAAGTGGTATGTGTAAATAAAACCTAGAGATAGGTTGAACATGTCATGCCCCGGGAGCAATTTGAAACCCAAATCTTTAAATAAACCTTGGTTTGTGGAAGCATTTTTCTTTGTCCTTTTTTCTAAAATATTCCCACTTTGGGCACGTGCACAGACCCGCCACATATACAAGATCTCTCTGTACAAATGGACAGAGTCTCCTCTAAATATGCACGGCGTAAACATTTTACAACAATCAACCATCAACCACGATCATTCATTTTTCACAAGATGCGGAAAGTAAAACATACATAATATGATTTGCAAAGTTAAATAGTTAGAATGAAATGGCGTACACCTTCGGAACACTTTTTTTGAAAGGATAAATCCACAGAGTTTTAAAAGCCACGTCCACACGACGCATTGTTTTTAAAAACCGTTTTGTAAAAATCTTTTCTTTAGAAAGCTCGCGTCCACACGATGCACGTATTAACCATCTAATAACCAAATTACTTAAACCGAAAATAAACCATTCCAACAATCACATCATTCACCACAGTTCTCACATGAATACAATTCGACGATTAGTAGGAAAGACTGAAATAAACAAGGGTAAGAAATAACCAAGCTAAAGAAAAACCAAAGACGTGCTAAACTATGTCCTCACGCCCATCCCGTCCCCCACTCCCACTAGGTCCTGTAAAAATAGTGGGGTGAGAAACACGCAACTAAATCTCATTTCTCAGTGGGTACAACGCGCCGACGATAACAAGTTGTACTCACTAAGCAATACGATTGGTAATGAAATAAAGTATGACGACAAGCAGTATAAACTACATGCGGAAAACCATAGTAGCAAATAAAATGTAACAACAAATTGTAAGAAAAACTATAGAAAGAACCGCTACTATATAAAGATATTAAGTGAACCTGCGAATTGTAAAATACCCAATCACAACCTCCTTATTGGTCCACAGACCTCAGGCAATGCCACCGACCTGCTCGTAAAACCAGTGCAAAGCAAACCCCCAACCGCACTAACCACGATACTGCAATAGCCGCACGGGGTCCCTTAACGCATTAGCTACCACGTAGGGATCACAAGTCAATCAGACCACCTCTCCGAAAAAGTACACTAATGCGGTGACCAAACCGCTAGTGTGCGTGAAACAACGCTAAGAGCATGATAATCATAGTAAAAATAATCAAATCGTGACAATCAGTCGCACGACGATAAGTCAATAACACCGACCAGGAGGTCAAATAGGAAGTCAAAGTAAGACATACATCTAAGTCACCTAGATGTCACTAAGTGTCCCTACCCTAGAATGAACCGTCAAGTGAATTTACACCATTGTAACTGTCCATTATTTCATTACACTAACTTTCCGAAATAGTTAAGTATTAGTCCGCTTACACTAATTCCAAGAAATAGTTAAACACACTGTAACCATGTTTAGTAAACACTAACGACAAAAGATCTCAAATTAAAGTAATTAGGGTTGTTACAATGTCCGTGAAAAAACATAAACATAAACTTGACATTAAGTAGAGAAAAAGAGAAGAAGAGCAGAGTCGAGTTAACCAACTTGACAACATTCTCCACTTCGGATCAGAGTACCCACCTCAACCAGAAGACCTACCGAGCCTGCGGCTCACCCGATGCTATCACGTAGACGTCCAGACCTAAACAAGGACCACCTACGGTAAGTACCTCAAAAATAGTAACCGGCGATTTAGTGGTCCCCACCACTTCGCCAAAAGTCCCTTTGTTCCACTTTGCCGAAACGATAAATCCAGATCCCCAAACCTTCGCATCGATCAGTTTCTTGATCTGAAACATGATCCAAACGACTTTGCCGTCGTTCGAATGAAAACAATCAGTCCCCGGGTCCCACTGTGATGATCCGAATTTTTAGGAAGGATTTTGCAGCGTTAACGGCGCTTAGAGGAAGCCTACACAGTGCAATGGAGCTTGCAGCGTCGAAAACGGACTTCAGAAATGGATCCGGCGCGAAAAACGGATCAAGTGGGCCTTTCGGGAGCTTTCGGCAAAATTTCGGATGAAAATCTGAAGAAACGGACGGCGGATTCGGACTCAGCGCGCGAAAACGATCAAAATGGTATATTTACGGCATTTTTCGGCACTATGGCACTGTTCACCGGAACAGTAACTCCGGCCGGCCGGAATTACTGTTCCGGTGGCCGGCGGCGACCGGCGGGAGGCGGCGGGCAGCGGCGCGCGGCGGCGCAGGGGCGGAACAGGGCCGCGGGCAGGCGCGGGCAGGTGCGCAGGCGCGCGGTCCACAGGCAGGCGTGCACCGGGTGCACGGAAAGTACCAACTGCCACGTGTCATCACCTGATTGGCCCGGCGGCGTCAAGGGAGGCGGCTGGCGTGCGACACGTGGCATCCCCTCATTGGCCGACAGGATCCGGAAGACCCGGCGCGTGGACCGGGCTCGTGCGCCCCGTGGACCACGTGGGACACGTGTCCACTGTTCATTGGCGGGCGCAGAGCCGCCCACGTGCGCCGGGCGCGTGGAACACGTGGGCGGCTGGGACACGTGGCGCGATTCCATTGGACCGTACGGATGTTTCCTGTTCTGTGAGGCGTGGCGCAATCTGATTGGCCGAATTTGCTGTCCCGTGTTCTGGCCCGGATTTTTTGTGGAGCCCGAATAGGGATTTTGGCCCATTATAAATACCCCCTCTCTCTCTCTCTGCCATTTGCGAATTCTAGAGAGAGAAAATAATAGTGAGCCCTTAATGAAAGTTCTTCCTTTCTCTGTCCTCTATCTTCCATAGAAATTTCAGAATTTCTGGATCTTCCGACAGCAAGTTATCTGCGACACGGCGCACTGCGACGATTCTCAATTTCGGCCCATTTTTCATCACAGTTCAGTCGGAAATTCCCTGTGTGCTAACTAGGAGGAATTTTTGAACGATTTCTGCGACAGCGCGACCGTAAGAGGTAAGGCTTTGTTTTTCGTGTTGATCACTTTGGTCCGTTTCGCACTTTTGGCACGGTTCCCGAGGCACCTTTGACCCCTCTTTTTGCTGTGATATTTTCTAGACAGCATCGACTTCTCCGATTTATATCTTGAGCTAGGAACATCGGATCAAGGCAAATAAGTAGTCGATTTTGATCTACTCGTCGCAAGGAACGCAACCGTAATTTTTCTGGATTTTTGGAGCACTGTACAGAGGTGAAAAATCCCCTTTTGTGCTGTTTGGAAAAACAAAAAAGGCTGTATTTTTGGAGTTGTATTTACACCAGGTGCATTGTTTTGTGATGTAGTATACTGTTTTCGACAGAGTACGCTGGTAGGAGACTGTGGACAGCAAGGAGGCTTCCTGGGTGTGGATTTTGCTTTTCGAGGTGGGTGGTTGTTGCTTACCTCACTTCTGACTATCTCACTAGGAGTATTAGAGACTCCCGACTTTAAACTGATAATCGGTACTTTTAATCATGAAATACATAAGTAAACCCCACAAATAATATGACAGCTCATTTATGATAAACCGGGACACTGTTGTTGGGACACATGCTGTAATCTATCATCGCATGCAAAAGACTTATCATAAAACCATCTTTTTCTAAATAAATATCTGACACTTTCCTACAGTTTTTAAAAGCGAACCTTTGCATGCTTGTTTGGACACCTAGATAGGCCACTATTTATTGCTACACTATTATTGGGACTTGACTTAGGAGAAACCATGTTTTACTATTCTCCTTCGCATCTGGATACATGTTGCTCGGTTTGAGCAGGGTTTGGGATAGTGTAGTTGAGGCCTTGGAGTTTGGGACAGGTTAGACTCGATTATGGGTTGTGGGGCATTGTGGTAACCGCGGACATGAGGCGGTTAGCCAGATGTTGATTACTTTATCAGATTTTGGACTTATAGGGGTGTTGCGGCGACCGCGGATATTAGGCGGTTGACCGGATGTTCACTTATGCATCAGATTGGGTTTCATATTTCCTAGTGGACGGTGTTTCCCACTTGTTTATTACTATTGCATCTGATTGGGGATCAGGGTTACTTTAGTGGATGGATATTTTCCCACTTTGATCATAGTCATGATCAAGTCCTGCCATACAGAGATACTGGTTACAGGGATACTTATTACAGAGGTACTTTACTCGTGTGGGTCGCTCCCCTCGAGTGCGACTCCGGAGTGCGCGGCAGACTATTCTTGAGTCCTTGAGACTCCTTTTCGCATCGGTGTTATGCGTGGGCTGGCATACCCGATACGACACGGCACGGCATAGCAGGCAGTACCAGTTTTCACTGGTGACTAGATTAGGTTTATTCAGGCAGGCAGGATAGATACTGATGCATACATATAGTCATTTCTTTTGGCATGGCAGTAGAGGCATAGTAGTGATAGTTCCCTTTTTTTTCAGTAGTCACTATAGCATACCACTGTCCTTTCCTTTTGCCTCTAGTAGTCCTAGTGGGTGCGTCAGTGTTTGAGGTTTTACCCACTAGGGGAGGCTACTGGTTTATCTAGTAGTTCTCACCCCATTATTGTTCTCTGTTTCTTCTCCTTTATATTGCAGAGTCGTCTGCGGGAGCTGCTAGACTGTCGGCAGCTGATCGAGGTAAGGGGATCGCTGAATAGATAGATCTCCTGTGAGCTGAGGGATTATATTAGACAGATACTGTACCCAGACTATTGTGCTTTCCTTTTATTTTAGAACTGGCTATAGCCAGCTTGATGTATCATTTTGGTGAGCTGGGAGACTATTGTATTGATACAGCTTTACTTGTATTTCAGTTACTATGTGGTTCTTCTATTTCAACTCTGTATTATGCTCTTTTATTGTACATCTTATATCTGAGCAGGTTACCAGCGCTTCGTGTACGCGGGAAATTCCGTGTGCACGGCAGATCTGTAGACGGACCCGGGTTCTGGTTTACACCCGGGGCGTGACAGATTAAGTTGGTATCAGAGCTTAGGGATAGGTCAGTTGGGACTTAGGAAACCCTAGGCTTATGTTGGACCCTAGGATGATAGGGCGTGAGAGACGTGATGTTCTTAGGCGAAAGTCGATGATTGGGTCATTTAACTCTTCCAATGAGTGAAGAGGGATCGACATATCCTATTTCTAGTGAACAGTTATGTTGGCTGCAGACAACATAAAGTCACAGAAATAGAGGGATGTCTTTGACTTTCGCTAGATTGGGTCGTGCGGGGTATGTTTCTGATTTGTGGTTTCTTGTGGTAGGATGCCTCCGCGACGCAGGATGTTGACACGTTCTCAGCCCTCTTCCCCTGAACCCGATCAGGAGGAGTCCGGGCAGGGTCAGCAGAGTGAGGTGCAGGAACTACAGGCTCAGATGGCTCAGATGACGGAGGCTGTTCGGCGTCAGGAGGAGGCTATGAGTCGGCTGACGCAGATGTTAGAACAGAGAGCGCAGCCTGTTGTAGCACCCCCGGAGAGTTCTCCCGTACCATCATCCCCTGCTGTGGCTCCCCCAGTTGTACCGGTGACCCCAGCATCCCCTGTTGCTCGGGGTACTGGTAGTCAGCCGTCTGGGTTGACGGGACCGCTGACCACGGCAGAGCAGCGGGAGATGGTCGACTTGTTGATGAGGTTTCGCCAGTTTGACCCACCCCATTTCTCGGGGCAGAGTACAGAGCCGTGGGAGGCAGAATCATGGATTACGGCGATGGAGCGACGTTTCGAGACATTGTTCATCGAGGAGCGATACCAGGTGTTATTGGCGACGAACTTTTTGGAGCGCAACGCCGAGGCTTGGTGGCGGCGTGTTCGACCGGCTGGTCCACCTGGGACTCAGCTTCTGACCTGGGCGGAGTTCCGCAATCTACTTCTTGGAGCCTTCTTCCCGGAAAGCGTTCGTCAGAGGCTGGAGGAGCAATTGAAGAATCTCAGACAGGGAGATCGGCCCGTGCATGAGTACATTGCAGATTTCAACCAATTGTTGGCGTGTGTACCACACGTGGCCAGGGATGAAACACACCGGATTTATATGTTCGAACGAGGACTGCACCGGGATCTCTTTCAGTTAGTCCGTTCACGTAGATTGCAGACCTTGGAGGCCTCTATGGAGCAGGCACTCTATGTTGAACGCGGGGAAGCAGTTATGGAGGAGGTAGCCCCAGCCCCCGCAGTGATCCCAGGGGCGAAGCGCCCAGCACAGACGGATGAAGGGCAGTCGAGTCGTCATAGACCCCCGAGACCTCCACGATTCCATTCTCAGGGTCGTGGGTTTCAGGGACACCAGAGATCAGGTACATTCCGCCAGCCCCAGCAACAGCAGCAGAGGTCTCAGTCATCGCAGCGTGGGCCTCAGCGGCAGCAACGGTCTCAGAGACAACAGCAGCAGTCGAGACCGACCCAGCCTACAGAAACGTGTGTTTTCTGCAGAGGCCAGCATCCATCAAACACGTGTGATTTGAGGATTGGTCGCTGTTATCGATGCGGACAACCGGGTCATATACGAGCTACTTGCCCGGTTGCGACATCTGTAGCACCTTCTTCAGCATCAGCTCCTTTTTCATCACAGCAGTGACCGCCATCTCAGCAGCGACCTTATGCTCCGGCAAGCAGGCCATCTTCTTCCCATCCCACGGACTATCGGCCTCCAGCTCAGAGTGGGCGAGTGTATGCTGCGCAAGTAGAGGATTCTTCGGCAGCAGATCATGTGGTGGCAGGTATCACATTACTTTCTGGCATTAGGACTCGTACTTTGTTTGATACTGGAGCATCACATTCTTTTATTAGTAGATCATTTGCATCATTACATGGGTTAGAGGTAGGACTTTTTGTAGTGTCCCAGTTTTTCCCCTGTGTTTTTCCCCTGTTCGGGGTGTGGAACACCTAGTGTTGGTGTGTTGGGCCCCAACATGTCAAAGGGATGTGTTGTTTGGACTCAGGGAGGATTTAGGGTCAAGCCTGACCTTCGGCTGCCTTTGCCGAATTTTAGGAATGGAATCAGGCTAAACGGAGGCCGTATTTGGATTCAGCGCGGAAAAATGCTTGAAAACGGCTATTTACTTATTTAATTTGGAGTCCGGATGCCCAAAAACGGACCCCCGGAAGTTTTCTGTGCAAAATGGTGCATGGGGGGACCTGTGGACCGGCCGGGACACGTGGCGCCTCTGATTGGGCCGGCGCGCCACTCCCGGTCCACGGAACGGGCCGCCGGTGCACGGTGCACCGGCGGGCCACGTGGCAGGCGCCGGTTGGTCCGGTCCAGGGCGCGCGGCGCACGGGAGGGTGCGCGGGCAGCGCGGGCAGGCCGGGCAGGCGCGGGTGGGGCGCGGTGCACGGTGCACCGGGGCGCGCCACGTGGCGGCCCCGGGTTGGTTGGCGCATGTGCGCGCGGTGCACCCGCGGGCGCGCGCCTGCGGCCGTACGCACGCGGCCGTACGCACGCGCGGCGCAGGTGCGCAGGCGGCGCCCGGCGGGCGTGACGGGCGGGGAAGCGCCCGCCACGTGGCGCCCCGCCATTGGCGGGCGCCACCCACCCCGCCGCCCCGCAGGGGGACGCGTGGCGCGTCCCCGCTGGGCCCGCACGGCTGCCGCCTGTTTGGCGGACGCGTGGCGGGCCCTGGGCCGGGTTGGACGGGAGGTCGGACGGGCGGGGATCCCGTGTGCGGCCCGGGTTGGGCTGGGCCGCACTGTAGCCGCCCGAAACTTCTTGGGCCGGGCCGCACTGTAGCAGCCCGAAATGTCCCCTGCGCCCGAAAGTGGGGACACAGGGGTCATTTTCCCAAATGTTTTTTGGGCCTATAAATAGGCCTTCCTCCCCTCTCTCTTGGGCTTTTTCCGAGAGAAAGAGAGAGAACCAGGGAGAGGTCTTGAAGAGAAGTTTTTCCTCTCACATTTTTCTACCTCGTGGTGCGTTCCCAGATTTTGGGAAGATCGACAGCGGCGTTCCGGATTTTACAGTGTGCCTCGGTTTTCCCCCATTTCGGCCCGTTATCGTCGCATTTCAGTCCGAGGAGTCCCCTGCGCAGTACAGAGTCCGATTTCGACGATTTCTTCGCCAGTGTGTTCCTAAGAGGTAGGGCTTCGTTTTTCGTGTTGATGGTTTCTCTGGATTCCGATTCCTTGGCACGATTCCCGAGGTGATTTGACACCCCATTTTGCTGTTTGGATTTTTGGACAGCGGCGACTTCGACGATTTGTTTCTCAGCGTAGGAATATCGGATCGAGGCGATTCAAGAGTCGATTTTGGGCTATTTTTCGCGAGGAACGCAACCGTGATTTTTCTGGGATTTTAGGAGCTCGGGACAGAGGTGAAAATTCCTCGTTTTGCGTGCTGATTTTTAAAACAGCAAATGTGTTTGGGAATTGTTATTTTTACACCGTGTACACTTATGTGATGTTGTAGGACATTGTTGCAGCTGACGGTGTGTTTAGAGGACAGCGGGTATTTTCTGGGTACATTGTGCACGCTTTTCGAGGTGGGTGGTTGCGTTCCCTCTTTGTTGACTTGCACACTAGGAATAAAAGAGTTTCCCAACTATGCATGTGATAGATAACTTGTGATATATAAACCTATTGTATTTGGCCCCTAAATTAATTTAGTAGCTTCTATGTGATAAATCTGGGACAAGAAAATTGGACAATTGCTATATCGTGAACCGCATGCAAATTAGTAACCCAACAATATTTTTAAAATAGTTCTAAAATTATTCTTCACATGAAACTTAGTTCCTTTCTAAATGTTTTTAAAAGAGAACACTTGCATGCTCATTGGACAACTAGTTAAGCCACTATTTTATTGCAGCACTATATTATGGGATTTGACTTAGGAGAAAACATCTGTTATTGTTATTCTTCTCTATCGATGCATGATGCTCGAGTCTGATCGGGATTTTGGAGATAGTATTGTCTGGGACAGTTTGGACTTGTCTTAGGGGATTGTGGGGCATAGTGGCAACCGCGGATGTTAGGCGGTTGACCAGATGTTTTTACTTTATCAGATTGGGGTCTATGGGTTCAGCGGTAACCGCGGATTTTGGGCGGTTGACCGGGTGTTATTATCACATCAGATTGGGGATCGGGGTTGCATTAGTGGATGGAGTATTCCCACTTTGATCATGGTCATGATCCAGTCCTGCTATTGTGAGACATCGGTTACAGAGATGATTGATACAGAGATACTTTACTCGTGTGGGTCGCTCCCCTCGAGTGCCACTCCGGAGTAGGCTTTTAGACCGTGATGGGTGCCGGTCAGTTGGTGAGTTGTGAGTGATGACAGAGCAGGCAGTGCCAGTATTTCCTGGCCCTCTGATTGGGTTTTCTTTGGGCAGTCAGCTTTATAGTTGCATCTATACAGTCATCTTTTGGCACTGCATTTAGAGGCATAGTAGTGGTAGTTTCTTTTCAGCAGTCTTTATTGCATACCACTGTTCTTTCCTTTTTGCCTCTTTATTCCTAGTGGGTGCGTCAGCATCAGAGGTTTTACCCACTAGGGGAGGCTACTGGTTTATCTAGTAGTTCTCACCCCCATTGTTGTTTCTTGTTCTTTTTTCCCCTTTGTTTTGCAGAGTCGACTGTGGGAGCTGCTGGGCCTTCAGCGGCAGATCGAGGTAAGAGGATCGCCGACTAGCTAGATCGTCTACCCCGAGCGAGAGTTTAGCTAGACTATTACTGTACTCCCCTTTTGTATCTCAGACTTTAGTAGTTTACTTTTGGGTCTGGCTGTGGCCAGCTGGTTGTATTATTTATGGTGAGCTGGGAGTATATTGTACTTTTATTTCAGTTTACAGTTTATTTCAGTCTGAGATTACTGTTAGTTCTATTAGTTCAGCTCTGTTATGCTCTTTTATTGTATATTATCTATCTGAGCAGGTTACCAGCGCTTCGTGTACATGGAAAATTCTGTGTACACGGCGGATCTGTTGGCGGGCCCGGGTTCTGGTTACCCCGGGGCGTGACAGATTAAGTTGGTATCAGAGCTTAGGGATAGGTCAGTTGGGACTTAGGAAACCCTAGGCTTTTGGCAGACCCTAGGATGATAGGGCGTGAGAGGCGTGACACTTTGCGAAAGTCGTTGATTTATTTATTGGACTCTTCCAGTGAGTGAAGAGGGATCGACATACCCAATTTCTGGTGGACCGTTATGTTGGCTGCAGACAACATAAAGTCGCAGAAATTGGGGGATGTCTTTGACTTTCGCTAGATTGGGTCGTGTGGGGTTATGTTACTGATTCGTGTTTTCTTGTGGCAGGATGCCTCCCCGACGTCGGATTCCCGCTCTGGGTGCCCCTACACCCCCTGTTGAGCCGGAGCAGACGGGATCCACTGAGATTGGTGAGCTGCGGGCCATGGTGGCCCAATTGGCGGAGAGCCATCGTCAGCAGCAGCAGAGGATTGATCAGCTGCTTGCTCAGAGAGAGGCACCACCCCCAGCTGTTCCTGAGGCCTTTGTGCCTCCTGTTGCACCTTTTGTGCCGTCAGCGCCATCTTCGAGTAGCGGGGCTCCTGGAGCTATTCAGCCTTTGACTGCGGAGGAGGAGCAGGATTTTGCTGACAAACTCGCCCAGTTTGTTAAGCGGGGACCACCTAGATTCTCAGGGCGGGATGCTCCGCCCTCGGCTGTTGGGAAATGGCTTTCTGCGATGGAGAAGCTTTTTCGGGACTTCTTCATCGACCCGAAGTATCGAGTGCACATGGCGGTGCACTGTTTGGACGGGGATGCAGATTTTTGGTGGCAGCGGGTAGAGCCACCGGAGTTCCGGATTTCTCGGCAGCTGCCCTGGGAGGAGTTCCGACGGTTGGTGCTGGACACCTATTTTTCGACCAGTGTGAAGAAGAAGTTGGAGGACGACTTGAAGAACCTGCAGCAGGGCGAGCGATCGGCCCATGCCTATTTCCAGGAGTTCATGGAGTTGTTGAACTGCGTGCCCTTCGTCGCTCGTGACGGGCCGCACCAGGTTGAGATGTTCGAGGGAGGCCTTCGTCCAGAGATTTACACCCTGGTGCATGCTCAGAGATTTCAGACTCTGGATGCAGCCGCAGAGCATGCACAGTGGGTGGAGAGAGGTGATCAGGTGGTGGCCAGACAGCGGGCCGCGGTCGCTCAGAGCTCCGACAGAAAGCGACCAGCCCAGGATGAGGGGGGACAGGCCAGTACTTGGAGGCCGCCCCGACCGCCACCGCCTCAGTTTCCGGGCCGTGGGCGTTCGGAGCGGCGAGGGCCTGGTGGATCCCAGAGGCCCCAGCAGCAGCAGCAGCAGCAGCAGCAGAAATCGCAGTCGTCGCAGCGCGGATCTCAGCGGCAGCCACAGCGACAGCGACAGTCTCAGCAGCAGCAGTCCCGACAGTCACGGGCCCCCAGCAGTTGTATTTTCTGTGGAGGTCCGCACTTCCCCGGCACCTGCGACCAGCGGTGGGGTCGTTGCTATGGATGTGGACAGCCAGGGCACATTCGAGCTGCGTGCCCCTTTTCGACCTCAGCCGCCCCTTCTTCAGCATCTGCCCCAGCATCATCGCAGCAGCGGTCGACGGCTCAGCGGCCTTATGCTCCAGCGAGCAGGCCATCTTCTTCCCATTCCACAGATTATCGCCCTCCAGCTCAGAGTGGGCGAGTGTATGCTGCACAGGTAGAGGATTCTTCAGCAGCAGACCATGTGGTGGCAGGTATCACTTTACTTTCTGGCATTAGGACTCGCACCTTATTTGATACTGGAGCATCGCATTCTTTCATTAGTAGATCTTTTGCATCATTACATGGGTTAGAGGTAGGACTTTTGCCACGTGCACGAGAGGTACAGATTCCCGATCACACTTTGCTCGTGGAGGAGTGTTGTTGGTCCTGCCCGATGCAGATCGAGTCCTGGATTATGCCAGCAGACCTGTTGGTCTTGAGACAGCTGCAGGATTTTGATGTGATTCTCGGGATGGACTGGCTGGCTCGGTATTTTGCGACTATTGACTGTGCCGAGAGGACTGTCACTTTTAGAGAGCCAGGCCAGGAGGTGTTGGTGTACCGGGGATGTCAGAGCGCTTTCTTTGCCTCTATGGTTTCGACTTCCCGAGCGAGGCGGATGATTCACCGAGGATGTGTAGCCTTTTTGGCTAGTGTTGTAGAGGGGCCTACGGCGGCACCGGGACTCGGGGATATCCCTATCGTCCGCGAGTTCCCGGATGTGTTTCCACCTGAGCTGACTAGTATGCCGCCCGACAGAGAGATTGAGTTTGTGATTGACGTAGTCCCAGGAACTGCGCCAATCTCTAAGGCTCCTTACCGGATGGCACCGGCTGAGCTGCGAGAGCTTAAAGCACAGTTGCAAGACTTGATGGATAAGGGTTTCATTAGACCCAGTGTGTCGCCCTGGGGAGCACCGGTGCTATTCGTGAAGAAGAAGGATGGGTCACTTAGACTGTGTGTGGACTATAGGGAGCTGAATAAAGTGACCATCAAGAACAAGTACCCTCTGCCGCGCATCGACGATCTCTTTGATCAGCTGCAAGGGTCTTGTGTCTTTTCCAAGATTGATCTACAGTCTGGTTACCACCAATTAAAGGTGAAGGCCGAGGATATTCCTAAGACTGCTTTCAGATCACGGTACGGGCATTATGAGTTTACAGTTATGCCGTTTGGATTGACTAATGCCCCTGCCGCCTTTATGGACTTGATGAACAGGATATTTCGGCCATTCCTGGATCGATTTGTGGTGGTGTTCATAGATGATATCCTGGTTTACTCCCGGAGCGAGGCCGAGCATGAGGAGCACTTGAGGACTGTGCTACAACTTCTACGGGAGAAGAAGTTGTATGCCAAGCTGGCAAAGTGCGAGTTTTGGCTTCGGGAGGTAGCTTTCTTGGGCCATGTGATTTCCGCCGCCGGTGTAGCTGTAGACCCGGCGAAGATTGAGGCAGTTCGTGATTGGCCCCGACCGACGACTGTATCAGAGGTGCGCAGCTTCATGGGATTAGCTGGTTATTATCGTCGGTTTGTGGAAGGCTTTGCGAAGCTTTCCACACCCCTCACTCGGTTGACGCGTAAAGGGGTTAAGTTTATCTGGAGTGAGGACTGCCAGAAGAGCTTCGAGGAGCTGAAGGACAGACTGATGACTGCTCCTATCCTTTCCCTCCCTGTTATGGGGAAAGGATATGTGATCTACAGTGACGCATCGCACAGTGGACTGGGTTGCGTGTTGATGCAGGATGGGAGGGTAATTGCTTATGCATCGAGACAGCTCAAGGATTACGAGAAGAATTACCCTACCCACGACTTAGAGCTCGCTGCCGTGGTGTTTGCACTGAAGCTTTGGCGCCATTACCTGTACGGGGAGCATTGTGAGATCTACACCGACCACAAGAGCTTAAAGTATCTGTTCACCCAGAAGGAGCTGAACTTGAGGCAGCGCAGGTGGTTAGAGCTATTAAAGGATTATGATGTGGACATCCTTTACCACCCAGGCAAGGCTAACGTGGTCGCTGATGCATTGAGCCGGAGAGCAGTACAGAGTTTGTCTATGTTGATCACAGACCAGGCGCCCCTATTGGAGGAGATGAGACGGCTCGAGATAGAGGTTGTGTCCCCTGGGGTCTCTGCTAGACTGACGTCATTAGTCGTGCAGCCCACTCTGCTGGACAGGATCAGGGAGAAACAGAGTGAGGACCCCCACTTGACCAGGATTCGAGATCAGCTTCCGAGTGATCAGTCAGGGGACTTTACAGTGGATGCTGCGGGAGTACTGAGGTACAGGGACCGAGCATGTGTGCCAGTGGATGCTGAGATCAGAGAGCAGATATTGAGAGAGGCCCATTATACACCTTATACCCTTCATCCTGGGGGGACTAAGATGTATAAGGACCTCAAGGCACATTTTTGGTGGAATGGCATGAAGAGGGATGTCGGGAGATTTGTGGCCCAGTGTTTGACTTGTCAGCAAGTAAAAGCTGAGCATCGGGTGCCAGCTGGCAAGTTACAAAGTCTCCCAATCCCTGAGTGGAAATGGGACCACATTACCATGGACTTCGTGGTCGGATTGCCGAGGGCACAGGGCGGAGCAGATGCTATCTGGGTAGTGGTGGATCGACTTACCAAGTCAGCGCACTTCTTGCCTATGCAGACTACTTGGCCACTCGATCGACTAGCCCAGTTATACCTTGATGAGATTGTGAGACTGCATGGAGTACCCGCCTCCATTGTGTCAGATAGAGATCCGAGGTTTGCCTCGCGTTTTTGGGGGAGTTTGCAGACTGCGATGGGGACTCAGCTCAGATTCAGTACAGCTTTTCATCCTCAGACTGATGGGCAGTCAGAGCGGACCATACAGATCTTGGAGGACATGCTGAGGGCTTGCGTCTTGGATTTCGGCGGAGGTTGGATTCGGCACTTATCCTTGGTTGAGTTTGCGTACAACAACAGCTTTCAAGCGAGCATACAGATGGCTCCGTTTGAAGCGTTGTATGGACGCAAGTGCCGATCACCACTTTATTGGAGTGACGTAGGCGAGAGACGGACCTTGGGGCCAGATATACTGCTAGAGGCAGAGGAGAAGGTCCGGGTGATTCGACAGCATCTTCAGACCGCTCAGAGCCGACAGAGGAGCTATGCTGATGTTCGGCGACGAGACTTAGAGTTTCAGGTTGGAGATCATGTATTTTTGAAAGTCTCGCCGTCCAAGGGGATCAGGAGGTTCGGCATTCGCGGGAAACTCAGCCCCCGATACATTGGACCATTCGAGGTGTTGGAGCGTATCGGGCCTGTTGCTTATCGACTTGCACTTCCCCCGAGACTGGCTGGTGTCCACGATGTTTTCCATGTTTCCACACTGAGGAGGTACGTCTTCGACCCGTCGCACGTCATCGACTTTGCACCCCTCGAGATCAGCGAGGATTTGAGATATGAGGAGCGCCCAGTACGGATTCTTGATCGGGAGGTGAAAGAATTGCGCAATCGGACCATCCCCTATGTGAAGATCCTTTGGAGCAATCATGATGAGCGCGAGGCGACGTGGGAGCCGAGTCAGAGATGATGGACGCCTACCCCTACTTGTTCGAGGCTCTGGATTGAGGTATGATTTTAGTTTCGAGGACGAAACTTTTGTTAGTGGGGGAGGATGTAGTGTCCCAGTTTTTCCCCTGTGTTTTTCCCCTGTTCGGGGTGTGGAACACCTAGTGTTGGTGTGTTGGGCCCCAACATGTCAAAGGGATGTGTTGTTTGGACTCAGGGAGGATTTGGGGTCAAGCCTGACCTTCGGCTGCCTTTGCCGAATTTTAGGAATGGAATCAGGCTAAACGGAGGCCGTATTTGGATTCAGCGCGGAAAAACGCTTGAAAACGGCTATTTACTTATTTAATTTGGAGTCCGGATGCCCAAAAACGGACCCCCGGAAGTTTTCTGTGCAAAATGGTGCATGGGGGGACTTGTGGACCGGCCGGGACACGTGGCGCCTCTTATTGGGCCGGCGCGCCACTCCGGTCCACGGAACGGGCCGCCGGTGCACGGTGCACCGGCGGGCCACGTGGCAGGCGCCGGTTGGTCCGGTCCAGGGCGCGCGGCGCACGGGAGGGTGCGCGGGCAGCGCGGGCAGGCCGGGCAGGCGCGGGTGGGGCGCGGTGCACGGTGCACCGGGGCGCGCCACGTGGCGGCCCCGGGTTGGTTGGCGCATGTGCGCGCGGTGCACCCGCGGGCGCGCACCTGCGGCCGTACGCACGCGGCCGTACGCACGCGCGGCGCAGGTGCGCAGGCGGCGCCCGGCGGGCGTGACGGGCGGGGAAGCGCCCGCCACGTGGCGCCCCGCCATTGGCGGGCGCCACCCACCCCGCCGCCCCGCAGGGGGACGCGTGGCGCGTCCCCACTGGGCCCGCACGGCTGCCGCCTGTTTGGCGGACGCGTGGCGGGCCCTGGGCCGGGTTGGACGGGAGGTCGGACGGGCGGGGATCCCGTGTGCGGCCCGGGTTGGGCTGGGCCGCACTGTAGCCGCCCGAAAATTGTTGGGCCGGGCTGCACTGTAGCAGCCCGAAAGTTCCCCTGCGCCCGAAAGTGGGGACACAGGGGTCATTTTCCCAAATGTTTTTTGGGCCTATAAATAGGCCCCCTCCCCTCTCTCTTGGGCTTTTTCCGAGAGAAAGAGAGAGAACCAGGGAGAGGTCTTGAAGAGAAGTTTTTCCTCTCACATTTTTCTACCTCGTGGTGCGTTCCCAGATTTTTGGGAAGATCGACAGCGGCGTTCCGGATTTTACAGTGTGCCTCGGTTTTCCCCCATTTCGGCCCGTTATCGTCGCATTTCAGTCCGAGGAGTCCCCTGCGCAGTACAGAGGTCCGATTTCGACGATTTCTTCGCCAGTGTGTTCCTAAGAGGTAGGGCTTCGTTTTTCGTGTTGATGGTTTCTCTGGATTCCGATTCCTTGGCACGATTCCCGAGGTGATTTGACACCCCATTTTGCTGTTTGGATTTTTGGACAGCGGCAACTTCGACGATTTGTTTCTCAGCGTAGGAATATCGGATCGAGGCGATTCAAGAGTCGATTTTGGGCGATTTTTCGCGAGGAACGCAACCGTGATTTTTCTGGGATTTTAGGAGCTCGGGACAGAGGTGAAAATTCCTCGTTTTGCGTGCTGATTTTTAAAACAGCAAATGTGTTTTGGGAATTGTTATATTTACACCGTGTACACTTATGTGATGTTGTAGGACATTGTTGCAGCTGACGGTGTGTTTAGAGGACAGCGGGTATTTTCTGGGTACATTGTACACGCTTTTCGAGGTGGGTGGTTGCGTTCCCTCTTTGTTGACCTGCACACTAGGAATAAAAGAGTTTCCCAACTATGCATGTGATAGATAACTTGTGATATATAAACCTATTGTATTTGGCCCCTAAATTAATTTAGTAGCTTCTATGTGAAAATCTGGGACAAGAAAATTGGACAATTGCTATATCGTGAACCGCATGCAAATTAGTAACCCAACAATATTTTTAAAATAGTTCTAAAATTATTCTTCACATGAAACTTAGTTCCTTTTTAAATGTTTTTAAAAGAGAACACTTGCATGCTCATTGGACATCTAGTTAGGCCACTATTTTATTGCAGCACTATATTATGGGATTTGACTTAGGAGAAAACATCTGTTATTGTTATTCTTCTCTATCGATGCATGATGCTCGAGTCTGATCGGGATTTTGGAGATAGTATTGTCTGGGACAGTTGGACTTGTCTTAGGGGATTGTGGGGCATAGTGGCAACCGCGGATGTTAGGCGGTTGACCAGATGTTTTTACTTTATCAGATTGGGGTCTATGGGTTCAGCGGTAACCGCGGATTTTGGGCGGTTGACCGGGTGTTATTATCACACCAGATTGGGGATCGGGGTTGCATTAGTGGATGGAGTATTCCCACTTTGATCATGGTCATGATCCAGTCCTGCTATTGTGAGACATCGGTTACAGAGATGATTGATACAGAGATACTTTACTCGTGTGGGTCGCTCCCCTCGAGTGCCACTCCGGAGTAGGCTTTTAGACCGTGATGGGTGCCGGTCAGTTGGTGAGTTGTGAGTGATGACAGAGCAGGCAGTGCCAGTATTTCCTGGCCCTCTGATTGGGTTTTCTTTGGGCAGTCAGCTTTATAGTTGCATCTATACAGTCATCTTTTGGCACTGCATTTAGAGGCATAGTAGTGGTAGTTTCTTTTCAGCAGTCTTTATTGCATACCACTGTTCTTTCCTTTTTGCCTCTTTATTCCTAGTGGGTGCGTCAGCATCAGAGGTTTTTACCCACTAGGGGAGGCTACTGGTTTATCTAGTAGTTCTCACCCCCATTGTTGTTTCTTGTTCTTTTTCCCCCTTTGTTTTGCAGAGTCGACTGTGGGAGCTGCTGGGCCTTCAGCGGCAGATCGAGGTAAGAGGATCGCCGACTAGCTAGATCATCTACCCCGAGCGAGAGTTTAGCTAGACTATTACTGTACTCCCCTTTTGTATCTCAGACTTTATTAGTTTACTTTTGGGTCTGGCTGTGGCCAGCTGGTTGTATTATTTATGGTGAGCTGGGAGTATATTGTACTTTTATTTCAGTTTACAATTTATTTCAGTCTGAGATTACTGTTAGTTCTATTAGTTCAGCTCTGTTATGCTCTTCTATTGTATATTATCTATCTGAGCAGGTTACCAGCGCTTCGTGTACATGGAAAATTCTGTGTACACGGCGGATCTGTTGGCGGGCCCGGGTTCTGGTTACCCCCGGGGCGTGACACTTTTGCCACGAGCACTAGAGGTTCAGATTCCCGATCACACTTTGCACGTGGAGGAGTGTTGTTGGTCCTGCACGATGCAAATTGAGTCCTGGATTATGCCAGCAGACCTATTGGTCTTGAAACAGCTGACGGACTTTGACGTGGTCCTCGGGATGGACTGGCTGGCTCGGTATTTCGCAATTATTGATTGCGCCGCGAGGACAGTCACATTTAGAGAGCCAGGCCAGGAGATATTAGTATACCGGGGTTGTCATAGTGCTTTCTTTGCCTCTATGGTTTCGACTTCCCGTGCGAGGCAAATGATCCATCGAGGATGTGTAGCCTTTTTGGCTAGTGTCGTTGAGGGGCCTACGGCGGCACCGGGACTCAGGGATATCCCCATTGTTCGTGAGTTTCCGGATGTCTTTCCACCTGAGCTGACTAGCATGCCGCCAGATAGGAAAATTGAGTTTGTGATTGACGTAGTTCCAGGAACTGCGCCAATCTCTAAGGCTCCTTACCGGATGGCACCGGCTGAGCTGCGAGAGCTTAAGGCGCAACTCCAGGATTTAATGGACAAGGATTTTATTAGACCAAGTGTATCGCCTTGGGGAGCGCCGGTGCTATTCGTGAAGAAGAAAGATGGGTCACTTCGATTGTGTGTAGACTATAGGGAGTTGAATAAAGTAACCATCAAGAACAAGTACCCTTTGCCACGCATCGACGATCTCTTTGATCAGCTGCAAGGGTCTTGTGTCTTTTCTAAGATAGATCTGCAATCCGGTTACCACCAGTTGAAGGTGAAGGCCGAGGATGTTCCGAAGACAGCTTTCAGGACCCGGTACGGGCATTATGAGTTTACAGTTATGCCTTTTGGACTGACTAATGCCCCTGCCGCATTCATGGATTTAATGAACCGAATCTTCCGACCATACTTGGATCGATTCGTAGTAGTATTCATCGATGACATTTTGATTTACTCCCGAAGTGATGCTGAGCATGAGGAGCATCTGAGGATTGTGCTACAACTTCTAAGAGAAAAGAAGTTGTATGCCAAGCTGGCGAAGTGCGAGTTTTGGCTTCGGGAGGTAGCTTTCTTGGGCCATGTGATTTCCGCTGCAGGTGTGGCAGTGGACCCGGCGAAGATTGAGGCAGTCCGGGATTGGCCCCGACCGACGACTGTTTCAGAGGTGCGTAGTTTTATGGGATTAGCTGGTTATTATCGTCGGTTTGTGGAGGGCTTTGCGAAGCTCTCCACACCCCTCACTCGCTTGACGCGTAAAGGAGTGAAGTTTATCTGGAGTGAGGACTGTCAGAGGAGCTTTGAGGAGCTGAAGAGTAGACTAATGACCGCTCCTATCCTTTCCCTCCCTGTTATGGGGAAAGGATATGTGATCTACAGTGACGCATCACACAGCGGACTTGGTTGTGTGTTGATGCAGGAAGGGAGGGTAATTGCTTATGCATCGAGACAGCTCAAGGATTACGAGAAGAATTACCCTACCCATGATTTAGAGCTTGCTGCCGTAGTGTTTGCATTGAAGCTTTGGCGCCATTACCTGTATGGGGAGCACTGCGAGATCTACACCGACCACAAGAGCCTAAAGTATCTGTTCACACAGAAGGAGCTAAACCTAAGGCAACGCCGATGGTTGGAGCTGTTAAAGGATTATGATGTGGAAATCCTTTACCATCCGGGTAAGGCCAATGTGGTTGCTGATGCTTTGAGCAGGAGAGCAGTGCAGAGTTTGTCCATGTTAATTACAAATCAGGCGCCACTATTGGAGGAGATGAGGCGGCTCGAGATAGAAGTTGTGTTCCCCGGGGTCTCTGCTAGACTGACGTCTTTAGTCGTGCAGCCCACTCTGATGGACAGAATCAGGGAGAAACAGAGTGAGGACCCCCACTTGACCAAGATTAGAGATCAGATTCCGAGTGATCAGTCAGGGGACTTTACAGTAGATGCTTCGGGAGTACTGAGGTACAGGGACCGAGCATGTGTGCCAATGGATACGGAGATCAGAGAGCAGATATTGCGAGAAGCCCATTATACACCTTATACCCTACATCCTGGTGGGACTAAGATGTATAAGGACCTCAAGGCACACTTCTGGTGGAATGGCATGAAGAGGGATATCGGGAGATTTGTGGCTCAGTGTTTAACTTGTCAGCAGGTGAAAGCTGAGCATCGAGTGCCAGCTGGCAAGTTACAGAGTCTCCCAATCCCCGAGTGGAAATGGGACCACATTACGATGGATTTCGTGGTCGGGTTGCCAAGAGCACAGGGAGGTGCTGATGCTATCTGGGTAGTTGTAGATCGACTTACCAAGTCAGCACACTTTTTGCCTCTACAGACTACTTGGCCACTCGAGCGACTAGCCCAGTTATATCTTGATGAGATAGTAAGGCTACATGGAGTACCAGCCTCCATAGTATCAGATAGAGACCCGAGGTTTGTTTCGCATTTCTGGAAGAGCTTGCAAACATCCATGGGGACTCAGCTTAGCTTCAGTACAGCCTTTCATCCGCAGACTGATGGGCAGTCAGAGCGGACTATACAAATCCTGGAGGACATGCTGAGGGCTTGCGTCTTAGATTTCGGCGGAGGATGGATTCGACACTTATCTTTGGCTGAGTTCGCGTACAACAATAGCTTTCAAGCGAGCATTAAGATGGCTCCGTTTGAAGCGTTGTATGGACGCAAGTGTCGATCACCGCTATATTGGAGTGACGTGGGCGAAAGGCGGACCTTGGGACCAGAGCTATTGGTAGAGGCAGAAGAGAAGGTCCGAGTGATTCGAAAGCATCTTCAAACCGCCCAGAGCCGACAAAGGAGCTATGCCGACATTCGGCGACGAGACTTAGAGTTTCAGGTTGGAGATCATGTATTTTTGAAAGTCTCGCCGTCCAAAGGAATCAGGAGGTTCGGCATCCGCGGGAAACTTAGCCCCCGATATATTGGACCCTTTGAAGTATTGGAGCGCATCGGGCCAGTTGCTTACCGACTTGCACTTCCCCCGAGACTTGCTGGTGTCCACAATGTATTTCATGTTTCTACTCTGAGGAAATATGTCTTCGACCCGTCGCACGTCATCGACTTCACACCGCTCGAGATCAGCGAGGAATTGAGGTACGAGGAGCGTCCACTGCGAATTCTGGATCGAGAGGTGAGAGAATTGCGCAGCCGGACCATCCCCTATGTGAAGATCCTTTGGAGCAATCATGACGAACGCGAGGCGACGTGGGAGCTCGAGTCAGAGATGTTGGACACCTACCCCTACCTGTTTGAGGCTTTGGATTGAGGTATGATTTTCGTTTCGAGGACGAAACTCTTTTTAGTGGGGGAGGATGTGATGATCCGGATTTTTAGGAAGGATTTTGCAGCGTTAACGGTGCTTAGAGGAAGCCTACACAGTGCAATGGAGCTTGCAGCGTCGAAAACGGACTTCAGAAATGGATCCGGCGCGAAAAACGGATCAAGTGGGCCTTTCGGGAGCTTTCGGCAAAATTTCGGATGAGAATCTGAAGAAACGGACGGCGGATTCGGACTCAGCGCACGAAAACGATCAAAATGGTATATTTACTTATTTTTCGGCACTATGGCACTGTTCACCGGAACAGTAACTCCGGCCGGCCGGAATTACTGTTCCGGCGGCCGGCGGCGACCGGCGGGCGGCGGCGGGCAGCGGCGCGCGGCGGCGCAGGGGCGGAACAGGGCCGCGGGCAGGCGCGGGCAGGTGCGCAGGCGCGCGGTCCACAGGCAGGCGTGCACCGGGTGCACGGAAAGTACCAACTGCCACGTGTCATCACCTGATTGGCCCGGCAGCGTCAAGGGAGGCGGCTGGCGTGCGACACGTGGCATCCCCTCATTGGCCGACAGGATCCGGAAGACCCGGCGTGGACCGGGCTCGTGCGCCCCGTGGACCACGTGGGACACGTGTCCACTGTTCATTGGCGGGCGCAGAGCCGCCCACGTGCGCCGGGCGCGTGGAACACGTGGCGGCTGGGACACGTGGCGCGATTCCATTGGCCCGTACGGATGTTTCCTGTTCTGTGAGGCGTGGCGCAATCTGATTGGCCGAATTTGCTGTCCCGTGTTCTGGCCCGGATTTTTTGTGGAGCCCGAATAGGGATTTTGGCCCATTATAAATACCCCCTCTCTCTCTCTCCCTGCCATTTGCGAATTCTAGAGAGAGAAAATGACAGTGAGCCCTTAATGAAAGTTCTTCCTTTCTCTGTCCTCTATCTACCCTAGAAATTTCAGAATTTCTGGATCTTCCGACAGCAAGTTATCTGCGACACGGCGCACTGCGACGATTCTCAATTTCGGCCCATTTTCCGTCACAGTTCAGTCGGAAATTCCCTGTGTGCTAACTAGGAGGAATTTTTGAACGATTTCTGCGACAGCGCGACCGTAAGAGGTAAGGCTTCGTTTTTCGTGTTGATCACTTTGGTCCGTTTCGCACTTTTGGCACGGTTCCCGAGGCACCTTTGACCCCTCTTTTTGCTGTGATATTTTCTGGACAGCATCGACTTCTCCGATTTATATCTTGAGCTAGGAACATCGGATCAAGGCAAATAAACAGTCGATTTTGATCTACTCGTCGTAAGGAACGCAACCGTAATTTTTCTGGAATTTTTGGAGCACTTTACAGAGGTGAAAAATCCCTTCTTTTTCGTGCTGTTTGGAAAGACAAAAAAGGCTGTATTTTTGGAGTTGTATTTATACCGGGTGCATTGTTTTGTGATGTAGTATACTGTTTTCAACAGAGTACGCTGTTAGGAGACTGTGGACAACAAGGAGGCTTCCTGGGTGTGGATTTTGCTTTTCGAGGTGGGTGGTTGTTGCTTACCTCACTTCTGACTATCTCACTAGGAGTATTAGAGACTCCCGACTTTAAACTGATAATCGGTACTTTTAATCATGAAATACATAAGTAAACCCCACAAATAATATGACAGCTCATTTATGATAAACCGGGACACTGTTGTTGGGACACATGCTGTAATCTATCATCGCATGCAAAAGACTTATCATAAAACCATCTTTTTCTAAATAAATATCTGACACTTTCCTACAGTTTTTAAAAGCGAACCTTTGCATGCTTGTTTGGACACCTAGATAGGCCACTATTTATTGCTACACTATTATTGGGACTTGACTTAGGAGAAACCATGTTTTACTATTCTCCTTCGCATCTGGATACATGTTGCTCGGTTTGAGCAGGGTTTGGGATAGTGTAGTTGAGGCCTTGGAGTTTGGGACAGGATAGACTCGATTATGGGTTGTGGGGCATTGTGGTAACCGCGGACATGAGGCGGTTAGCCAGATGTTGATTACTTTATCAGATGTTGGACTTATAGGGTGTTGCGGCGACCGCGGACATTAGGCGGTTGACCGGATGTTCACTTATGCATCAGATTGGATTTCAGATTTCCTAGTGGACTGTGTTTCCCACTTGTTTATTACTATTGCATCTGATTGGGGATCAGGGTTACTTTAGTGGATGGATATTTTCCCACTTTGATCATAGTCATGATCTAGTCCTGCCATACAGAGATACTGGTTACAGGGATACTTATTACAGAGGTACTTTACTCGTGTGGGTCGCTCCCCTCGAGTGCGACTCCGGAGTGCGCGGCAGACTATTCTTGAGTCCTTGAGACTCCTTTTCGCATCGGTGTTATGCGTGGGCTGGCATACCCGATACGACACGGCACGGCATAGCAGGCAGTACCAGTTTTCACTCGTGACTAGATTAGGTTTATTCAGGCAGGCAGGATAGATACTGATGCATACATATAGTCATTTCTTTTGGCATGGCAGTAGAGGCATAGTAGTGATAGTTCCCTTTTTCAGTAGTCTCTATAGCATACCACTGTCCTTTCCTTTTGCCTCTAGTAGTCCTAGTGGGTGCGTCAGTGTTTGAGGTTTTACCCACTAGGGGAGGCTACTGGTTTTTCTAGTAGTTCTCACCTCATTATTGTTCTCTGTTTCTTCTCCTTTATATTGCAGAGTCGTCTGCGGGAGCTGCTAGACCGTCGGCAGCTGATCGAGGTAAAGGGATCGCTGAATAGATAGATCTCCTGTGAGCTGAGGGATTATATTAGACAGATACTGTACCCAGACTATTGTGCTTTCCTTTTATTTTAGAACTGGCTATAGCCAGCTTGATGTATCATTTTGGTGAGCTGGGAGACTATTGTATTGATACAGCTTTACTTGTATTTCAGTTACTATGTGGTTCTTCTATTTCAGCTCTGTATTATGCTCTTTTATTGTACATCTTATATCTGAGCAGGTTACCAGCGCTTCGTGTACGCGGGAAATTCCGTGTGCACGGCGGATCTGTAGACGGACCCGGGTTCTGGTTTACACCCGGGGCGTGACACCCACCTACGATGATTGCACTGTCCGGGAATTCTACACGTGCAATTTGCACCAAAAAGTCCCACCGATGCGATAACATACATCAACTAAGAGTCTATTAGAAAAATGACTCATACCTCTAATTCCAAGACTTGGAATCTGTCAAACGCCGATTTTGGACAGCACGGAATGCCTCGGGAGTTGCGTCGTTGTCCGGGGTCCGTTCGGAGTTGGAAGCCTGCAACCGGATTAACCGGAGCCACAATCAGCGAAAATCCATAATTAATACACTTATTGCAGTGATAAACAACAATTAAAATAACTTAATGAACACAGAGGGTTCCAAGGGTATACCACGATCGAAGAACAAAAAAATGGAGACCGCCGAGATATTTGACATGCAAAACAGTGCACCACTGTCCCGGAGGTTTGTCCACCTCTCACTCTCTAACTAATCAATAAAAAAAAAAGAGAGAGAAAATACGTCAACACACTAAAATAAAGTCTTAGCCAAAAATCGATCTTCGAGAGCCCGGAACCCCTTTCGGGCGTCCTAAACACTGCCAAGTCAAATAGTGACTCACCAGTGCATCGTATACTGCCAAACTACCTAGTCAACTACCTTTCAAACACATATTTGGCCTCTTAAAAGTGAGCCTGAATCCTCCGAAAGCACTCCAGGGCACTGGGCGCCTGCAACCAAAGTCTGAAAAGGCAAAACACCACATCTGGGAGTCCGAAACCTCATTCAAGTACCCGGATTGCACCCAATACGGTTGCAATCACTCTCCAGAGTTCATTTTTGTGTTTAGCAACAAAATAGCTCCAACTCAGTCCAACACTCTCTAGAGGTGCTAACTATTATCTCACATTGTAATGTTACCAAGGTCCAGTACACTACAAACTATCTCCTTTCTTATGAGGTCAACCAGGTTCGCCCAGTGAGGGAGAAAGATTACATAGTCTCTTTCATGGTATGGGACTACTAGAAAGTCACCGGAGAAATCACCAAAACTATTGGCAAAGTCATTCGCGATCTTGTCTTGAAGGAAGTGACCTTGGTTAGTTGGCCCTAAAGACGTTGGCAAGCACTGCCTTCTGGCATTGTTGTTGTAGAGTGTGGAAGCCTTCTGAATAGGGAACAAAGACCTTCATTAAGGGAAGACGGAACCGTATGGCCCTATGCGTATTTGAAAAGACCAGAATTTTGCGATCACACCAGTTGCGAACTAAATGCTCGATTCTAAAGCACAAGCAACACCGAATAGGATCTCTACAATCACGAGCGTGATGATCCCAAGCGAGGCATTTGAAGCATTTACCATCTAAAGCTAGTTTGCTACTAGAAGAGAGGGAGGGTGGGGGGGGGGGGGGGGGGGGGGGGGGGGGGGGTTAAATAATAAGGGAAGGTCGTCCAGGTTGCAAGTAATGCTTGAGGAGGGCCTCTTTATAGGTCATCTTCCGGAGAATCTCTGTCGTTGTCGAAAGCCTCTTCATTCTCCATTGAGCATTAGTGTCGCCCCCTGTATTTCCCCACCTTACTGTAAAGGGAGGGTGGGGGATGGTTGTTGTGTCTGATGGACGAAGGGGGAAGATTGCCATGGAAGGGTCAATACGAGATTAAGGAATCTCCCCTGTGATCTGGCCAAGAAATTATGTGGTTTGTCTTCTTGCTTTGTAGCTTCTATCCCGATCTTTAAGGTATTTGGAATTCTTGTGATGTGGGTGGAGCTTTGAATTTACCATTTCACATAACTTTCCTTTCATATGTTGAAATCGTTTTCCCAGTTCAAGGTCTAGTGTAGGGAAAAGGGGTGTAACAACCACCAAGTTGTTCGATGCTCTTTTGGTGAAGTTCTTTGATGCTTGTCTCTCCCGGTACTCTCCCCTGTGTCTTTGACATCAACAAGATTCCTAGGGTCCAAGATTGACCTGTCGCCGAGGCTGATGCTAGGCTCTCTCCCTCTGGCAGGAGACATCTGACGGGAACTGCCCACCGCAGCTTCCCTCTCCGGAACTTATCTCTTCTATTTCCCATGTAATTTTATTATCTCCATTACTTGGATCTTAAACTAAAAATCTCTAAGATTGATTGCAAAATTTTAGTTTTTGTGGAAAGATGAACTGACATTATGAAAAAACAGTTATGAATTAGTTGATCATATTCTTACAGTAGTCATTAAGTTAAATATACGCACGTACACAAATGAAGCTTACATGTCAGCCAATACTGTATGCTATTGCAGCTTCAGAGGTCCAAAAAGAAAAAGAGAGAAAAAAAAAGGGTAAACAGAAACAACAAGTAAAATAAAGTTTCTTGTAAAATAAAACAAGTTAGGAGGAAAAGGTTTGAACAGCTGCAAGGGCATATATTGGTGCTGGGTTTATGTTTCTTTCAACTTCTTGGTGACAAAAAAGGCCACTCCAACAGCCGCTACAACCACAGCCGAGACCATTAAAACTGACGTCAGAGTACCGTTGAGGTCGCTCTTCACCCCTGCCGCCTCCGCTTTTGCCCTTGCTCTTGCCTCCGCTTCCTCCTTTTCCATCATTAAATTAGCAATCAGCAATTATGCATATTATATAAAAAAGTAATTATCACGAAATAAGGAATAATGCCGGGCTAGTTTTAGATTCTATTTAGATATCGAAATAAGTTATTCAGTAATAATTTACTAGTTAGGTAGCTGGTATGTGTATAACGGATCAAAAAAATAAATTTAACGATGAAAATTTTAAAAGTACCAATAAAATACCATAATCTCTCTCTCTCTCTCTCTCTCTCTCTCTCTCTCTCTCTCTCTCTCTCTCTCTCTCTCTCTCTCTCTATTATATATATATATATATATATATATATATATATATATAAAATAATTTATTTTATTTAAAAAAAAATGATCTAAAGAGCACTCTATCTTGATTAAATACTATAAGCATCTTAACTAAAAAAAATTCATGCATCCAACTAGGTCTTTAGAATCTTTTATATCAAAGTAAATTATTCAAGCACTACAACAAAATTAGGTTATAGGGACACATGTTTGTGACACTTTTGTATAAGTGTCCTATCTATATTCCATCTATATCCAAAATTAGATTATAGGAACATATTTTTGGGACACATTACAAAAATGTGTCACTATACACCCTAGCGACGACACATATAGCAACACTTACAATAAGTATTGGTATTTTTATCACCGATATTTTTTTTAAATTTTAAAAATACTTAAAAGTATCGCTATACTCTAATTTTGTTGTAGTGAAGCAAAGCGTGCATAATATAAAAATCCTTCTTTCGGATTGTAACTTAGAAATGTGCTAATTATGAAGGGTAAATTGCAATACTAGTTCTCAAACTTTTAGGCACATTTTTTTCTTAAGCTTTGGAACTTTAAATTAACTATTCAATAAATCAAAATTTTGAAAGTATTTTAATTAAATATTTATCTTTATTTACTATTAGAGATAAACCTCTTGTCTGCACCCAGTGCATGTGTATATTTGTACACCGTCAGTCTATTGATCTCAATCCCATCTAGCAGTTTAATTCATATCAATTATTTAGGTGCAGTCTTTTTACTATATACCTAGATGGAGGGAGCAGGATGACAACATGGACAAAAAATTAATGGGCAACCTACCTCAACCCGCCTCGAATAAGGTAGATATCAGGCAACCTAAGTAGGCTATTTGGCGGACATGGAGCAGAAGATTTCAATCCGTCACTTGTTTCAAGGAATGACGGATAGAGGAGGGATGCAAGATTCTGCCTACCTCAAATTTGAACCGGCCTTAGACTTGCTTTAAACCTACACTATCCGGGACAAAAATTTTATGGACATCATGTCCAAACAATTTTATTTGGAGTTGTCCCGATGGGCGCCGCATGGAGAGTTGGTCTATTCCAACCGTCCTGCAAAAATATTATTTTTGCTTCGTTAAAATAACATAAAGACCTCGTTGTTGAAAATATAGTACTCGTTTCGGTATCAGATTCTGTAAATCCGTAATATATTCTGGTATCACAATTCACTTTGGTACCGTCTTGGGATTCCGCAACGATAGCGTGAAATTGAATTTTTATCATAAACTCGTCTTATCAAGAGACTGGAACCAACACAAGTACAAAGAAAAGAAAAATTAAAACAGAAAAATATACAAGTGAAATAAGATTCATTAACAAAAAGAAAAATTACACCGACTCCTTTCTACAATAGAGTAGCTTCAATCCGAGTCCTCCTCCTAAATCTCTCTTATCATTCTCTCGTCTTCTGTAAACCTAAAAGATTTCTCTTTTTTAATGCATCCGTAGGTAAATCCAAAATTATAGATATCTTAGTTATGCCCGGTAGATGCGGCTAAACTCTAACCCCCACCATATCATATAAGTGTACTTAAATTCTACCACCACCACCACTGTCAAATAATAACACATATACTATATTTATAACTTATATCAAAATCTATCCAAATCTTAGTTTAAATAGATTTCTATTAATATTTAAATCTTAATTAACTTATCTCCAACAAATTTAAATATTAATTTTAGTCTAACTAAAATTCAACTACAAATCTAATCAAACCCTAACATTCCTAAACCATTATTCTTTTTAAAATTGATCTATTAATTTTTTTAATTTTTTATTTTTTTATTTTTTCTAATTTAATTTTATTTGTTATTTTTTTTTTTTTAACTTAATAATAATATTTAGCTTATCAAATTTAATAATTAAATTTATTCAAATTTAATACGAAATTTAATGCTAAAACTTTAAAAGGATTGTCTCAGTTTTTTAATGACTTGAATATAAATTTGGTATAAATTTTACAGTCAAGCAATTTGGGCTAAAATAATTTATTAAAAATTTTTATATTAAATTTGATACTAAATTTGATTAAATTTGATCCATTAATTTAATATTCAAGTAATTCAAGAGTTGAGACAACTTTTTAAAACTTTTAGTATCAAATTTAATAAAAAAATTGATTAAATCTAATTTTTAAAATAATTAAACTAATATATATAATTATTAAATTTGAAAAAATTTAACTAAGCTAAATATAATATTTAAATAAAAATATAGAAGCTAAAAATTTTAAAAAGATAAAGAATAATTTTCAAAACAACTAGTGTTATTTTAATCCAGCTCGCTTTGTGGAGCCCATCCAGACAATCCCCAAATAAGATAGTTTGGACTTGACGTCTATAAAATTTATTTTATTTGGAAACCTTGTATTTGTATTGTCTTCTTTTTTTCAGAAAAACTGATTAGAAAATTTTTGTTGAAATACAAATATCATGAGAGTCTAATTATTATACTATTAATAGCACCAAGTATTTATACTATTAAGTTTTCTGCCATTAAATTTACCCTTTACATTATTTGCAACTCTTACATCATATTATTTCACCAATCATCTATTAAATTTTAAGAAATTATTATTATTCTAATCAAACATCTCTTAATTCAAATGCTAAAATCTAATAGCACTAATGCTGCTATCTATAGTATAGTAGCCTAGTTCATATTATGAAATAACTTTATTAATTCCTATGTAAGTTTGGAGTAAAAGGAGAAAGAGCCAAAGCCTATAAAATTTTGAAGTAAATAAGTAAAAGCAAAATACTTTAGCCATTCATCTGTCTCTCTCTCTCACTCTCTCTCTCTCTCTCTCTCTCTCTCTCTCTCTCTCTCTAAAGATAGGATATTTTTATGTAAAATCTAGAGTAACTTAGAGGGATCCAAACATCTTAGATACTAATTATTTTGTTTTTATATAAAGTAATATTGTTTTAAGTCCTATATCGATGAGAAAATTTTTTTTTTTATTGTGTGATGAATTTCAAATAGAAAAATTGATAGATAAAGAATAGAAATTTTGTATGTGTGAAGTGTACGGGGATGAAATGTTTCAACAAAATAAGTTACGAGATAAGGTATGGGGCCATATATTTATTAGTAATTAAGATAGGTCTAAAATATGGCAAACCAAAATCTACCTACTGCCATCCTTGGATGTCCAACGTAAATTATTTTGAGAACTAAAGTAAAATCTTAGTTGAGTTTTAGAGGATAGTAGTCCAATGTAAAAAACCTTTTTAGGGTATTAAATGTAACCTATGATTTCATTTATCTTATTCTAAAGATCACAATTTAGAAACTATATATATTACTTAGTCCGATTGATAGGTCTTTTTTACTCATTTCAGTCTATCACCAGGAAATAAAATGATGATATTCACAACAAGATATTTAAATATCCTAACCAGTCCGTATAAAAATTTCTTAAGTGATTGAAATTTATAAATTTTACTTTTAATATTCTGTGAAGTTCTGCTGACCGGCAAAATGTATTTGACTGAATAATATGTGGGCCTTGCAAGTACATTCAAGCACAGTTCATGATCGTCTATCGAATATTGCATGCTTTTTAAATAAAAAACTATAGGAGTGCTCCAACATCTATCTACCTTGAGCTCTTTCGCAGTGGCGACGCCGGAGGAGATGGGGTCGACCGGGAAATCTTCGGGGACGCCGAGGTTCAACTCTCTTGCGGCGTTCACGGCGGGGAACGTGAGATCAGAGTCGTCCTGCGGTACTGCTGTTTCTTCCGTAGTTGTCATTGTTGCTGATCTTGCTCAATTTCTCTCTTGTTAATTTTTATTGTTGATTTGGATTTGTATGCTCTCTTTGTTTGGGATGTGTATTGCTTGTTGTCGTTGGTGGAAGACAGACAGACAGACAGAGATAGGGAGAGAGAGCGCGAGAGGAGGAAAGAGGCGGGAGAGGATCCGTCGGCAGCGGTTTAGAGAACGAAAGACCGGAATATTCGGGCTCTTCTTTTGCGGACTTTCTCCCCCTCCATTCACTAATTGCGTATAATTAGGGAGTGTCAACGTACTGATTTCCAAGCGGTTTTTACAAAATCTAAAAAGGAATCCGAGTAAAATATTAAAATCCGAAACTGTATCCGACCTCATTGAATATAAAATTTTAAAATTAAAATTGTTCCGATAAAAAAAAATCAAAAATTAATCTGCATCTAAAATCAAAAATATCGATACTAAGTTTTCGATGTTGGGCTTTCGGATATATGATCGACACCGTTAAACTTGACCTACACTATTTAAAAAATCTAAAAAATAAATTTAACGACTTTTTAATATTATTTACCTAATAATCAAAATAATTCAAAATTAATAATTTTAATAATCGTGTCTAGCAGTTTGCAAATTTAACGGTGTAGAAATATTCAAATTATATAAAATTTTGACAAAAAATTTTGTATACTATATAAAACAATATTAATATATTTGATCTAAAATTTTTATGTAATATTATCATATTTTGTAATATTTTTATTTTTCGTTGATTTTGAACCATCACTAATTAAATGATATTAAAAAATTGTAAAATTTATATTTTAAATATTCTAAATCAACTCTAACGAAGCCAATCATCAATTTAAAAATTTCAATACCGAAAACAACTTAATAACATGAAAGTCTCCGTATTTCTAAAAGCACACAAATCAGATTTTATATATATATATATATAGAAAAATGCTACTTATATCGAATGGGGTGTACATCTAACACCCCACCTATTCTAGATGGGATAAATTCGACTAATCACTTCAATGTGACTAGTGGATGAGCCCCTACCCTAGAATGGGTGGGGTATATACATCATGCACCCCAAATGAGATATATGAGTAGAATTGCTCTCTCTCTCTCTCTCTCTCTCACACACACACAGATATATATACACACACAGATATATAATATATATATATATATATATATTTTATATATATATATATATATATATATAAAAATTGAGCTCCTATACTATTTTTAAAAGTACAAGTCATTAGTTTTTATAGGTTTTAGTCATTGGATGAAAAGATGTATTGTTAAGATGATAGTGAGCCCACTGGGTTTATTGGGTGGTTGGTGAAATACCATGATCTAATGGGAGAAATTAGTCAAAGGGATATATATTTAACGGGAGAAAACTTATAAGCATCAACTACTTTGTATTTTTAAAAACATAATAGCCGGAATATATATATATATATATATATATATATATATATATATATATATATATATATAATAGAGCTTATATTCTTTTAAAAGCACAAGCCCATCTATGCTTGTGAATTTTTTACCATTAGATTTGTGTTGTGATTTGTGTCTTTGTAAAGTCAACTAAGGAGAGAGAAAGAGAAAGTATAATTGCACTAATTTCAATGTAGATTCAATGGTAAAAAATTCACAAGCATGGTTGGACTTGTACTTTTAAAAGTATATAAGCTCTCTCTCTCTCTCTCTCTCTCTCTCTCTATTCTCTCTCTTCTCTCTCTTTCTCTCTCTCTCTCTCGAGTATATATTATATATATATATATATATATAATATATATATATATATA
>CM054942.1:19409834-19432035 GCA_029168755.2 Tillandsia fasciculata
TATATATATATATATATATATATATATATATATATATATATATAGGAATAATTGCCTGTGTATCCCGAAATCTGAAGAAATATCTATTTATCCCTCTTATTTTTTTCTTTCCAATATACCCCTCATACGTTCCACTGTTATTAAAAATATCCCTACCATTTTCTTTGTTAAGTTAATTAGGGTTAAACTAGAGTTAAATAATAATCGGAGTTGAAAACTTTCAGATATATCTATTTTGCCCGGGTTTAGGGTTTAGGGTTTAGGGTTAAGGATTTTAGGGTTTAGGGTTTAGGGTTTTTTAGGGTTTTAGGGTTTAGGGTTTAGGGTTTTAGGGTTTAGGGTTTAGGGTTTAGGGTATATTTGAAAGGGCAAAATGATAATTTCAGACAGATAACGGCAGCTCCAAACGGTACACTAACAGAATTTAACTTCAGGGGTATTTTGGAAAGAAGTTAGAACGAGGAAGGGTAGTTTTAATATTAGCCATCTAAGAGGGGTAAATCTGAAAACAGAAAAATTTTTAGGGGTATAAAGAAAATTGCCCCATATATATATATATACATATATATATATATATATATATATTGAGCCCCTATGGTTTTAAAAGTACCAAGTCATAAGTACTCGTAGGTTTTAGCCTTTGAATAAAAGGATGTGCGGTTAAGATGATGGTGAGTGCCTTTAGTTTAGTGGGTGGTTGGCGTAATAGCATAATCTAAGTGGCGAAATTAGTCAAAGGAATAGATCTTACGGTAGAAAACTTACAAGCACCAATTGTTTGGTACTTTTAAAAGCATAGTAGTCGAACTCTATATATATATATATATATATATATATAATATATATATATATATATATATATATATATATAGTAGAGCTTATATACTTTCAAAAGTACAAACTAATCCATGCTTGTGATTTTTTTACACAAAATTTGTATTGGGATTTGTGCAATTATATTCTCTCTCTCTCTCTTCTTAATTGCCTTTATAATAACACGGATCCCAAAACAATGGTAAAAAATTTACAAGTATAAATGAGCTTATACTTTTGAAAGTATATATAGTATATATATATATATATATATATATATATATATATATATATATATATATAGAGAGAGAGAGAGAGAGAGAGAGAGAGAGAGAGAGAGAGAGAGAGAGAGAGAGGAGAGAGAGAGATGAGGCGGAGAGAGAGACAAGAGAGAGCAGGTTGGAATACTATTAATAGTACCAAGTCATTGGTGCTATTAAGTTTTTAACCTTTGGATTAAAACATATGTGGTTGAGATGATAGTAAGCCCCTTGGGTTTAATAAGTGGTTTGGAAAAAAATAAAATTTAACGGGTAAAAATGAGCCCCTTGGGTTTAATAACTGGTTTGGAAAAAAATAAAATCTAACGGGTAATTAAAAATGATCAAAGGGATTGATCTAAGGGTAGAAAATTTGATAGCACCAATAACTTGGTACTATTAATAGTATAGTAGCTGAACTCTCTCTCTCTCTCTCTCTCTCTCTCTCTCTCTCTCTCTCTCTCTCTCTCTCTATATATATATATATATAGGCTATTATTCTGTTAATAGCACCAAGTCATTGGTGCTATTAACTTTTTGACCCTTGGATTAAGAGATGTGTGGTTGGTATAATAGTGGGCTCCTAGGATTTAATTGATGGTTGGAAAAATGATCAAAGGGGTTGATCTAACGGTAGAAAACTTGATAGCTCCAAATGCTTGGTGCTATCGATAGCATAGTAGGGCTACTATGTTATCGACCTTGGTGCTGTTAGGTTTTTGACTAATGGATGAAGAAATGTGTGATTAGGATGATAGTTGACCCCGTAGATTTAGTGGGTGGTTGAAAAAATAGTATGATCTAAATGGTAAAAATGATCAAAGGGACGGATCTAACGGTGAAAAATTTGGTAGCACCAAATATTTTATGTTATCGATAGCATGGTAGCCGACCAAATATATATATATATATATATATATATATATATATATATATATATATATATGAGAGAGAGAGAGAAGAGTGATAGAGAGAGAGGAGAGAGAGAGAGGACGAGATGAGAGAGAGAGAGAGAGAGAGAGTAGAGCGTATATACTTTCAAAAGCCCAAGCTTAACTATACTTGTGAATTTTTTACCATTGAATTTGTATTCAGATCCGTGCTATTGTACTTTCTCTTTCTCTCTTTTTAGTTGACTTTACAATATCACAAATCACGATGCAAATCCAATGGTAAAAAATTTACAAGTATAATTAGGCTTGTGATTTTAAATGTATATAGGCTTTAATATATATATATATAAACTTTTATGTTTTTAAAAGCACCAAGTCATTGGTGCTGGTAGGTTTTAGCCCTTGGATGAAAAGATGTGCGGTTAGGATGATAGTGGACCCCTTGGGTTGTGGGTGGTTGGTGGAATAGCATGATCTAAGGGGTGAAATTAGTCAAAGTGATAAATCTAATAATAGAAAACTAACAAGCACCAATTGCTTGGTACTTTTAAAAGCATAGTCATATGGGTCCGGCTACTATACTATCGATAGCATCAAGCACTTGGTGCTACCAAATTTTCTACCGTTAGATCTACCTCGTTAATCATTTTCATCTTTTAGATCATACTATTTCCACAACCACTTACTAAACGCTAGGGGCCTACTATCATCCAAACCACACACCCTTTCATCAATGGGTCAAAAACCTAATAGCACCAATGACTTGATGCAATTAGTAGTATAGTAGCCTAGGTCATATGTATATATATATATATATATATCATATATATATATATATATATATATATATATATATATATTGAGAGAGAAGAGAGATAGAGAGAGAGAGAGAGAGAGAGAGAGAGAGAGAGAGAGAGAGTCCGGCTACTATACTCTTATGAGTATAAACCCCTTTGTACTCATAAGTTTTCGGCCCTTAGATGAAGGGATGTGTTGTCACGCCCCAGGGTCGAAACTGCGACCCGGGCTCGCCAACAGATCCGCCATATGTACGGAAACTGCCGTACAGTCGAAGCGTCTACACTGCAAGTCAGATCTATAGCTATAAATGTATTAGAGATGAAATAGAACTAAAACCCAAAAGCTAAAGAAACCAACTGAACATCTGAATAAATAAAATAATCCTCAATACAAGTCCCTCAACTATGCTAATACACGTACAATCCTCACAGATCTCACAGAATGTTCAGTACAAAAGTGGAAACATAAAAACAAAATACCGGGTACATCTATCTCAGACTCTCAATGCTAGTAAGGAACTAACGGCCACGTCCTCACCTCGATCTGCTATCTCCGCGCGAACCAAGCCGGAACAGCTACCTCAGGAACCTGTAACCGCAGCGGGTGTGAAATCTACTGCAAAAGGAAGATCTCAGTGGGTACTGTCCTAATATCCATGGTATGCCCACTAAGTCTACTGGAGGCAAAACAGATAGGTATGCAGATAGATAGATAGATAATGGATAAGCTGAAAGAAAACTACAGCTAAAAAGTCTCAATCATAAAGCTGAAGAAACTTTACCAATAACATGATATGCATACACTCTCTACTGCTAAGATGTCTCAGTTTTAATGCTCAAAGGAAAGAAACCCATCTAAGAACACAATATGTAACCACCCGCTCATATCATCCAATCTCAATGACTGCCTCATAGGGTCCAGTCAAGCCTGCGCCAAACCTACTGCCACCACATCCACACTGGGATGGGACTTACGTAGGGCGTCCCACACGGACTATCTCAATCTCACACAAGTGACCCCATGGTAACTCGGCCAGGGGTATCAAGCGACCACTAGTATATCAACTAGGCGCATCAACATCTCATCATCAACACGCACCCGGGGCGTAACTAGAGGGGAGCGACCCCAACGAGCTCAAGTATCTCATCAGTCTCAACTGTCACAATAAGCGGCACATGCAGGCTATGGTCCACGATCAAACAGATCGGCAACTCGATGCTCAAAAGCACAACTCAGGCGAAAAAAAGAGACTCCACGACTCAACTAGAAAATGCCCAAATCCTCACATAATCTGTCGGAGAACTCTCTACGACTCAATTTGATAATGCACAACCCATGGCTGAGTCGGGAAACCTCCACGACTCGATCTGCCAGAACCCCAAAACTCTCATAACTAAGTAGGAGAACCACCTCCACTATCAAATTAAAGATACATAATCCATGATCTATAATAAACTTATCACTCCCAACAGGAAAGCTAAAACCCTCATGACACTAGAAACTCATCTCATAATACTCTAAAAATCCACTCGGCCCCCTAGCACGAGTAAACATGCACCTTGAACTCGTGCCCTATCTCTGACGAATTCAGAAATTAAAAACCACCTTGAAAATGCTGATTTTCTTTAAAACAGGTTTCCTTGATTTTTAAAACAATCTAGGTGCACATATGATGCCAACAGAACATGAAACCTAGTGTCATACAGTGTCATGAGTATGCTAAAAATAATCTGGGGTTCCAATAAATTTTACAGAAAATTCCAGGCAACTATCAGATTTAAAAACAGTGAAAACAGCATGATAAATATGATCAAATTGCATTCAATAGCATTAAAGGACATTCCATAAATTTTGGAGAAATTTCAACCCACCTGGAATGCTTTCCGCAGGCATTCGCTGAAGTCGGTGAAGCGCCGAACCCTCAAACTGAAGAAAATCCGAAAACCGCGCTGCGCGTGCGCACACTACCGTGAACCACGGAAAATCCCCGGAAGCTCGAGCCATCCTCCTGAGTCCTCACAAAAAAATTCTACGGCCAACAACTCACACTCCAGCCATCAGCTAACACTCGGTTGCGCTCCAACAGTCACAACCCACACCAAAGCTTCAGCACAATTTAATCCCACAACACAAACTCTTACACTCCCAGGTCAACTAAAATACAAGCACACATATGCCCAATTTACATAAATCCAAGTCGATCATAAAATCTGCACACTAATAAATAAGTGCTCACTTATACACAAATCACCTCCTCTATTACATTCCAAAAAGAAATCCACAGCACCCTCCATAACTCCTTTGCACACACTCAAAGCCCAAATACACACCGCACACACTTCACATAACCAACACATCACACAACACCCCCAGCATACACTAACACCTCTCAAACTGCTCAGGCAGAAGAATAATCACGCGCCGCACACACGATCCGGGCTCCGCACGGCACCTCGCCGAAAACCGCACACTTGACGCTGTCCTGAGAGAGAAAAACCAAAAAAAAACTGCGTCAATTTCGGCCCACAAAAACCCACGCGACACCCCGGGCAACTGCAGCCTCGGCGTGCGCGCACACAGCCCACCGGCCGTCGAAAATGCCGCTCGCCCATGCGAGAAACGCCCAAGCTCGCGTCGCTGCGCTGCTGGTGCTGCCGCTGCGCTGCCTGGGCCCGCCGCGCGGCGCCCTGGCCCACAGCGCACCGCCCTCTGCGTGCTGCGCCGGCTGCGTGCTTCCCGCGCGCCCGCAGCGCGCGGCCCTGGCCCGCGGCGCGCGGCCCTGGCCCGTTGCGGGCTGCGCGCTGCGCGCCGCGCGCCCGCAGCGCGCGCCCCTGCTGCGCGCAACGCTCCCTCTCCACACAGTGGGCAACTAGCCCACTCCAGCAAAATGCAACAGTCCTCCAACAACAAAAACCCAAACCGCAAATTCATCAAAAAATCCAAAACCGAGCTAGTCCAAAAATCCGCAACATACCTCGTTGAGCTCGGCGCGCGCGCTCCGCTTGCGCCACTCGACTTCCAAGGCTACTAGCAGTAGGTCCCCACCATCACCATCCAAAAAAAAACAAATTTCTCCTCTCCTCACTTCTTCTTCTTCTCTTTCTTCTTCTTCTCTTTTTCCTCTGTTTTGCAGAAGGAAAGAGGCGATGACGTGGCAAAGAGCTAATTAAGGATGGCTTAATTAGAGGTGGGTGCTTGGCAGCTAAGAGAGGGATTAAAATAAATAAGAAAGGCAAAAACTAAAATATCTGATTCACTCTTTTACATAAATCCTTTTTTTTCTCTTTTCCCTTACTTCACAGACCAAAAGCCACAATTAAATAAATAAATTAATTAATTAATCATTTTTAGCCTACTACAACTCACTTTTTGTCTTCGGGGCTTCCGCACCAGTCCGAAACCTCCCGAACTCCGTTGTAATCTGAAAATATACATGTCCAAAGCTTTTCCAACTCAAAAAGCTCAACTGTGGAGTCGGTGTGATCAATCCAAAAACCGACTCCAAAATTGTCATTTCCAACTCACTTTTTGCCTTCGGGTCCTCCGCGTCAGTCCGGAACCTCCCGAAGTCCGCTGTAATCATAAAATACACCTGTTCCAAGTGTTTCCCAATTTTTCTGCACACCACGGTGGAGTCGAGGCTTCCCAAACCAGTCCTCTATCGACGCACAAAGCCCGGAAAACTCTGAATCAAGCTGGGGCTTCCGCGTAGATCCGAATCAACCCGAACTCAACTGAAGACACATATGGAACACGCCCGAGGCAATTTCCTCTGCACCACGCCATCTTGCGAGGTCGGTGCGCCATCCGAAATCCCGGTATTCTACACTCTCTCCTCCTTAAAAGGGTTTCGTCCTCGAAACCAGAATAAATCCATAACTCAGGAGGAGGTCTCGATCAAGTAGGAAAAGGAGTTCCTCAACTCATCCTTGGGCTCTCAGGTGGTCGCTCTCACTCATCACGATAACTCCACTGCACCTTTACCAAAGGTATAACTCGACTGCACAATTCCTTAGCTTCACGAGCAAGAATTTGCATCGGTCGCTCCAGATAGCTCAATTGCTCGTCCAACTCCAAAGAAGTGAAATTCAAAACATGCGAAGGATCAAATAACAAAGCACTTGGACCGGTTCAAGAAAAAAAAAAAAAAAAAAATAGATGAGACGGTTCAAAATTTTAAAATGGAAAGTAATAGATTGCCATATGGCAAGTAAGATAGGAAATCATGTATAGGTATAGACATATAGATAGAGAGATACCAAAAACGACGACATAGGAAGAGAAAACGACGATGTAAAAAGTGGCGGCGAGGGGAGGGATTTATTGTGTCCTAATTTCCGAGCAAACAATTATTTTATTTTCCTTCCTATCTATAAACAATGCTCCATGAAATGGGGTAAACTATTCTTCTATTTCCCTCATTATCCCTAAACAATACTCTGTTAAAAAGGATAATCAATTCTTCTATTTCCCTCCCTATACTATAATTTTAAAATAAAAATTTAAAATTTCAGTCCAAAATAAAAATCAGATTTCAAGAAGAAGAAACTTTGTGTCGTTAAACTTTAGCCTTAAGTAGAAGAAACTTTGTGTCGTTAAACTTTAGCCTTAAGTAACGCAGTATTGCTTCCTATACCGTAATGTCTAACCAACCGCTTCCCTTTTTGTGTCTATATATTAACTCCTCTAGCATCCAATTTTTCTCTATCTAATCTAATAACCTAATCCTTTTGACCGCAAGGACCTAGCAAAAAGAATGTTAGAATATAAGAAGAAAAAAAAAAAGAGAACAAAATTCATAAAAGAAAAAGGATTAAGATATACCAATAGAAAAGGCAACTGCAAACTTAAACCAAAAGGAAAGGTTAAATTTAAATAAGGCTAAATTACAGAAAACCCCCTTATCATATCCCGCTTTTCCACTTTACCCCCTGTCATTAAAAAGTCGACAATCTGCCCCCTCGTAATTAGCGAATTGTGCAATAACCCCCCCGCCGTCAGTTGACTGTCAGTTTTTTTGAAAATATAATTTTTTATACCCAAAATACCCTTGGAAAATATTTCTAAAAAAAAAAAAAAAAAAAAAAAAGGACTTCGGAATAAAAAAAAAAAAAAAAAAAACTTCGGAAAAGAAAAGGAAAAAAAAAGAGGGCATTTTCATCAATTTACCATTCCCGTTAATGTCGTTGCCCTCTAAAGACAATTCGGTAATTACGAGGGGGCAGATTGTCGACTTTTTAATGACAGGGGGGTAAAGTAGAAAAGCGGGATATGACAGAGGGGGTTTTCTGTAGGAACTAAAATTAGAAATTTCAATAAATTAAATTAATTGATATCCAAATTTTCAATATCAAAGGAAAATAATTTATCAAACACAAACTTTAGAAGAATTAGTTGAGCTCAGACTTTTCGGCTTTCCTCATTTTTTTGTGTATAGGAAAATAATGATATTCGTTGATTGCAAGATGTAGATTTTTTCATTCATAAATAGATGCAAGAGTTGCCATGAGGCCATCAAACTTGCTCTATCGTTTGTTACGGTATAGAAAGCGACACTACAAAACGCTTTGTCCATGGTTGATCATTCCAACATTGAAAACGACGATATATGAAGAGGAAACGGTGATGGATTAATTGGCGGTTTGGTCCAATATAGCAAGTGTGACCCAATTTTGTTTAAGCAAAGTAAAAGAAAAACATTTGGATATACCGGTTAAACAGAGCATGCAAGAGTTGCCTTGAGGCCATCAAACTTGCTATGTTATGTAATTTCTATCATCATTGCTCCTTTTTACTCAAAATAAATAGTTACCATTTTTTTTTTCAAATAGGTCCAAGATGCAAAAAAAAAGAAGAAACATAAGAATTGATAGCAAATTTAGGTGTGGAAAAAAAAAAATCAACTGAAGATGTAGCTGAATCAATAGCAACAACAGTGGCAATACTATTCTAAAAAATTTGGAATTAGAAAAGGTTAAGAAGTAAAACTAGGATTGTTTAAAAAACATATTTAAAACATAGGGTTTAGTATTTAAATTTTTAAATAATAGCAGCTTGAAATGAAGATAAAACAGCAGGAGAAACTGTAGCACCAACACTATTTGTAATTTTTAAATGCTATGAGAGAAAGCAACAAAAGCAAAAGAATAAGACAGAACAAGTGCAAAATAAGTGCAAGAGTTGCCATTAGGCCATCTAACTTGCTTTATTATTCAATTTCTCCAAATAGATAATTGCAAAGTGTTCACTCGGGTATAGCCAATTCGAAGTTCACACCAATGTGATTAGAAACCAAAAGAGCTCAAAGAGAGTATGAAAATTAATATGGCTATAAGAGCCAATGAACAGAACAGAGAGTAGTGATTGCTCTGGGTGTCATTTAATTGGATTTCCATCTTGATGGTGTCGATAAAAGAGGAGAAATAGCATAAGGCATGAGATCAGTCCTGGAAGTTAAGGTTACATATTTGAAGGAGGGAAACCTATTGGGCTGAGACTCTCTAAAAGCCATGAAATAGATGATGCAATATAATTAACAAAGGGTGAAATTTACGGATGGGATATTATATGGCAACTTAGTTACTGTACTTTCAAGCTAAACACTGTGATCCCTAAACTTTTACATAAACTGCACCTCTAGTCCCTGAGCACTAAAAACAATCAGAATTCTCTCAAAAAGAAAAGGATTTTTGGGGGGCGGGAGGGCATAGTTCAGGGACTAAGTGTTCATGTAAACTTTTACATATATTGCACCTCCAGTCCCAGAGCATATCAAGCATATTTTCTATAAATTAAGGAAAATACACTTTTCTAACGAATGCATAAAGATTAGATTATCTTAAGTCCAACTAATAAAAACAAAAAACAAAAAAAAGTCAGACTTAACAGCAAGAAAATGTGTCAAGAAGATTACACAACAATAGTGCCATGCAAACCATCAGTAATGCTTGTACTTTTGTGTTGTGGATGATCTATTTGGATTAATCGAAGAACGCATTGAGGTGGTCTTGCCCGTGGACATACGTCGACACATTGTTGGCCGAATCACGTAAATCTTGTGTCCTTGTATTTTTTTATTCATTTTATTTATTTAGTTATTCTCGTGCTTGTTTTCTACGATCGTTCTCGTTTACTTTCATCTACGAAAGATTCTGTTTCCGTTGCGCTCGTGTGCTGTGTGGGTTGAGGTGTGCTCGATAATCCCACGGCTGGTTCCCCCTTCAATTGGTATCGGAGCGTTTGGTTCTTTGTAGTTCGTTGACGGTGAAACGATGACGGGAAAAGTTTCAACGACAAAGTATGAGATTCCTCGATTTGATGGAGCGAACTTTGCGTTGTGGAAACTGAAAATGCAAGCAGTTTTGATTAAAGATGCTTGTGAGATCGCCCTGCAAGGAAAGAAGAATAAGTCGGAAGGAATGACGAATAAACAATTTGAAGAGAATGACAAGATGGATTTGGCAAACCTATATTTGGCACTGGATGATTCGGTGCTATTCAATGTGAAGACCAAGACTACCGAAAAGAAATTTGGGATAAATTAAAAAATCTCTATGAAGAAAAGCCATTGGTGAACAAAATCTTCTTAAGGCGACAATTATACAATCTAAATATGAAGAACGGAGCACCGGTACAAGAACATCTAAATACTTTCAACTCTATCGTGAGCAAACTCGCTGCCCTAGACGTGAGAATCAATGAAGAAGAAAAGACAAGTATTTTACTTTGCTCGATGTCGGAAACTTGGGATAATTTGATTATGAACTTGAGTTATGTTGAAACCCTTAAGATAGAGTCAGTTGTTGCTTCATTATTTGCCGAGGAGATGAGGCGGAAGTCTAGCCAAGGAAGTTCTTCAGGAGAGGCTGTGATAGCATAGGGGAGACCTTTCAAGAGGGAGCATGGTGATTGAGGAAAGTCGAGATCAAAATCCAAGGGCAAAAAGAAAGTAAAGTGCTGGAATTGTGAAAAGTTAGGGCACGTGAAGAAAGATTGTCGGGTTAAAGGAGTTGATGGTAAATCCGATTCAAATAATTTTCAAGGTAATATAGCCGGAGCGGATGCTAAATCGGCTAGTTTGGAGGACGGAGATGCGTTAGTCGCATTGGATAGATCTGAGCTTATTTATCATTAGATCTTGGATTTGGGGGTGTCATTCCACATGACTCCCTATAGGGAGCGGTTTCATTCTTATAAGTCATGGGATGATGGAGTTATCTATTTGGGTGACAACACGGCATGTCCGGTGATTGGAGTGGAAGATGCTCGGATCAAGATGTTTGATGGTGTTATTCGGACGGTTTCTAATGTTCGGCATGTTCCTGCACTTCGAAAAAGTCTTCTATCACTTGAAATTTTTTGCAAACAAGGGTTTAAATTTATCAGCGAGAAAGATCACTTGAAGGTATGTCAAGGTTGTTTGGTGTTGATGAAAGGAGAGCAAGTAGGTGGTCTTTATAGATTAGTGGGCGAGACTCAAGTGGGAGAAGTGGTTGTTGCAAGCGCAAAGGTGGAGTCTTCAACGGTGTGGCATCGCCATTTAGGACACATAAGCAAGCGCAGATTGCAGGTATTATCCAACCGTGAACTTCTTTCAGGTTACAAGTCCGCGCCATTAGATTTTTGTGAAGATTGCCTCTACGGGAAGCAACGAAGGTTGTCTTTTTCTCTATCACATCAAAGAAGTAAGAAGCATCTCGAGTTGATTCATTCGGATAGTTGAGAGTCGCCCGATACTTCGTTGGGCGGATGTTTTTATTTCGTTTCATTCATTGATGAATACTCTCGAAAGGCTTGGGTGTATATTCTAAAACGAAAGTCCGATGTGCTTGAGACTTTTAAGAAGTTCAAAACTCTTGTGGAGAATGAAAAAGATTTAAAAATTAAGTGCCTACGTTCTGATAACGGAGGGGAGTATTGTTCAAAAGAATTTGCTGAGTTTTGTAATGAGCATGGAATTAAGCGGCATCTCACGGTACTCGGTACACCGCAACAAAACGGTGTAGCGGAGAGGTTAAATAGAACACTCATAGAGAGGGCCCGTAGCATGTTGAGTACCTCAAAACTCGACAAGAGATTTTCGGCGGAAGCCGTGAGCACGGCTTGTTATTTGATTAATTGAGCGCTAACAAAATCACTTGGTTTGGAAATTCCTGAAGAAGTCTAGAGCGGCAAGTCCGTTGATTACTCCTATCTTCATGGCTTTGGATGTGATGCTTATGCATGGATACCGAAGGAGAAAAGGTCAAAATTGGATAAGAACTCTCGGAGGTCTATATTTCTTGGCTATGCGAAAGGTGTTAAGGGGTATCGATTGTGGGACCCTACTACCTACAAAATAGTCGTAAGTCGTGACGTTGTCTTCAATAAAGGGTCCTTTCAAGTCACCAAGGAAAAGCAAGATGATGATGCTATGATTCCAATTGAGCTCTTTGAAGCGCGCGATGAGGTGCAAGTTGAGCAAGCACAGCAGAACGATGAAGTGGTTGATGATGGGCCAGACTTGGAATCTTCGCAATCATCCGAAGATACAAATTCACAGGTAGAGTCACCAGCGGATTCCGGGCGTCCTAGGAGGGTCATTAGACCTCCTGCCAGGTATAATGACTATATCACTTTATTTATTCCTTTTGCTAACCATGTTAGTGCATATGTTGCTTTGGCGGAGGAAGATGAGCCGACTTCGTATAAGGAGGCTTGTGAGTCGACCGATGCTGGGAAGTGGCAATGCGCGATAGAAGAGGAGATAAAGTCAATTTGGAAGAACAAGACTTGGGATGAGAAGGATACAGATGAGAATGTGGAGAGGTTTAAGGCAAGATTGGTGGTGAAGGGATATGCTCAGAAGTCAGGAATCGACTTCGATGAGATCTTCTCACCGGTGGTTCGTCTTACCACTATTCGGGTTGTTTTGGTTATTGCAGCGGTCATGGATTTGGAACTTGAGAAAATGGATGTAAAAACAGCATTCTTGCATGGTGACCTAGAGGAGGAGACATATATGTCGCAACCGGAAGGCTTTGTCGAAAAAGGCTTGAAGCGGATCATTGTGCATATTTCTGCGATTATAATGATGGGAGCTTCTGTATTTTGTTATTATATGTCGACGACATGATGGTCGCCGAAAATGACAAGGGTCGGATATCTATTTTGAAGACTCAGTTAGCCGGTGAGTTCGATATGAAGGACTTAGGAACTGTTAATCAAATACTCGGGATGAAGGTACTACGGGAGAGAAATAATAGGAAAGTTTGGCTTTCACAGAAGAGTTATGTGGAAAAGGTTCTGCGGCGTTTCAATATACAGAACGCAAAGCCAATTTCTACCCCATTTTCTATTCATTTAAAATTGTCGGCTGAGCAATCACCAGGTACGGAAGTAGAAAAGGCCGACATGACTCGAGTACCATATTCATCGGCAGTAGGGAGTCTTATGTTTGCCATGATGTGCACGAGACCCGACATGGCTCAAGCAGTGGGAGCAGTGAGTCGGTATATGACGAATCTAGATTGTGAACATTGGAATGCAGTGAAGTGGATTCTCAGATATTTGAGAGGCACTACGGATTTCTCACTTTGTTATGGTTCTGCGGGTTTGGAGTGTGTCGGATATGTGGATGCAGATTTCGCAGGAGATAAAGACAAAAGAAAGTTTACCACGGGTTATGTTTTCTCCATGAGCAGTGGTGCTATTAGCTAGGAGTCGAAGCTTCAGTCGATAGTCGCTTTGTCGATGACGGAGGCGAAGTACATAGCAGTGGCACATGCTTGTAAGGAGGCTATCTGGCTAAAAAGACTTTTAGGAGAATTGAAAGTGAAGCAAGATGTGGTGGAAGTGAATTGTGATAGTCAAAGTGCAATACACTTGGCGAAGAATCCGGTGTTTCGCTTTCGGACGAAACACATTGATATTCATTATCACTTTGTGAGAGATGTGGTGGATGAGGGTTTTATCTCATTGTTGAAAATTCACACAGATACGAATCCAGCCGATATTTTAACGAAGCCGGTGACTCGAGAGAAGTTCAATTGGAGCATGACTTGTCACGCCCCGGGTGCAAATCAGGACCCGGGCCCGTCTACAGATCCGCCGTGCACATGGGATTTCCCGCGTACACGAAGCGCTGGTCACCTGCTCTGGTATAAAATGTACAACAAGAGCATAATACAGAGCTGAAATAGAAGAACCACATAGTACCTCAGACTGAAAATACAAGTAAAACTGTAACAGGTACAACAATCTCCCAGCTCACCAAATAGTACAACCAGCTGGCGGAAGCCAGACCCAAAATAAAAGAGAATACCACAGTCTGAGTGAAGGGTACAGCATCTATCTACAGCTCTCAGTCTCACAGGAGATCTATCTATTCAGCGATCCCCTTACCTCGATCAGCTGCCGATGGCCTAGCAGCTCCCGCAGATGACTCTGCAAAATAAAGGAGAAGAAAGAAACAGAAAATAACAATGGGGGGTGAGAACTACCAGATAAACCAGCAGCCTCCCCTAGTGGGTAAAAACCTCAACTCTGACGCACCCACTAGGACTACTAGAGGCAAAAGGGGAAGTGGTAAGATACATAAGATGCTGAAACAGGAAAACTACCACTACTATGCTGTCAAAACTGTATGCATGCATCAGAAATAGTATCTGTCCAAATAAACCCAATCTAGACACCAGTAACAACTGGTACTGCCTGCTCAGCGGAATCTGCACACACGGCTCGAAACCGCGGGATCGGCTCGCACGGCTCGCATCCCAACATAAGTATCAGACCGGCACACACGGCTGGGTCCGAGAAAGCACACCTCCGGAGTGGCACTCGAGGGGAGCGACCCACACGAGTAAAATATCTCTGTCATCAGTATCACAAGTATCTCTGTAGCACATGTCTCAATATAGCAGGACTGGATCATAACCATGATCAAAGTGGGAAACTCCATCCACTATAGAAACCCAATCCCCAACTGATGCAATAAATAAACCAAACTCAACCCCAATCTGATGCAAGGATAAACATCTGGTCAACCGCCTACTGTCCGCGGTCACCGCAATACCCCACAAATCCGTGATCTGGCTACACTATCCCAAATCCCTGCTCATACTTGAGCAACAACATCTGAATGCAAAGGACAACAATAAAACATGTTCAAATCCCAATATGATAGTGTAGCAATAAATAGTGGCCTAACTGATGTCCAAGGCATGCATGCAAGTTATTTAAAAGCTGTAAAAAGTGTCAATATTTATTTTAAAAAAATTGATTTACTGGAAAAAAGTTATTGTAGCCTTTGTCCCAATCACAGTGTCCCAATATAAGTCATCATATAATTTGTGGGGTTATATTAAATTTTAGGGGAGTTCATCCCAGCGGTTTTCATCAATTGTCCTGTTAGTTGTCCTGTTAGTTTGTCCTGTTAGTTGTCCTGTTAGTAGTCCTGTTAGTAGTCCCAATGGTTCTCATCAATTATCATATTAGTTTGTCCCAATTGTTCTCATCAATTAAATTTTAGGGGAGTTCCAGTAATCCCAGTGAGCTTGTCAAAAATGAGGTAAGCAACAACCGCCCACCTCAAGCAGCTCACACCACACCCCAGGTAGTCTCCTGGTTGTCCACAGTCCTCAAATCCTGCAAATCAACGCTCCCGGTATAAATACAAATCCCAAAAAGCACAATATTTGCTGTTTTTCAAACAGCACAGGAAAAGAGGAGTTTTTCACCTCTAAAAGAGCTCCTAAAATCCCAGAAAAATTACGATTGCGTTCCTCGCGAAGAGTAGATCAAAATCGATTCTTAAAATGCCTCGATCTGATGCTCCTACGCCAAGATAAAAATCGGAGAAGTCGAGGCTGTCCAGAAATTTTCACAGCAAAAAGGGGGGTCAAAGAGGCCTTGGGAATCGTGCCAAAAGTACGAAACGGAGCAAAATGATCAACACGGAAATCAAAGCCCTACCTCTTACGGTCGTGCTGCCGCAAAAATCGTCCAAAAATTCCACCTGGTTAGCCCGCAGGGATTTTTCGACGGAACTGCGACGGGAAATGGGCCGAAAAAGAAAACCGTCGCAGTGCGCCGCGTCGCAGATAACTCACTAACTGTAACTCCAGAAATTCTGAGTTTTTAGAGAGAGAGAGAGAGGAGAGAGAGAGGAAAAATTTTCGTAGAGGACACTTTCTCTGATTCTCTCTCTACAGCACGCAAAACGAGGTGGGAATGAGAGGGGGGTGAGGGCTCTTATATAGTGGGCCAAAGGGAATATTCCCACACGGGATCCGGATCCGAACAGGAAACACCGAAATGGGCCAACCAGAAAGCGCCACGTGTCCACAAAACAGCAAACAGCCGTGCAAGGACCAATGAAAAATCGCCACGTGGCCACGTGGTCCACGTGCTCGGTCCGCGCTCCGGGTCTTCCGGAAGATGTCGGCCAATCCGGGTGCGCCACGTGTCAGCTGCCCACATGCTTCTAGAAGCCGGCCCACCAATGGGAAGCTGCCACGTGGCAGACCAGGAATTCCGTGCACCCGGTGCACGCCCAACCCATGGACCGCGCACCCGAGCCTGCCCGCGCCTGCCCGCGCCGCGCGCCGCTGCGCCCTGCCGCTGCGCCGTCGCTGCGCCGCTGCCCGCCGCCGCCCGCCGCCGCTCGCCGGTCGCCGCCGGCGGCCGGAACAGTAATTCCGGCCGGCGGTTACTGTTCCGGTGAACAGTACCAAGTGCCGAAAAAAATAAAGCGAATATACCATTTCGATCGTTTTCGCGCGCTGAGTCCAAATCCGCCGTCCGTTTTGCCAAATTCTCGTCCGAAATTTTGCCGAAAGCTCCCGAAAATTCCCGTTTGCCCCGATTTTCGCGCCAAGTCTATTTTAAATATCCAATTTCGATTCTACAAGCTCCGTTTCACCGTATAAGCTCCCCACAGTCACTGTTTAATGTTGCACAGTTCCTGCGGGAGTCCGGATCATCACATCCTCCCCCACTAAAAAGAGTTTCGTCCTCGAAACGAGACTCAACAACAATCCTCAGTCCGATGTCTCGAATAAGTAGGGGTGAGCATCCCTCATCTCCGACTCAAGCTCCCATGTAGCCTCGCGCTCGTCATGATTGCTCCATTGGATCTTCACATAGGGAATGGCCCGACTGCGCAATTCTCTCACCTCTCGATCCAGAATTTGCAGTGGGCGCTCCTCATACCTCAAATCCTCGCTGATCTCAAGCGGTGTGAAGTCGATGACGTGCGATGGGTCGAAGACATACTTCCTCAAGGTAGAGACATGAAATACATTATGGACACCAGCAAGCCTCGGAGGAAGTGCAAGTCGGTAGGCAACTGGCCCGATACGCTCCAATACCTCAAAGGGTCCAATGTATCGGGGGCTAAGTTTCCCACGAATGCCGAATCTCCTGATTCCTTTGGACGGCGAGACTTTCAGGAATACATGATCTCCAACCTGAAACTCTAAGTCTCGTCGCCGAACATCGGCATAACTCCTTTGTCGGCTCTGGGCGGTCTGAAGATGCTGCCGAATCACTCGGACCTTCTCCTCTGCCTCTATCAAGACATCTGGTCCCAAGGTCCGCCTCTCGCCCACGTCACTCCAATAAAGCGGTGATCGACACTTGCGTCCATACAATGCTTCAAACGGAGCCATCTGAATGCTCGCTTGAAAGCTATTGTTGTACGCGAACTCAGCCAAAGATAAGTGTCGAATCCACCCTCCGCCGAAATCCAAGACGCAAGCCCTCAACATGTCCTCCAGGATTTGTATCGTCCGCTCTGACTGCCCATCAGTCTGCGGATGAAAAGCTGTACTGAACCTGAGTTCAGTCCCCAAGGCTGTCTGCAAACTCCCCCAGAAACGCGAAGCAAACCTCGGGTCTCTATCTGAAACAATGGAGGCGGGTACTCCATGTAATCTCACTATCTCATCCAGATATAACTGGGCTAGTCGCTCAAGTGGCCACGTAGTCTGCATGGGCAGAAAGTGCGCCGACTTGGTAAGTCGATCCACGACTACCCAGATAGCGTCTGCTCCTCCCTGTGCCCTCGGAAGTCCGACCACGAAATCCATCGTAATGTGGTCCCATTTCCACTGGGGAATTGGGAGACTCTGTAACTTGCCAGCTGGCACTCGATGCTCAGCTTTCACCTGCTGACAAGTTAAACACTGAGCCACAAATCTCCCGATATCCCTTTTCATGCCATTCCACCAGAAATGTGCCTTGAGGTCCTTATACATCTTAGTCCCACCAGGATGTAGGGTATAAGGTGTATAATGGGCCTCTCGCAATATCTGCTCTCGGATCTCCGCATCCGCTGGCACACATGCTCGGTTCCTGTACCTTAGTACTCCCGAGGCATCTACCGTAAAGTCCCCTGACTGATCACTCGGAATCTGATCTCTAATCCTGGTCAAGTGGGGGTCCTCACTCTGTTTCTCCTTGATCCTGTCTAGCAGAGTGGGCTGCAAGACTAAAGATGTCAGTCTAGCAGAGTCCCCAGGGGACACAACCTCTATCTCGAGCCGTCTCATCTCCTCTAATAGCGGTGCCTGGTCTGTGATCAACATAGACAAACTTTGCACCGCTCTCCTACTCAAGGCGTCAGCGACCACATTAGCTTTTCCTGGGTGGTAGAGAATATCTACATCATAATCCTTTAATAGCTCTAACCACCTTCGCTGCCTCAAATTCAGCTCCTTTTGCGTGAACAGGTATTTTAGGCTCTTGTGGTCGGTGTAGATTTCACAGTGCTCTCCATAAAGGTAATGACGCCAAAGCTTTAGTGCAAACACTACAGCAGCGAGCTCCAAGTCATGGGTAGGGTAATTCTTCTCGTAATCCTTGAGTTGCCTTGATGCATAAGCAATTACCCTCCCTTCTTGCATCAACACACAACCAAGCCCACTGTGTGATGCGTCGCTGTAGATCACATATCCTTTTCCCATAACAGGGAGGGAAAGGATAGGAGCGGTCATCAGTCTATTCTTTAGCTCTTCAAAGCTCCTCTGACAGTCCTCACTCCAGATAAACTTCACTCCTTTACGCGTCAAGCGAGTGAGGGGTGTGGAGAGCTTCGCAAAGCCTTCCACAAACCGACGGTAATACCCAGCTAAGCCATAAGCTACGCACCTCAGAAACGGTCGTCGGTCGGGGCCAATCCCGGACGCCTCAATCTTTGCCGGGTCCACCGCCACACCTTCGGCGGAAATCACATGGCCCAAGAAGACTACCTCCCGAAGCCAAAACTCGCACTTTGCCAGTTTGGCAAACAACTTCTTCTCTCGCAGAAGTTGCAGCACAACCCTTAAGTGCTCCTCATGCTCCGCATCACTTCGGGAGTAGACCAGGATGTCATCAATGAACACCACTACGAATCGGTCTAAGTATGGTCGGAAGATCCGGTTCATCAAATCCATGAATGCGGCAGGGGCATTAGTTAGCCCAAAAGGCATAACTGTAAACTCATAATGCCCGTACCGTGATCTGAATGCCATTTTCGGAATATCCTCGGCCTTCACCTTCAACTGGTGGAAACCGGACTGCAGATCTATCTTAGAGAAGACATAAGACCCTTGCAGCTGATCAAAAAGATCATCAATGCGCGGCAAAGGGTACTTGTTCTTGATGGTCACTTTATTTAATTCTCTATAGTCCACACATAGTCGAAGTGACCCATCCTTCTTCTTCACGAATAGCACCGGCGCTCCCCAAGGAGACACACTCGGCCTAATAAAGCCCTTATCCATTAGATCCTGAAGTTGCGCCTTAAGCTCTCGCAACTCAGCCGGTGCCATCCGGTAAGGAGCCTTAGAGATTGGCGCAGTTCCTGGAACTACGTCAATCACGAACTCAATCTCCCTATCTGGCGGCATACTAGTCAGCTCAGGTGGAAAGACATCTGGAAACTCGCGGGCAATTGGGATATCCTCGAGTTCCGGCGCCGCCGTAGGCCCCTCAACAACACTAGCCAAAAAGGCTACACATCCATGATGGATCATCTGCCTCGCTCGGGAAGTCGAAACCATAGAGGCAAAGAAAGCACTCTGACATCCCCGGTATACCAACATCTCCTGGCCTGGCTCTCTAAAAGTGACGGTTCTTGCGGCACAGTCAATAGTCGCGAAATACTGAGCCAGCCAGTCCATCCCGAGAACCACATCAAAGTCCCTTAACTGTCTCAAGACCAACAGGTCTGCTGGCATAATCCAGGACTCGATTTGCATCGGGCAGGACCAACAGCACTCTTCCACGTGCAAAGTGTGATCGGGAACCTGAACCTCTCGTGCACGTGGTAAAAGTCCTACCTCTATCCCATGTAATGATGCAAATGATTTACTAATAAAAGAATGCGATGCTCCAGTATCAAATAATGTACGAGTCCTAATGCCAGAAAGTAAGGTGATACCTGCCACCACGTGATCTGCTGCCGAAGAGTCCTCTATCTGCGCAGCATACACTCGCCCACTCTGAGCTGGAGGGCGATAATCCGTGGGATGGGAAGAAGATGGCCTGCTTGCTGGAGCATATGGCCGCTGAGCTGTCGACCGCTGTTGACGATGGAATGGAGCAGATGCTGAGGAAGGGTGGCGGGGGCGCGAAAAGGGCACGAAGCTCGAATGTGCCCGGGCTGTCCACATCTATAGCAGCGACCCCACCTTGGTCGCAGGTGTTGGAAAAATGCTGACCTCCACAGAAAATACAATTGTCGGGGGCCCGTGGTTGTCGTGATGGCTGCTGTTGCCTGCTGCCCGCTGTCGCTGAGGCTGCCGCTGCGACCCACGCTGCGACGACTGTGATCTTTGCTGCTGCTGCCGCTGCTGGGGCCTCTGGGATCCACCAGGCCCTCGTCGCTCGGACCGTCCTTGGCGGGGAACTGGGGCTGCGGCGGTCGTGGCGGGCCTCCACGAACTAGCCTGTCCCCCAACCTCCGGTGCTGGTCGCTTCGCCCCCGGATCACTACGGGAGCTGGAGCTACCTCCTCCCATCACTACCTCCCCGCACTCAACGTAGAGTGCCTGCTCCATCGAGGCTTCCAAGGTCTGAGCAACCTAAGCGCGAACGAACTAATTGAAAAAGGTCTCGGCGCAACCCTCGCTCGAACATGTAGATCCGGGTGGGCCTCATCCCTGGCACGTTCGGTACACATGCCAACAATTGATTGAAATTGGCAATGTACTCGTGTACGGGCCGAGTCTCCTTGCGAAGGTTTTTCAACTGCTCTTCCAACCTCTGCCGGACGCTTTCTGGGAAGAAAGCCCCGAGAAGGAGATTGCGGAACTCCGCCCAGGCCAGAGCTGAGCCCCAGGCGATTCCAGGGTCGAACACGCCGCCACCAGCATCAGCTTCGGCGTTGCTTCGCCAAAAAGTTCGTTTGCTATAACACCTGATATCGCTCCTCGATGAACAAGTCTCAAAACGTCGCTCCATCGCCGTGATCCAAGATTCTGCCTCCCACGGCTCTGTATTCTGCCCCTGAAAATGGGGTGGGTCAAACTGCGGAATGATACCTCATTAGCAAATCAACCATCTCCCGCTGCTCTGCCGGGGTCAGAGATCCCGTCAACCCAGGATGCTGTCTACCAGTACCCCGAGCAACAGGGATGCCGGGGTCACTGGTACAACTGGGGATTCACAGCAGGGGAAGAGAGGTACGGGAGATTCTCTGAGGGTGCTACAACAGGCTGCGCCCTCTGTTCTAACATCTGCGTCAGCCGGCTCATAGGCCTCCTCCTGACGCCGAACAGCCTCTGACATCTGGGCCATCTGAGCCTGCAGCTCTTGCACCTCACTCTGCTGGCCCTGCCCGGACTCCTCCTGATCAGGTTCAGGGGAATCAGGCTGAGAACGCGTCAACATCCTACGTCGCGGAGGCATCCTACCACAAGAAACCACACTCAGTATCATAACTCCACACGACCCAATCTAGCTAGCGAAAGTCAAGACATCCCCCTATTTCTGTGACTTTATGTTGTCTGCAGCCAACATAACTGTTCACCAGAATTGGGTATGTCGATCCCTCTTCTCTCACTGGAAGAGTCAAACAAAAAATCAACGACTTTCGCAAAATGTCACGTCTCTCGCGCCTATTATCCTAGGGTCTGCCAAAAGCCTAGGGTTCCTAAGTCCCAACTGACCTATCCCTAAGCTCTGATACCAACTTATAATCTGTCACGCCCCGGGTGTAAACCAGAACCCGGGTCGTCTACAGATCCGCCGTGCACACGGATTTCCCGGCGGTACACGAAGCGCTGGTAACCTGCTCCGATATAATATGAACAGTAAAAGAGCATAATATCGAGTTGAATAGAAGAACCACATAGTATTTCAGACTGGAAATACAAATACAACTGTAATAAGGTACAACATCTCGCGTGCGATGTTCATCCAAAAGTCACAGTAATCGGCTCGCCTGGCGGAAGCCAGACTCAAAAAAAA